>REGO01000623.1:164155-361512 GCA_010120015.1 Rhombomys opimus
GAAAGCCTCTGCCCTGAAGACTATCAAAGCAGATGCTGAGACTTATGGCCAACTGTTGGGCAGAGTGCATGGAATCTTATGTAAGAAGTGGGAAATAGTAATATCTGGAGAGGACAGGAATCCCACAAGGAGAGCAACAGAACCAGAAAATTTGAACACAGGGGTCTTCCCAGAGACTCATTCTCCAACCAAGTACCAGGCATGGAGATAACCTAGAAGCCCTGCACAGATATAGCCGAAGTTTAGTGTCCAAGTGCATTACATAGTAATGGGAAGAGGGACTGCCTCTGACATAATCTGATTGGCCTGCTCTTTGATCACCTCCCCCTGAAGGGGGAGCAGCCTTACCAGGCCACAGAAGATGACAATGCAGCCACTCCTGATGTGATCTGATAGACTAAGATCAGAAGGAAGGAGAGGAGGACCTCCCCTATCAGTGGACTTGGGCCTGGGCATGGCGTGAAGAAGGGGGAGGGAGGGTGGGACTGGGAGAGGAGGAGGAGGGAGGGGCTTATGGGGGGATACAAAGTGAATAAGGTATAATTACTAAAATTAAATAAAATTTTTTAAAAAGAGACATGCATACGTATACTAGATCAAAATAGAACAGAGACTGTATGTCTCAGTCAGGAAAGAGCTCACAGGGACTGGAGTCCAGTGCCAGAACCTACAGGAAAAAACTGTCTCTTAGAACCCCACCCCTGAGAAGTAGAGATAGAAGACTCCTGAGACTCAGTGGCCCTTTGGCCCAGACCAATCAGCAAGCACCAGGCCATCGAGACAGCCTGTCTCAAAAAGCAAGAAAGGGCAAAACGTAATTATAGTTTCAAAACTAAACAAAACACAAGGTAGCCTGTTCCTGAGCAGCAGTGCCAAGGTTGTCATCTGGCCTCCAAGGGCACCCACACACATGAGCCTGCAGGAATGGACAGACACAGGCACAAAACAATAGGAGTAAATACTTTCTGTAGACTTTTCGTTAGGAAGACTCACAGAGTAAAGGGTTGATGGCTGTTGTAGTGACAGATACATCCTATATTTGGCAAACTGTAGTGTTTATTAATATAGCAGAGTCGATATTCCCAGCAGAGAGCATCTGATTAATTTGTCAGACATGTGACAGTAAGACACTCAATGCAGGACATGAGCAGGCGCATCATCTAGGCTTAAAGCACCTAGAGGGTGTGAGCCACTCAGTGCCACATCTGCCTTAAAGGTGGCTGCTGCTAGGTTCTGAGGAAGCACGCTGTCCGCTGCTGGCTGTGCTGGGGGTCACCCACACTCTGCCTCATTGGAGAGGCAGGGAAGCGTAGACTATCTCTGTTGCCCTCTCAGTCAATAAATGCACCTGAACACACATTCAGAGGTGCTGACATATAAATGGAAAATGTATAGAATACCGAAAAGTTAAGACAATCTTGTGTTACTCAGAAGTACAGTCTGTCTGGGTAACTGCCATAGGCTCACATGTCTGCATAGGTCCTGGAACCTGTTCAGTGTGGGAAGAGAGTAGCTTGTGAGACAAAAGGGAAGGACAGTGACTGTGGAAAATGGAAATTCATCTTTGCTAGGGCACGGCAGCTCTCAGCAACAAGCTCCTTGTTAACGCAAGGCTGCCCAGGTTCCGATTTACCTGGAGGAGAAATTGGAATTGGAGACTCAGATTCTTAAAAATAACACACATGAGGGTTCTCTGTAGGACTGCCACTGCGGCAGAGAATTTCATTGCCCCGTTATCCAGAGGGTTGTATGCCTTACAGTGTGAGAGCAGTGTGCGCCCCAGCCATTAGCAATTGGGGTGAAGAAGCGTCAGGAGCCAGTGCAGCCTCCTCTTCCTCGTCTCCATCTTCCCCTTCAACGTGGGAAGCAGGACCATAGCAGGTGACCTCTGACCTCTGAGGTGCCATGCAACTAAGGGGAACATTTGTGGTGCTACATTGTGGGACTGTGGGCTCTGTGAGTGTCACAAAGCTGAGAAGGAAAGTAGCAAAGTGGCAATTTTAGCGTTCATGGAAACATTTCTAATATGTTTGTAAAAGAGGAGTAATAAACAGAAAAATAGCTCCCCCTGAGGGGGGAGCAGCCTTACCAGGCCACAGAAGATGACAATGCAGCCACTCCTGATGAGATCTGGTAGACTAGGATCAGAGGAAGGAGAGGAGGACCTCCCCATCAGAGGACTTAGGGAAGGGCATGCATGGAGAAGGGGGAGGGAAGGTAGGATTAGGAGGGGAGTAGAGAGGAGTTTATGGGGGGATTCAAAGTGAATGAAGTGTAATTAATAAAAATTAAAATAAAAAATAAAAAAACAGAAAAATAGACAGTACAACATGGAACTTTTTATATACATACAGTTTAAATATGAACTGCAAATTGATATACTCCATACTATTGTACAAGTTAAGGAGACTCGGGGAGACAGGCAGAACGCTCTCCAGCATGTACCTTGAAACTTGGGACTTGGGACAATGTTTACATGTCCCTTTTTTTCTGTACTTTAATGTCCTATAATAAATCACCTCTGTTAGACAATGATGTGTTGAAATGACTGGTGACTGGTGGCTTTAATTGTGAGTCTGACAGAGTCTGAAGTCACCTGGGGAGCCTTGCAGTGAGGACCCTCTGCTTCGGTTGGCCCGTGGGCACTGCTGGGTATTGTCTGATTACATTAAGCAACATGGGAAGAGCCAAGCCCCTGTGAGTGGTGCCGAGCCTTGGCCTGGGGCCCTGGACTGTGTAAGCAAAGCTGAGCTGCAGAGTCAGAGCGCGTGCGTTGTCTGATCCTGACTGGATGCCAGGACCTGTTGTTTGAAACGTCTGCTGCCCTGAGCTCCGGAGCGGACTGTAACCTGGGGCAGTGAGGCAAAGGGCATGTTTGTCCCTGCAGCTGCTTTCCCTTAGGTGTTTAACCACAGAGGTGAAGCTGGGCCGTGAGGAAAGGACAGCAGAGAGAATCATAAAATGCCCTAATCAGAAGACCTTTTTCTTCTCAAGGAAGCAAACAGTCATGCTTAAGAACGTGAGTGTAAAGTCACATTCTGACAGGCGTGATGCTGGCACAGATGGCCGTATCATCCAGTTTAAAGGATAGACTATCCAGACAGAATTCATGACAGAGTTGACACTGGAGACAAGTCAGAGGTGTGTCCAATAACTGGCACCGAGGGCCTTCCCACCCATGTGGAAATAAAGCTGAAACTGAGCCCTGCCTCTCATCGTAACTCGGAAGCAAAGCCACGTGGATGGAAAATGAGCACACGAAAGGTGCCATGAGACTTCCGATGGCGGTGCCCAGGTGACCTCAGGACTTTGGAGGAAGGGCTTCCGCTGTATCAGTTTTGAACCATGAAAAAAAGTTGTTGCACTGCATTAATGTGGAGAACTTGTGTTGTCTAAAAGAATGAAAAGATAAAAATAGTCTGAAAGTCTATACCCATAGTATTCGCAGTCTTAACACTTCTATACGTCAGCTCCTATACTCAGCATGTCACATACACTGACAATTTCACAGCAGCCCGATGACGCAAGTACCGTACCTCCCCACTCATGGATGGCACACAGGAAGTGGGGACCGGGACTCACTGAATCATTCGGTATTAAGCTGGGACTTAAACCCACTCAAAAGAGCGAACAGACATTTCTGCAGTGGAAATGTCACTAGTCAGTAAGCATAAAGGGCAAGAGCAAATGAGAGCTACAAATGAACAAGTTGCAATGATGGATCTGGGAAGATGTTTCTGGTAGATAAAATGCATGCCGCACAAGTTTGAGGACCCAAGCTCAGATGCCCAGCACCCACAAAAACTCAGGCATGTGTAGCAGCCAGCGCTCTGGAGGCCGAGACACTGGAAAGACTCTGAGAGCTCAAGTCGGGATGTTCAGGGTTCAGTGAGAGGCTACGCCTCAAATAAAGCCAGAGCAACAGAAGAAACAGCTAGCATTGACTCCAAACCTCCACACACGTGCTCACACACAAAGAGCATGCACATGACAGACAGGCAGAAGCAATTTGTCTAAGTTTGGACTGCAAACGCCCCTACCTGCACCAGCGTAAGATGGTGGCCAGGACCAGGACTGCTCGGGACTGCTGAGCAGAGAGGAGACTGACACCAATTCTTCATAACAGCCAATTCATCGATATTTCAGTCTGTACTCAAGTTTTTGTTAAAAAAATTTAAAACTATCACATTAGGCTATATTTTTAAAAATTTAACACAACATTTTATCTCACATGGACATATAAAACAGTTCCATTAAAAATAGAAGAAAATGTGTCTTTAATTCATAAAATATGCATCCAAAGTTTATTAAATAGCTTGTAAAATATAAAATTATTCTTTAAAAATTGAAGGAAAATTGGGTCTTATTCAAGTCTGTTTTGATTAAAAATATAGTATGTATTTGACTGAAATTTTATTTAACTGTGTTTGAAAAACCTACTTTTAAAATGTGTGTGTCAGTTTACGGGAGTCAATAAATCAGAACAGTGACTGGTACGTCTCGGCAGGTTTCAGGCTGCAGTTTTGTTTGATGGTTTGTTCTGGAGGCTCGGGTGTTAGGTGTTAATTTTGTTGTTGTTTCAACTCACTGTTCTCTGCTTCTTTCATCACCGTTTCTTTTGTCTTTTTTTTTTTAACTTTAAGATGCTGAATTAGGAAGGGTAGATTATGGTTACAGTTCAGTTTATCACAAATCATAGCACATTTTTACACTGGCCTGTAAAACATATTAGTGGTGTCATTACTAAAAACAACAAAAGCAGACAGGTACGCAGTGTTGAGGAGTGGAGCTGGGGAACAGAACCCATCAGCGATGCATGATCACTTTTGCTGTAGGTCACAATGATTACCCGAAACTTTCCCCAGGCCTGTCCGGCAGTCAGCTGATGCCAGTTTGCCTGGAAGCTCCCAGAGTTTAAAGAAAAGTGCAAATGCTACGAGTGTACTAATGGGATAAATTATGTTTTCTTTCCCACATCTGCACGCCGGGACTGTTTTGGAGATCTCTCAGCTTAACTCATTATAATCAAGTTGTGCCAGGCTTTGTTTTAATAAGATTCTAATCTCGACGTCTATCCTTCGCATCAGTGGCTTTCCACTGTTAATTGCTTTCTTGTCCTCCATTAAATTGCGGTTGCAATTGCCTCATTGTAACAGGCTCTCTGTGCTTTGTATTCTGCCTGAGTTCCCCGCATACTCTCGGCAGCCGCCTCTCACTAAAGAACAAAATTACCTATTATCCCTTTCATCTTGATGTACTTTTTTATGGGTCTAGTTCCTAGCTAGTGTCCAACCAGGAAACTACATACTATCTTCACTTTTATTTTTTTAAAAAAATGTTTTTAAAGCAACATAGTATGGAAAGCCAGAATTTATGTCTAGATAGAACTTGCGTAAAGTGTTCATTTATTGTTTTATAGGTCCAATTAAAAAGACAAAGGAGCCTTCTCTCCCTTTGATACAGCAGAGTGACTCCCATTAACACTAAGGGAAAGAAAGTGCTCGCACAGACGTGAGGGGAGCCATCGCTAAGCAGTGGAGGGGCAGGAGTGCACAGTGGGGTTCACAACTCCATGCCCTTCAGGGAAGCTATGCAAAAGGCAGAGAGCCCAACTCTCAAATCTTCACACACACACACACACACACACACACACACACACACGCACACACACACACCCCACACACACTTTCTGCTTGTTTGTATATTGAAGGAAATGAAGAGATAATTTGAGGCAGTTTCTTCCTTCAGAAATCAGTTGGATGTGAACTTGCTATTTTAACACGAGTGACACAACTCACAGAGAGAATTCAGTAATGAAAAGCAACCTGGGGATCTGACAGGTCTTTCCTGAAGCACCGTCTGTGGAGACCAGCTCCTGAAGGCAGAGGTGCAGAAACTGGTTCCCTAGGAAGCCGTGCAGGGCATCTGGGTTCCAGGAGTCAGCTGGCAGTGCCAGGCTTCTCCTCTGACTCCGTCTGCGGTCACTTTGGCAGCGTAGGAACATTTTTTCATTTTAGTTCTGCATAATCTGACATAAATTGGGGGCAGTGCTCCTTTACTCTTCCTGTCCTGGCTTAGTCACCTGAAGCTCACCTGTTTAAGGGCTGACCGGCTTGGAATGGTGCTTCTCATGATCACATTGGTTTTTATCTCTTTGCTCGGTTCTAACACTGACATGTTCGTTGTGCATCTGGTAGACATCAAGTTCACATTTGGCTTCTGGCCTCTGAAGATGCACTTCAAAGACAGAGCCATCTTTCCATCTGCCCTCCTTCTCCTTGGCCCCGACTTTTCCTTTAGTTGTAAAAATCTGCGCTCGGTTGCATTATTTTCTGCCTCCAAGTCTCTCTCTCTCCCCATGATGGGCTAGCAAGCTCTCTGGAATGTTGTTGCTATTCATATTGACCTGGAAAAGGCTTCTGAGATATTTTCCTGCTTTAATTGCTTCCTTTCTTAACTATGACGAATTCTCATCCTCAGAATATTACTTGCAACTGTCTTTGGAACCAAACCAAGCAAACAAACAAAAAATCAAAGCCTTTACCCAGAGTTTCTTTCTTTTATTTCATTCATTCATTCGCTGGTTTTGTTTTCTAAGACAGTGTCGCAGAGCGGAAGCTGTCTTGAAACTGGGTGTAGAGCCAGTGACCTTGAGCCCTTGACTCTCTTCCTGCCTCTACTTCCCCAAAGCCCGTGCCATCATGGCCAGCTTACCTTTAGAGTTCCTTTTCCAAGTTTAAAATGGCTGAGGAAATGGCAAGGTAAGCCCTGGGTGAAGTGCTTGGTGCACAAACGTCAGAACCTGAGGTCAGGGCCCGGAGCCGACGGGACAGCGGGACTAGACACACGCTTGTAACCCGGTCCTCCAAGCCTACGTAACAGCTGAGACTGACCACACACATGGCCCCAGTCCTGCATGGTACACAGCCCCGGCCCCAGAGCTAGCTGGCCCTGCTAAAACACTGAGCAGCAGCTTCAGTGAGAGACGGTGCCTCGACCTTGTGAGGCCCAGAAAGCCACCGTCAGCCTCCGCGTGTGTCCACGAGCAAGCTCCCCCCACACACCCCACATAGTGGCTCAGTTCTATCCATATCACCTTCAGAACCCTCTTTTATTGCCGGGTCCAGTTCAGCCTTCATCACTTTGCCAGAACTCCGCGAAGAATTCTCTCCCCCACCCCCATTGAGAATATGTTTAAATGTTTTCCCTGTTTAGTCTTATGGGGTAGTTCACAAGAGAACTTGGGGTTGGAAGATAGAATAGGGGAAATTGTGAATGGTCACTGGGTCCCAATAAACATTCCATGTGAGCATTGCATTGAAAACAGTCCCTTCCTCTCTTCTGACCCTGGGTCGGCTCTGGCTTTCCCCAAAGCAGACACTGGGGTGAGGCGAGGAGACCTGCAGGATAACCATGACGGAGAAAGGTGGACAGAGCAGGCAGCACTCTGACCAGGGTGTCCCATGCCCATGAAGAGCAGGGAACGGAAGAGTGACTGGGAAGACAGGAGGTGGAGTTCAGAGAAAGCCCTGGACAGGCACCTTCGGGGAGTCACCCAAGCAGGAAGACCCATGCCTGCCCTGGCACAGCTGGACCTCCATGGCTGCCCTTGCACAGCTGGACCTCAGCAGCAGAGGTATAGTGGGGTCAACAGAGAGGTGCGCGGCCTCTCCCACCCCGGAAGCGCAGCTCTCACCCCTGCAGGGAAGTCTTGCTCCCCCTGGCCATTCCTGCAGTGCCCAGGGCTGCCCCTGGGAGAGTCACACAGGCACGAGAGCTGAGATCTGTGCTTTCACAGATCAGCTCCATGGCTGCACAGACCTCCGTCCTGGTCCAGGTTGTGCTGTTCGTATCCAGCGTGGCACAGCCAGGTTCACAGAGTTCACTTTCGGGATTTATCACCACTGTGAAGATTGCACAACTTTGAAAGCAAAGAATTTTCTAACTCCTAAAGATAAATTCAAGTCTTTTTTTTCATCTTAAATTGATTGTAAAAGAAAACAAAGTCTGTAATCAGTTTCTCTTGTCTAATGGACTAGATTTAAGAAATGAAAGCTTCAAGTTCATTCCCTCCAGGTTTTCATAGCACTGAGGGCCAGGGATCCACAGGAACGGAACTGTTCCCTTCAGTGAGGCACAGTCCACACCTCTAATTTGAAAGTGTCCAGAAGTCTGCAGGAATGTCAGAAAGTCTACAGCTCTGCCCTCGGGTTTACCAGTTCCCAGGCACTGAAGTAAACTCACCGGTGGTCAGGGTTACCACCGAAAGCCACAACCCACGGCAAGTTAGTAAAGGCAAGGAGGTAAAGTCATGGTCACAGCTTCCCAAGGATGCCAGCTGCACCCTGCCAGTCACCCATGATCTGTGACCTATGAGGAAAAACTCAGCGGAGACAGAGCTCTTGTGGACGTTAGCTAGGCTGCATGTTTATGCTGCTGTGGAAAACCAAACTGTGTCCATGTTCTTGGCTCAGAACTTCCCCTTGCCCTGAGGCCAAGAACCATGGTCACATGTACCCTGAGGTTCCTGGCACCCAGCACCCCTGCCTGGCATAGAGAAACACTGATTACTACTTATAATAAAAAATAAAGTAGACTTTAATCACATCAATTCATATCATCTTCTGAGTTGCTTATTTGAAGAATGAACTGGACTCTAAGAGGACTATTTTAAAATCTGTTTACTGTACCACTGTGTAATACAGTTTCCTTAAAACAGTGGGATAGGAACGGAGCCAGAAACAGCTTGACTGTGACTAGTGTCAGCTTTCTGTGTCCAGCACAAAAGCCATGTTCTCATTGTTGGCCATGCAATAAACAAATGTTTACAGTTACCACAGTAGTTGCTTTAAAATGTGACAACCATGACTTATGCTTCTGCTAATAAAACAAGGCATCTAACAGTGCACCATTTTATCTCAAAGCTGTGTTTGGTAAGGGAAACAGACAGAACAGAACACTTGAAAACCCATGCTTCAGCAAGAACCAAGAACCAAACTGGCTTTGAGCCTGAGGGGTTCCGCTGGATTTGCATTTCCCTGCACCATAACACACAGGAGATTCAGGTAACTCACAGAGTGAGCACACACGCTGAGTTACTTAAGAATCTTAGAAGCACTTGGCACTGTGCCCCTCTCTGTATTGTTGGCCACCCTCTCTCTTACAAATGTCTTTCTGTAAAATAATCACAGAGGATTGCACAGGACAAAAACCAGCCCTTAGTGAATTTGGGGATTACTTTTATTTATCAATATTTGGAGGAACATTAATTATTCTGAACACTTTTGCTCTGAGTAAAACAGTTTTATCTTCAGAATTGACCGATTTGTTCTCACTTTCTCGTTTCTTCGTTCAGTAGCTCCAGCACACGCCTTCCCCAAGCATGTGAATGGCCTGTGGTGGGAACTGCATCCTGTGTTGCTCTTTGCAGTGAGGACTTCACAGTTCCGCACAGCGCATTGAAAAGTGTGTGTATGAAATGTCTTGTGCACTCGCCTGTGATGTGAGTGCAGTGACCACACTACCACCCCCTAATCTTATGACAGGGTGTTGCTGCCTCTTATGCAGGAGGAATCTGAGGCACCGCACGTCAGAAGGACGCAGCCAAAGTCACAGCTCTCTTAATGGGGGAACCAGATGTGGGGTTCCAGCCTCCATATCTATTCTCTGATTCCAGGACATTAATGACAAAGCTTCTCCTCGTGGAAAACAGCCACAAGGTGACTGAACCAGCCACCATTCAGCACTAGAATTTGTGTGCCAGGCTCCTGTTGTAATCTCAGCCCTTTTGTGTGTGGTGCATACATGTTGTGAAAGAAACAGTCAGTGGCCAGTATCATTTTGCTGCTTCACCCCATGAAGACATTTCTCCAGCCATGGGATAAAGCCCCTTATGTAAATTGCTAGCCTTCGATTTGCTGCATAGTACCGAATAAACCATGAGGTGCCTGTGATTCCAGCTCCAGGGAGATGCAGGCAAGAAGATCAAGAGCTCAACGTTATCCTTGACCTCAGAGGGAGTTTGGGATAGTCTGGGTACATGAGACTTTGTCTGAGAGATACATGGATGGATGGAGGGATGAATGGATGGATGGATAGACAGACAGACAGATAGACAGATGACTTTTTCCCCTGTCAGGAACTATGAACAAAGGGCCTTAACCCGTGAAAGTGTTTTGAGCACTAAAATGATTTTTTTTTCTAAAAATCTAAAAGTCTTCAAATTTGAAATAAAGAAATGTCTCCAAAATATAACACCAATCTTATTGTTAAATTTACTGTTCTAAACATTTCAATACACTTATCAATAATTTGTATGGTTAGTGTGATTTCATTAGCATTCACAGGTATACGTAATCATTGCTGAATAACCATAATCAATAACATTATTTTTGATGTTTAATAAAATGTAGCCCATGGCAGCTCAGTCTCCAAGTGGGTTCCCTAGTAAGGGGAACAGGGGCTATCTCTGACATGATCTCAGTGGCTGGCTCTTTGATCACCTCCCCCTGAAGTGGGGTCAGCTTTATTGGCCACAGAGGAGGACGGTGCAGGCAGTTCTGATGAGACCTGATAAGCTAGGGTCAGATAGAAGGGGACTAGAGGAGGGGCATGGGAGGTGATGAGGGGAGGGGCCTAGAGCTGGGACACAAAGTGAATAAATTGTATTAAATTTTTTAAAATTAAAAAAGAAAAATAGAAAAAAGAAAAAAAAAAAGATACTCAGTGTGAGTGCATTCTCCACTGTGGGCGGGATGTGAGGGGCCTCTCAGGGTCTCTAAGCCATCTTCTTCGGAGGAAAGGCCACACTTGGCACTGGCAGGTATCCTGAATGAGGTGAAGGAGAGCTTACGTGCTTATACTCCTCTCTCTGTTTCCAATTGTTTTTTCTGTCTTCACTTTCTGACCTTGTGGTTCTGCAAAGAGTTTCCTGCAAGAAGTAGAGGGTGAAAAGCCTAGTTCTGCAAGCACCTCAGCCAAAGCGCTGTTCTCTGCATCCGTGGCACCTGGGTTCTGGAGGGTGCGGGTTGCTGCACAGTGTGTGGTGCTGCTGTGAGGTGCCAGCTCCACACCAGGAGGGAAGTCTTACCACCCTGAGTGTCAGAGGGGCTCACGGAGCTCTCCTCTCTCTCCCTGCGGAGGCTCTAGGTGCTGAGGCACAGCCTTCTCCCTGCCCTTCCTTCATCCTCACAGCCACCAATGTGTGGCTCAATGTGGCTCACCTGCTTCTGCCTCCTCCTTGCACTGTTAAGCACCTTCATGGTTGAGGCCATAGTGATGTCTGTAACATTCCCTTGCCAGGAGAGTTCCAGGGGTTGGTGTGCACCTTCCAGACGGGATGGACATGAATCTGCCTAGTCCAGACACGCGGTTAGCACGCTGAGCCACAGCAAGTGTGCCCCGAGTGGGCTGCGCTGGGGGACGCATCTGTCCACTCACCTCACAGCCCCCCAGGCCTCCCTCACGTGCTTCTTCTGCCTCTGGCAGTGGCTGCCTCCTCCTACTCACTGCTTCTCTGTAAACCTAATGATAAGGAAGTTGCTTGATTCACTCACTCACTTGGCTGTGAAATACGCCTTTAATGTGAGCGAGTGGAGCGTGAGGGTTCTGGCTGTGTGTGGGAGAACGAGGGAGGAGGGGGCAGCCTAATCACACATCATTTTCTTTTTCAGCTTCACCTCTGTGTTTCACCACTTCTTTTTAATTTAGAATTTTTTTTAAGAAAATGGTCCCATGCAGGGAACCCTTCCAGACTTTGGTGCAGAGCTTGTTTTTCTCTCTCTGTGCTCAATCCTGTACCCACCTGCTTTTCCTTGTTTCCTTGTTTCTCGATGGTGTTGAAATCAGCTGTGGAATGTTACCAGGCAAATCCGCCACTCAGCAGCTGTCACATTCTTAGTAAATTCCTGTATCCCCTTGTGCCTCAGTTTCTTCATATGTAAGACACAGCAGAGGAGGCTTTTCTACTTCTCACAGCCTCAGAGACCAGGATTGTTCTCCAATCTTTGCTCACACATCTTGGTTTCTGAAAGTCCCTGAGGCACCTGACACAGCCATCAGACAAAGGCCGAGCATGCAGGGACCTGAAATCAGAGATGCCTCTGGCCCTGCCTTCCAGCTAAACCCTCCAAGAAAATGCTGGGAAGCCTCCAAGGCATGGAAAAGAAGATGGCTAAACCTTATCAGTGTCCTCCAGCTTCACTAAGTGTTTAAATGGGAAGAGACGGGTCAGACAGGTGTCAAACAGTGTCAGACTGACGTTCTAGTCATGTTCTAGAATTCCCAGGGAGAATCATCTTGCCTTGAGAAGGAACAAAAAAATGCTGGAATGTGTTTAATTTCGATTAGAACGTGTGTTTTTGTTTAGAGTGTAGTTAGGCAGATATTGTCTGGCCCCGAGGGCTCTTTAAGCCTTATTAAACATGGTCTCCCTAAATGAAGTTGATGGAGGACCCAGGGAGGTGAGTCCCTGCTCCCTCTGTGGACATTGGGAGTGAGTACGTAAGTGGAAAGTTGGGGTCTGCCTGGGACTTACCCCCTGTGGGAGGGTGGGGACCACGAGGACCTGGCATCTTACCTCTGGGCATGGCTTGGCACTGCTAACACTACCTGATCCTACTCACGTGAGCCTTGGAGCCCACTACCCGACAGAAGCATCCAAAGCCAGCCAAAGGGTGACTGCCAGAACATCCCCCAAACCATTTCCACAAGACCACAAAATCCCTGTGCAGAGAGGTCAAGGCCGTGAACAAGGGGGAGAGGTCCTGCTCAATGCAATCTTAGGCTTGGCCTTTGTCCCCATGCTCTTTGCATGGACCCCTAACTTCAAGGGGCATATTGAGGTGGCTCAAAATGACAGGTGTCATCAGCACCCATCTCCTCTCAGGAAGTCCCTGTCTACCTCCCGGCCTTCCTCATGGTGTTCAGTAGCCAACCCCCCTCGTGCCCTCTTCATTCATAACAGGCAGTTCCTGCCATCGCCACTGCTCAGCTCCACATCTGGAGAGCCCCACACCCAGCACAAAGCAGGGGACGGCCATCTTTAATGTCACCCGGCAGCTAATGTGCTCTTCAGGGTATGCGTGTGCAACAGACTCTACAGCAGGCTTTCAGTCAGGCTTCTTCCTTGTCACCGCGGCCATACTGGTCACTGTGGAAGCCAAATGACTAAATGTACATCTGCAAGAAAAGAAGCCTGGCCGGCCAGTGATTTAATTTCTGGCCCTATGTACTGGTGTTTCCCCCTCTCTTAAGATACTAAGTACAGCAACACTGTTACCAAGATGCACAAGTCATTCCTTTAACTTTCTCCAAGTTCATCACCGCATGTGTGACGTAAGGGAGACTGCACACGTGGGGGCTGAACTGCTCAGGATGCTTATCTGTGAAACACTCAGAAAACCTCCCCTCTAGCTCTTTGTACTTGTTTCTTCTGTAAAATGAGAGTGACTTTATTTTCTCACACCAACCTCATGCTCACTTTGTAGGTGATGACACAGGGGCCCAGTAAGCAACTAATCTAAGCTGCCGCAGCAGTGAGTGCAGGGAAAGTGGACAGCGGCCAATGTGTGGAGACGGAGGGAGGGCGTGCGGGTACCTGGGTTCAGGTGCTGCGGCCCTTGCTTTGCCGCCCGTGGCCTCCTTACTGAGCCATCTGCATGCTCCGTTGGGAAGTTTGGGGCCTAGAAAGTCCTCCATGTTTCATTTCCGGTATCTGCACACCTTGCTGGAGCCATGTGCCCTGTCTGCCCCCCGCTGTTTCCTCCCCACCTCACCATGTGCTGACAGCCTCTTAAATGAGTCAGTCTCATGCTTTCAGCTGAACTGCCCCGTGCATTGGGGTGACAGGAAGTGGCTGGCTGGGGGACCTGCAGGACACACTGCCGCCTGGCTCCAGACGTCACCACCAGCTAATCAAGAGAGCAAGAGAAAGCCAGGGCCAGCCGGAGCCAGGGAAACATGGCAAACAAGACCTTGGTTGTTTCACTGTAGGAAAAGCTCATACAAATCAATAGAGATAACCTAGAGTATCAATACACAAGAGACAGAACATGCAATTGATAAAGTAACTGCTAACAGAAGCGTGAGAAGCCTGTAGTCCAGTCAGCGGTCAGCAATAGCGATACTGAGATAATACCCTGAACCTGGCAAGTCAGTGCAAGAACAGACGTGCCCTGTTCGTGTGGAGGGCCTTGCGGTGACGAAGTGGTGTCTTCCTGTAAATTAATTGGACTGATTTTCTAATTAGTACTGACTTGCAGGCTCTGTAGCTTTATAGGAATCCGCCTGAGGAAAACAAACAGAAATTTGGCCAAATACTCAGAAACTGAGATGGTCAAACCAACATTGTTTGTAATAGGAGAAAACTGGAAACTTAGATAAATGACAGTAATAAAGATTACCTGCTTTACTATGTAGCTTTGGAGGGCGTACACTCAGGGTGTGTGAAATCTTGGGGACACAGGGTCCCTCTTCACATGGCAGCAATGGTAAACTGCCCCTGGGAGGGCAGACCAGAAAGGCCGTGCAGCTGAGGACTCGGGGCCCTGGCTGCTCTCGTTGACCATGGGGCTGGGGCAGACTCACTGGACCGCCCAGCTCCCCTGCAGGCCCCGCATCGGCTTCCGCAGAAGATAGTGTGATGAAGACTCTCAGAAGCTGTGGCTGCAGCCAGAGCGTGGTCTCAAGAGAGGGGAGCTACTGGTATGAGGGGTGATAAACGGAGAGCGTGCTGCATAAGCTGACCTGCAGTACATGTGTAAGACAGTATTTTAATGGATTCCTAATCTCATTCCTCTCCACATACAAGACATTCTGTCCCTTCCTGCCCCCGGCATCATATCACAGACATAATTCCAATCACCTAATTATGCAGATGTCCCCAGAGACGGCTCCTGAGCCAACCAAGCCCTTCGGGCCATGATGTCTTTAGTAAAGGTGTTTAGCTGCTCTAAGGCCACACTGCCCATCCCACCAACGAAGACAATGGCTGTATCTCAAAGAAACCAGAGGGAAAGGGCCTCAGCTAGCAGCCACCAGGTGAAGGAAGAGCAACAGTCAACAGAGAGATCCGCTCTTCCTCCTGCCCCTTTACAGAAGCCTTCGGACTCTGATTCCAGAACAAGGACTCTTCCCTGCCCGGTATTCCCAGCACGGACTAGTGAGTGAGGGTGGATGCGCCTCTAGAGTTCAGGGTGCACAGCCGGTACAAGCACAAATGAGGTCCAGTGTGGGTGCACAGTCAGTGAATAGCCAGCCTGCTCTTGTCTTCTCACAAAGTAGGATTCAAAAGCTGGGGTCCGTACCCTGGCATAACTTTCAAGTATAAAGCGCAAAGTACTTTGAGAATGAGGCTAGCATTTGAAACATGGCAGAAAGAAGCTGACATTCTGTTTTCAGGGAAATAAGAAAGCCGAAGGTGCGTGGACTAAGGAGAGGAAAACATTAGGCCTGGACAACCGACGGCGTGGGAATGCTGTGCTCTGAGATCATGCCCACCCGAGAGCAGGGTTGATGGGTCTAGAATAGACTGCAGTTGTCAAGGCAAACAGAAACACCATATAAGGCCCAGCTGAGGGCTCCTGCTGTCGCAATCGTAGAGTAGGTTACTAGACCTCCGAGCGGCCTGTGGACTTCTGAAGAGGCAGTCCTCACACCCTGCCTTCCTGACAGCTCAGTTGTAGACCAGGGAGAGCTGTGATCACCATCATTTCTGTTGACTGAACATCAATCTGCTTCTCATACTTGGTTTTCCTGTTTCTCAGGCGCTAACCACTGAGGGGAAAGGGAGTCAGAAGGGTCAGAACTCAGCTCCACCACTTCCTGGTTCTCTGTCATTCTTGGCCCATTACCTAATCTCTCCAGGACTTTAGTTCTGTAGTGCAAATACAAACAGAAGGCATCCTGCTCCACTGTTGTGAGGACTCATTAGGAAAGGAATGCATTTGGAGAGAAATTAACATATAAAAGCGAGTTAGTAAATGATAGCTTCTTTCTCTTTGTTCCAAAACAGAAATTGCTTAGACAAATATTATTCTGATGGCTTTGTGAATATACAGATGAACATACTGAAAACATTTTTTTGGTTAAAAATATTTTATAATTATAGCCAGATCAAATGTTGAGGATGGAGTGAAAGATGTGACAGAGTTCTTGCTCGTTACAACTTTCTGTAGACCATGAGAAAGTGTACCAAGTGAAGTATGACTTAGGAAGTAACAATGCATGTTTTTGCGGCGTGTAGATCGAATAATGCTTTTATAGGAAACTAAGATAACCACAGGTGCGTCTGTGAGCATGGCAGTGGGGACCAAGCCTCCGGAACAGCCGGTGATGGCAACTGGAGCTAAGGGCATGTGAATGAATCCGAGACTCCAAGATGTCAAATTCTAAAGAGATTAAATGAGAAGGTAGACGCTGAGCTGAGGAGGACCACGTGTCGACGTCTAAGGAAACGCATTCTATAAACCATGACACCCCTGAAAGGGATGTCAGCTGGCTTTCCTAGGCCAGCAAATTGCCAGTGACCCCAGAGAATTGTTCGAGACCACGATTTAATTGCACAAGCGTTAAGAGCTCTGCAGTCCTTTATCCCATTAATTCACCTACAACTTTGTTCTCTGTCCCTTTTGAATATGCAGCACTCATTGATTTCAATGGGAGCCACAGACACAGAGAAGGGAAGAATTGGGCCAATTATCTGTTCAAAGCTGAGGCTCATTTAAAGCACTTGTTAAAGGTTTGCTGCACATTAGTGAGTCAGCTCCTGCGAGTCTTTGCAGAAGACTTTCCACTTTGAATGGGCATTTAAAAGGGCAGTCTCCTTGCCTGAGCTCTCAGCGTCGTGCCTGCGCTCCAGCAGTTTGACTGCTGGGAGGCAGCAACCCTGAGACTCAGTCTCTGCCTTGCTGCTGAGCTGCGTCACATCTCACTGTGGCCCAATCATAATTGTCAACCCAAAATAACAACTTTATAAATGTGTGCAGTGCCAGCTGGGTTCTGACTGCTGCTCCCCACAGCAAGTCAAGCCGATGGAGCCTGGGCCCTCAGACACCTTTGGATGGAAGTAGTCTCAGTGTGTTGGGCAAGCCCCAACACAGACCAAAGACAGAAAGGCTTGCAAATGTAACGTAGTGAACTTGGAGGGAGGGGATGAGAATGTGGATTCAGCTGTCCCTTACCCCACGGGCTGTGTGTTACTGCACTTGTACGCATGAGAAAGGCCTCTGGCCAAGTCCTGCCTCCGTGCTGACCTCTAGCCTGCAACCCCGTGCTTGTTAGAATTCATAAAAGTTTTAGAACAGATGTCCCAGCTTCCCAGCTATTGTGTTTCCAGGAACTTGGTGCTGGCAGAGGTTGCTGCCGGGAAGTTTGAAACTCTTTCTCTGGCCCAGAGAAAATCATTTGCTCGCACACTTGAGATACCTTGACTTGGTGCTCCCAATATTTCTCCTGTTTCTACTGTCTTTATAACAGAGAGTATGACCAGAGTCGGGGCTGGCCCCCACCGGTAATTGTCACTAGGTGTGGCACACACACACACAGAAGTGGATCCAAGTTTTCACTAAGAAGGAAGAGAGTTTCCCTAGACAGTAAGCGACCGGGACGTGCCTTCCACCCCGTGCACATGTGCTCTGATGCTGGGGACTCATGGCACGCTGGCAGGAACTCTGTCAGCCTCCACAGTGGGTTCTGAGCGAAGCTGCAGCTGCAGCAGCTCATGGCTTCAGTGCTCAGCAGTCCCGAGTCTCTCCTTCCAGTGCAAAGCGTAACATTCCCTCCTCAGAGTGACCGTGTGGAGTCACCCGAAGAAGCTCAGGGCGTCTCCTTATATGGAGTGGCTTCTGTTCTGTTTTGCTTTGGTTTTTCTCAGTGCTATTGATTCGTTTTGTGCAATTTCAATGACGGGGGTATTTAAATCTATTACAGACTTTCCATACAGTGGAAAGTCATATGTGATTAATATTTTAAAAGGAAAAAATCTTGCTGAGTGTTCTCAAATGTCACTTCCTAAGAAACAAAGGCCTTGTGAAATAGCTCACAACCAAATTCTGTCATAATTTTGCTTACAGGGAGGTTTTCTTCAGGGCCCACTCCTGTTTCAGGCCTGTGCTTTCTCAGCTGGCACCCTCACGTAAACAGGTAACAAAATACATGGAATCAGTGGAGATCAGGTCTGTTGCCGTTATTAACGTGTGTTCTCCGGTTGAGTGACTTTTGTAAATTTTCATTTCTAGTAAAGAATCCGTCTCAGCAATCACGACCAACATGTTTACATCCTTGTTAAAATGTCCTTTGTCCTCCTCTGAAGTATCTGCCTTTGGTGATCCTTCCTCATGCTTACCAGAATCTGTTTTCTAATGTCTTCCACACCTTCTGACCAACTGAAAAGATCAACAAATAGTGCTGCAAATGTTCCTTGCGAATATAAGGCTAAGAGATTCTCAAGAAAAGCCTAAGTAATTTCAAAGCACTTACCTCTGTAACTGTAAATACATAAATTGATCTTTAACTAATCAGTGAATATACACACAACAGAACTATAGTGGGATTCGGGATTTGAAGAAATAACGGAGATAAAACAGCCGCTTGTCCTCCAGCTCAGGTGTGAAAACAGTAATAGTCAACCACCAGGACTGAGTGTGTTACGTAAGCTTCAGGTGTTAATGAAGCGTGTCAGTGAAACGGGAAAGGGGGCTCTGGAGGAGGCTAGTGAGCGGGGCGGCTCGCTGTAACAGAACACAAGGACACTCGTGAGCAAGAAAAGTTGATGTGGCTTGTGGGCTTAGGAGTTTCAGTGCCTGTTCCTGTGGTGAGGTAGCCCCTGATGCCGGGTGTACATCAGAGAAAACCGACAGGGAGGTTTCCCGGTCACCTGCACCTGTGGAACAGTGCCTCAAGGAGAGACTCGTCCTGTCTCCCTCACTGTCTCACAGAGCCTGTGGTACAGGCACTAAGGAAACATAAAGCATGTTCTTCATCCCCTGAACCTCTATGTCATATATGAACTTTGTGCCAGGCCTGGTGGCAACACACCTCTCCCAGGAGAGGCAGAGGGTGGCTGAGGCAGGCAGATCTCTGTGAGTTCCAGGCTATCCAGGTCTACAGTTAGTTTCAGGGCTACATAGGGAGACCCTGTCGCAAAAACAAAGAAATAAAAGAAAAACCTCAGTGTTTTTATGAATCTAATATATAATTAAATTTCCAGAAAAATAAACTTTATATTAAATATTATAAATTTATATACTTTTGTTTAGAATTTCTCTTTTTTGCAATGTTATATTTTTGTTTCTGTTATAAGTTTTAATTATTTATAACGTAAAAATTAAAAATATAGGTGTTTATAAAACGTTCATATGGCACCTGGCAAGGTGCTGCTTTGTCTGTTTGTTTGTTGTTTAGGATTTCTTTAGAGCTTTTCAAGCTCCAACATTGGCTACGGTCTTACACATTCAGCCACCATCTTAAAGACACTAGTACTCTCTGTGTTTGCACTTAAGGAGTTCTTGGTGCTTCGGCATCTGCTTACGTGTCTAGCCGTGTGAGTCTACCAGTGAAATCATGTTTGCTACGTTCCCTCCTTACGCGGCCGCCTGTGCGTCAGCTCACTGTTGGTTTAGTGAGCATTATTTGTGTAGACAGGCTGTGTATTCTTTGAGGCTTTTAACCTAACAAAGGAGGAGTGTAAAGTAGGTTTTAAGGGCTATAACTAGTCACATAGGACTGAGAGCTGGTCCTGTATTGAGAGGTTGTATAGCAGTGTGCAGACAGATCCAGACTCAGTCCCTGAGTTAGGAACCCTCGCTTGTTGGGATGAAATGAAGTGTTAGCAGACTAGGCAGACTTTGAAAGGGCTGAAGATAGCATGTCAAAGCGTCCAGAACAGAGCGTGGCCACTGTGGGATGGTACATGATAATAGCACATCCTTTCCAAGTGAGTGTGTGTCGGGGGACCTTTTCATCATGTGGATATCAGTGTATTTATTCCCTGGCTGAGGTGCCAGGGGCATTGGGAATTTAACAATAGCCATGCTTAAAAATCACAGTAGAGAAACTTAATGAGCTCTGAGCCATTGTCACTGAGCCTGACAGGTCAGAGTGAGAGGCTCCTGGGATGGCCAGCCAACAGCTACCACCTGCGTATCACTGACAAGATAAGAGCTCTCCACCCTTTTCTGGAATAACAGCCTCAGCTTTGTGTTTCAGGAAGAGTGGTGCTACTGGGGCCACGTAAAACTATGGCGGAGACCATGACTTTTGGAATCTGGCTTCCACGGGTCTCTGTGCGTGGCTCTCGCGTCCGGGGGCAAATGAGGGTAATGTCCAGACTGTAGCTCTAAGAAGCATAACTATCTCCTGCCAGAAACAAGTGTTGACATGAGGCTCCGAGAGGAACACACACATGCACACACACATACGCACGCACGCACGCACGCACGCATGCACGTGCATGCTATTTCTCAGCATCTGACCCCAGAGCTCATAGAAGGGAGGGTTTAAGTGTCCCCTTCCAGTGTCTGTGTGTGGTTAACCAGAGTCTGACCTCATCTCCTCCCTGTTTAGCAGGGAACTCCTGTAGTCCATGACACAAAGTCACACTCACAGAGGCAGAGCACTACAGAAGAGCAGCCTGGGGGGGGGGGCAAGGATGAAGAGAAGGGGTAACAGAGCTATTACTGTCTCTGGTGGCCGCATGGAGACCTCAAAGGTATATGATCTGCAGAGGAGACTGAGGGTGTGGGAGTGATGCACAGGAGCAGGCCTTCACCGGAACCATCTGAAGAGTCCGTGTGCCACAGAATCAGACAAGGATACAGGATCAGTCACGGAGGGCGGCACCACAGGGGAAACGGCACCACTGGGACGTAGTAGACATCTTTGAGGTCTCACAGAAGGAGAGTCCTGAAGAATAGGATTTAGATAATCCGATTATTCAATCAAAAATGTCAAATACCAGCCATCATACTGCAGGATTGCAAGGCAGAGAAGCAAGGAAATAGGTGATGGGTACAAAGAGACAGGAATGGATGACAAAAATAAAGGAAAATAATTATTGATAGTCTAAAGAGAAGTAGAGGCAGGTTGTATTTACGAAACATATTTTGTCTGTAAAGTTGAAATGTGAATTAAATATACTAAAGGCTATAAAGAAATGTGTTCAGCCTTTTGTATGTCAGCTGTGCCTCGATAAAGCAGATATGAGAGAAAAGACACAAAAGAAAGCTCTAAAAATCAGCAGTTAAGAGGAGCAGCAAGGAGGCCAAGGCTCAGTGAGTCACCTTGCTGTGACCTGCTTGTTCCTGGGGCCACGGTTCTGGCTTTAGAGTCCAGCAGCACTTCCTTCCTCCGCCACTCACTACTAGGCTTTGAGGCCAGCAGGGATACTGGCACAAGTTCTCCATGCCCCTCTGTGAACTCAGAATCACGGAGATGAACCGAGGCTAGAGCACCCCACACCATGGGCTCCCTAGTGCCGTGGCAGAATAAAGTGTTAATGAACGGCCTTGTCTAAACTGGGATTATCTCAAATTTAGCACACTTTCTATAGTTCCACTTTTTAATATTGTGAGATAAAAATGGCTGAGCGATTCCCTGGCTGTTTTCCAAAGCTGGGGTGAGAAGCCCGGCTGACCCCGCACTGCATTACCTGGGGCTGCGGGGAGATGCCTCAAGCCCAGGCCAGGGCTGCCGTAAGCCCCGCCACACTTGCAGGGAGTGTCTGGCCACCTGCTTGCACTGAAGATGTCGTGTGGATTTGCACAAGCAGGCTGGCGTCCTCTGTGTTTGCAAGAGGTTTCTATTCTAATTTTGTATTTTAGAGCAGCAAACACTGTGACTTGTTAACCAGGATGTGCATGTTTGTACTAAGCAGAGTAGTGAGTGCCATATATTTGGTCATCAAACTAAGTTTAATACTGTTGGATGTCTGTAGAGACAAGTAGCCTGCCCAGAAGAAATACACCTTAAAATAAAAGAAGGCATCCCTTTAAGTAAACAGGATGGTTTTCTTCAGCCGGCGAGGTTTGCTGTCAGCAAAAAGATTCCACCAGGACAGAGTATTTTCTCAAACTGCTACATGGTGGCGTAGAAAAGACTTTAAAATTTAAAAACTAATAAGGAAAGTAAACTTCTCATAAACTAATGTATAGAGAAGAGTCATGGGTTAAGTGTGAGAAAGGCACGTTTATTCTATAGAAGCAGAAGGCAGTGGGATGAGAGGAATTCTTACCTCAAGAGGAACACTCGTGCTTGGAAAAAGGGCACTTGGGAGACTCGCTCACCCTTCTTAGGATGGCAGCGTTGCTCACCCACAACTGAAGGGAGAGCACAGGCCTTGAGCCACACAGGGTCCAAACCGCAAAAGATTTTCCTTTACTTTTTAACACAGGGACTCCCTGTGTAGCACTGGCTGTCCAGGAACTTGCTATGTAGGCCGGACCTGGAACTCAGCTCCACTCTGCTTCCCAGTTCTGGGGTTAAAAGTGTGTTCAGCTCTTATAGAATTTTATCATGTATACCTTTATTTAAGGGTTGACGGTTTCTGGTGGTGCTGAAGTTGTTCTAATGGGCTGGCCCCATAGCTCAACTTATTCTTCGTCACCATGTAATGTGTGTGGGGGGTATATAGAATATATGTTATGATACAGATATATTATATAGAGAATATCTAATATAAATATATACTTATAAAAAATGACTCCTGAAACATGACCACTAACTGAGAGCAGGGCAGTGGCTGTGGCTTTCAGTAACTTCCTTTGTGTTTTCCCAACGTTAAAATGAAGTGGCAATCCAGGATCACTGAGGGACGATATTCTGCTGTGGTTCATGCAGCACAAGCAAGGCCGAAACCATAGAGATAGCCTGTGACTCATGCTACCTATAAAAGTGCGGTGCTAAAGATATAAAAAGACGAACCGCAAATGAGAGAAGTGTCTGATTCATTTCTGCCGCGTGCTTGTTTGCCCACACTTAGGTTACTGGACAGCGTTCAGTCTCCTGGGGTGCACCAGGGCACAGGGTGAGGGCTTAGAAGAACGTCAGTGCTCTTTCCCCCTCAATTCCGCACGCCTTTCTGGCTGTGATTCAGCATCGTCATAGCACGTTGTACTCTCAAAGCCTAGGGCAAGAAGAGGTGCGGGTCCAGGGGCCCGAGTGCTTCACAGCCCAGCCTGCTCTGTGCTTGAATATGCTGGCTTGGCTGGGAGTTTCCGAAGGAGAAAATGAAAAGGATCCATCTTCACTTTGTGGCTCCGTGCACCATTTGGGAGACTGAGTGCTTCTGTCTTGCTATACTGGAAATTGTCTACGATCCTTCCTGCCTTACGCGGCCCCATTCTCCAAAGGCCCCGTGTTATCATGTCTCATCTCTTGAAGAATGTTCACTCAGTAGCTTCTTACACACATGTATCTGTGTGAAAAGGGAAGGAAAACCAAATCATCTTCTTTATGATTAATGCATTTGTCAAATTCTTCCCAAGAAAAGAAAATTAATTTATTGTGTTTTTTTGTAAATGCAAATTAAAGCTGTGAAGACTATTATGGTATAACTTAGCAGTCTTTTTTTTTTTAAAGAAATTAAAGCTAACTGGTTTAATGTTAATGAAAGGAGCTACATTCAAACATATTTTTAATAACTTGGGTAGAAAGGAAATCTTACACTTAAGACTCTCCTTACAGAGGGTTCACAAAACTTGAACAGAAAGCCATTGAAATGTAATTTCCCATGTGTTTGCCATGGTCTGTTTGAGCATTCACCATTAAAGGGCATCTGTGTTGTGTCCAGTTTTAGGATAAGAATCAATGGGCTACGAAACTGGTCCATCAATTGACTATGTACACGTTTTCCTTGTTCTGCAATAAATGTTAGGAATGTAGGGCCCGACCGTAATGTAGCTGCATGGTTACTGTTAGGAGAAACAGCCTGGCAGACTGTCAGAGACTGCGCGGTGTATGCTGCACCACAACCTACAGAATCTATAGGCCTGCAGACTGCTGCCTCTTCTCCAGCACTGAATTTTGTCACTGATTTTTTTTTTCCTGACAGTATCCAGGGGCAGCACATTGTGGTTTAGCTTGCATTACCGTGGTGGCTAATGATGCTAAAAGTTTTTCACAGGAGACTTTTGTAGATGAAGTACACATATGTACACAGTACACATATGTAACTTTTTAAAAAGTTATTATTTTATGTGTATTTTATTATATGTACAATAGTACTTGGCAGTAAAAAATAATAAACTAATACAAGCCATGCCCTGGCATGGTGCAGAAGGAAGAAAAGACAACATCAACAGGGCTTGTGATGTAATATAGACTTGCATCCTCTTACACTCTTGAAGTGTAGGAATGAAAGGAGGAATCGTTGGGTCTAAGTGTCAGGATGGAGGGAAGAGCAGGGGTGAGGGAAGATGTGAGCAGGCTCCTGTGATGGTGGCATTCTCACACTCCTTACTCTGTTGGGGGTGTTCTTGGTGTTCTAGTTTAGAGTTATAATGTGCTACTGCTGGAAGGAATTCAGCACAGGGTAGATAGTGCATAGATAATGTACAGAGTTTCTCTGTTTCATTTTTTACAATTGCCTGTGGCTATAATATTGGTTTTGAGAAAATGTTTACCACTAAAGACTGCTCTGTGTTTTGAAAAACACATAATTTTTCTATAGTAGAGACCGTATTAATTACTTAGTGTGAAAATCTGAAAAGTTCTTAACAAATGTTTGGCTCAGTGCACTCTGGGAAGGAGAGTTGTAATGGTGTGCAATCCAGCGTCTCAGACTCAGCCTTGCGTGACTGCTGCTTTCCTTTTCTTTTCATTCCCATTGTTTAGAGAGTCTATTAAACACTAGCAGTGAGGCAGAGTTTTCTAAACTAGGAAGCCATTTTGCTTATATTCATGTTGGGAAATATCAAGTGTGAATATACACTTAATAAATGTTGGCAAATTTTGATTTATAGGGTCCAGTCTAATTGCGTGTGTGTGTGTGTGTGTGTGTGTGTGTGTGTATGTGTGTGCGTGCATTTGTGTGTGTGCATGTGTGCATGTGTTTGTGTAGTGTCTTTATTAGGAGAATACTATTTTAAGGTTGCTTTAGGAAGTTATCTCATGACTTCTTTCTTCCGCACTTTGAAGTGTTTTTCAGTCACCATGGTGAGGTCATAGGACAAGGCCTTATCTGCATGTTGATGTTCTTGAACACTGAACAAACCTGTCTTTGAATACTTGTACTGAAGAAGTTGAGAGAATCCGAAGCAATTTCTCTTCCGTGCTGTTTGCATCACAGCCATATTTTTCTTCATTTTCATTCATTTTTACAAGGGGAAATTGCAGTTTTGATGTTGACTAAACACAAAGCATAGAAATGATTTATGCCCATACTCAGAACAGAAAATTAAAGAGGGAGATGATAAGTTTGGCTTAACTTATTTATTCACAGAATTTTGAATACTAAATTTTTTAATACTAATACTATAGTATTAAAAGATTTATTATTAAATCTTTTAATACTAAATTTATAATGTTTGCCATTTCCAGAGGTCAGATTTAACATGCATTTCTTTCTGGGAGGTAACTGAGAAAAAGAATCAAGTCCTTTGACACACCCTGCCCTATTTTTGTGGCTGGCCAAAGGCTAATAAGTTAAAAAACATAAAAATTAAAACTGAATCATAGCCAGAATCTTTCTGGTTCATGTACCTGCATGGCAGAGAGGTTGGAGGAAGGAGCCCATGGGTGACTGGGTCAAGGGGTCCAGCTCCGGCCAGCCAGCTTCCTCTGGTCCTGGTCACCACCTGATGTTACTCTAAGAGGAATGAGCCGGTGCAGGCGATTGAAGGATGGGGGATTAAATGTGGCGTATTCTGTGCACCCACATTTTAGTTTCCCTCTTGGCTGTATCAACTCTCTCAAATGTCAGCAGTGATTAGGCTGCATTATGGGATAATTAATATGAACTTTTATCTCAAAGCTAATTTTGAGTAATACTGGAACAAAACATATGTCAATATGTTAAAGATGGGAAGTTGAACAGATTGCTTTTATGTTTAAAAAATGCATCTTTTCTTTCAGTTCACCTCACTTTTCAAATGCCACTCTAAGATGATAAATGTTTGAGAAAGGTTAAGTAGCCTGTAAAAGAAACAGCGTTAGGAGTTTGGTGGTGTGGGTCCTGAAATCCTTCTGTGCAGCATAGCAGGGTGCTTTCATGAGAAGAAGCTGATGGTTGAAGGGAGCTCAGAAAGCGTTTTCTCCACAGCTGTGCTCTGAGGCTGGAGCTGGTTCACACCTGAATGGTCCTGGGAACTACTGGAGGTCCCTTCAGCCTTGTGGATCGTGGGTCATAATCACTAATTTTTCTCCATCTTATTCTCCCAGTACTGGGCCTGAAAAATAAGAACACGTGGTTTGCCCTTTGCCACTCTAAAAGAGTAAACAGGAAGGAGCGTGTACTCACAGAGCCCTGCTTCTGTTTTGAGTAGTATGATGCCAACTGGCTGAGCTTTACAGTGCAGCAGAGATGGCAAAATGACCATTAATATGCGTGAACCATTTATTAGCTGTTAAAAAATCTCACTTTAACATTGTTTTGTGGGAAAATTATAAATATATTTTTAAGTAAATTTTTAAGCAAATAAATTTTTTGAGTTTGATTTTTATTTTTTATATTAATTACACTTTATTCACTTTGTATCCCAGTTGTAGCTCCCTCCTTCATTCCCTCTCAACCCCATCCTTCCTCCCTCATCTCCTCCATAGCCCTCTCCAAGTCCACTGATAGGTGAGGTCCTCCTCCCCTTCCCTCTGATCCTAGCCTATCAGGTCTCATTAGGACTGGCTGCACTGTCTTCCTCTGTGGCCTAGTAAGGCTGCTCTCCCCTCAGGAAGAGGTGGTCAAAGAGCCAGCCACTGAGTTCATGTCATAGACAGTCCCTGTTCCCCTTACTAGGGTACCCACTTGGAGACTGAGATGCCTATGGGCTACATCTGTGCAGGGGTTCTAGGTTATCTCCATGCATGGTCCTTGGTTGGAGTATCAGTCTCAGAAAAGACCCCTGGGCCCAGATTTTTTGGTTTTGTTGCTCTCCTTGTGGCACTCCTGTCCCTTCTAGGTCTTTCTATCTCCCCCTTCTTTCATAAGAGTCCCTGTACTCTACTCTGCCCAAAGTTTGGTTATGAGTCTCAGCATCTGCTTTGATACCCTGCTGGGTAGAGTCTTTCAGTGGCTTTCTATGGTAGGCGCCTGTCGTATTCCCTGTTTTCTCCCTCTTCTGATGTCTGTCACATTTGCCTTTCTGAGTGAGAACTAATCATTTTACCCAGGGTCTTCCTTCTTGATTAGCTTCTTTATGTGTACAGATTTTAGTATGTCTATCCTATATTATATGGTTAATACCCACTTATAAGTGAGTATATACTGTGTGTGTGTTTCTGCTTCTGGGATACCTCACTCAGGATGATCTTTTCCAGATCCCATCATTTGCCTGCAAATTTCATGATTTCCTTGTTTTTAATTGCTGAATACTATTCCATTGTGTAAATGCATCACAATTTCTGTATCTGTTCCTCAGTTGAGGGACATCTAGGTTGTTTCCAGGTTCTGGCTCTTACAAATAAAGCTGCCACGAACATAGTTGAGTGTCCTTGTTGTATACTTGAGCATATTTTGGATATGCGTCTAGGAGTGGTATAGCTGGATCTTGAGGAAGCGCTATTTCTAATTGTCTGAGAAAGCACCAGATTGATTTCCAAAGTGGTTGTACAAGTTTACATTTCCACCAGCAATGGAGGAGAGTTCCCCTTTCTCCACATCCTCTCCAGCATGTGTTGTCTCTTGAGTTTTTGATCTTAGCCATTCTGATGGGTGTAAGGTGAAATCTCAGGGTCATTTTGATTTGTGTTTCCCTGATGACTAAGGACACTGAGCATTTCTTTAAGTGTTTCTCTGCCATTCGATATTCCTCTACAGAGAATTCCCTATTTAGCTCTGTACCCCATTTTTTAATTGGATTACTTGATTTGTTGCTGTTTAACTTCTTTAGTTCTTTATATATTCTGGATATTAGCCCTCTGTCAGATATAGGGTTGGTGAAGATTCTTTCCCAATCTGTAGGCTATCATTTTGTTCTGAGGACAGTGTCCTTTGCTTTACAGAAGCTTTTCAGTTTCATGACGTCCCATTTATTGATTGTTGCTCTTAGAGCCTGTGCTATTGGTGTTCTGTTCAGGAAGTTGTCTCCTGTGCCAATGAGTTCTAGGCTCTTTCCCTCTTTTTCTTCCAACAGGTTTAGTGTGTCTGGTTTTATGTTGAGGTCTTTGATCCACTTGGGTTTTAGTTTTGTGCAGGGTGATAAATATTGATATATTTGCATTTTTCTACATGTAGACATACATTTACAACAGCGCCATTTCTTGAAAATGCTGTCCTTTTTTCATTGTATGGTTTTGGCTTCTTTGTCAAAATTCAAATATCTGTAGGTGTGTGGGTTTATTTCTGGGTCTTCTATTCTATTCCATTGATCCACCATTCTTTTTCTATGCCAGTACCATGCAGATTTTATTGCTATTTTCTCTGTAGTACAGCTTGAGATCAGGGATGGAGATACCTCCAGATGATTTGTTATTGTACAGGATCATTTTGACAATTCTGGTGTTTTTTGTTTTTCCATATGAAGTAAATTGTTCTTTCGAGATCTGCAAAGAATTGTGTTGGTATTTTGATGGGAATTGCATTGAATTTGTACACTGCTTTTGTTAAGATGGCCATTTTCACTATGGTAATCCTAGCAATCCATGAGCATGGGAGTTCTTTCTATCTTCTGATATCTTCTTCAATTTCTTTCTTCGGAGATTTGAAGGTTTTTTTTTTTTTTCAAACAAGTCTTTAATTGCTTGGTTAGAGTCACACCAAGGTACTTTATGTAATTAGTGGCTATTGTGAAGGGTGTAGTTTTCCCTAATTTCTTTCTCAGCCTTTTATCTTTCATGTACAAGAGAGCTACTGACTTTTTGAGTTAATTTTGTATCCAGCCACTTTTCTGAAGATGTTTATCAGCTAAAGGATTTCTCTGGTTGAATTTTTGGGGTTACTTATGTATATTAACATATCATCTACAAATAGTGATACTTTGACTCCTTCCTTCCTGATTTGTATCCGTTTGGTCACCTTTAGTTATCTTATTGCTCTAGCTAGGACTTCAAGTACTATGTTGAAGAGATATGGAGAGAGTGGGTAGCCTTGCCTTGTCCCTAAGTTCAGTGGCATTGATTTAAGTTTCTCTCCATTTAGTTTGATGTTGGCTATAGGCTTGCTGTATATTGTCTTTACTATGTTTAGGTATGTGCCTTGTATCCCTGATCTCTCCAAGACTTTAAACATGAATGGGTGTTGGATTTTTCTCAAATGCTTTCTCAGCATCTAAGATGATCATGTGTTTGTTTGTTTTTTTTTTCTACTTCAGTTTTTTTTATATGGTGGATTTCATTGTTGGATTTCTGTATATTGAACCACCCCTGCATGCCTTGGAAAAAAATCTACTTGGTCAAGGTGGATGATACTTTTTATATGTTGTTGGATTCAGTTTGCAAGTATTTTATTGAGTATTTTTGTATCAATGTTCATAAGAAATATAGATCTGAAGTTCTCTTTTTCTGTTGGGTCTTTGTGTGATTTAGGTATCAACGTGACTATGGCTTCATAGAATGACTTTTTGTTCCTTCTGTTTCTATTTTGTGGAATAGTTTGAAGAGAATTGGAGTTAGCTCTTCTTTGAAGGTAGAATTCTGTGCTGCAACCATCTGGCCTTGGGCTTTTTTTGGAAGGAAGACTTTTGATGACTGCTTCTATTTTCTTGGGGGATATAGGACTATTCAATCTATTTACCTTGATGTTGATTTAATTTTGGTAAATGGAATCTATCAAGAAAAGTGTCCATTTCAGTTAAATTTTCCAATTTTGTGGCATTTAGGCTTTTGTAGTAAAACCTAATGATTGTTTGGATTTCCTCAGTGTCTGTTGTTATGTCCCCTTTTTGTGTCTGATTTTGCTGATTTGGATAGTTTCTCTCTGCCTTTTAGTTAGTTTGGCTAAGGGTTTGTCTATCATGTTGATTTTCTCAAAGAACCAGCTCTTGGTCTCATTGATTCTTTGAATTGCTTTCTTTGTTTCTAATTCATTGATTTCAGCTCTGAGTTTGATTATTTCTAATTGTCTACTCCTCTTGGGTGTGTACACTTCTTCCCTCCCCAGGGCTTTTAGGTGTGCTGTTAAGTTGCTTGCATGAGATGTCTCCAACTTCTTTCTGGAGGTACTTAGTACTATGAACTTTCCTCTTAACACTGCTTTCATTGTGTTCCATGAGTTTGGGTGAGTTGTACTTTAATTTTCATTGAATGTTAGGAAGTCTCCAATTTCTTTTTTTTCATTTCTTCACTGACCAAGCTGTCATTGAGTAGAGAGTTGTTTAGTTTCCATGTGTATGTAGGCTTTTTGTTATTTATGTTGTTCTTGATGGTCTGGTAGGATACAAGGGATTATTTCAATCTTTTTGTATCTGTTGAGGCTTGCTTTGTGCCTGAATATGTTGGTCAATTTTTGAGAAGGTTCCATGAGGTGCTGAAAAGAAGGTATACTATTTTGAGTTTGGGTGAAAAGTTCTGTGGACATCTATTAGGTCTATTTGATTTAGGACCTCTGTATGTGTCATTATTTCCCTATTTAGCTTCTGTATAGATAATCTTTCCCTTGGTGAGAGTGGAGTGTTGAAGTCTCCCACTATTAAGGTGTTGGAATTGATGTGTGATTTAAGCTTTACTAATGTTTCATTTACAAATGTAGGTACTCTTGTTTAGGGCATAGATGTTCAGAATTGTGATGTCCTTCTGGTGGATTTTTCCTTTGATGAGAATGAAGTGCCCCTTCTTATCTTTTTTTTTTTATTAATTTTGGTTGAAAGTCTATTTTATTAGATGTTAGGATAGCTACCCCAGCTTGTTTTCTGGGTCCATTTGCTTGAAAAATATTTTTCCAGCCCTTTATTCTGAGGTAGTGTTTATCTTTGTTACAGAGGTGTGTTTCTTGGATGCAGCAGGATGTTGGATCCTGTTTCTGCAACCATTCTGTTAGTCTGTGTTTTTTATTAGATAGTTGAGTCCATTGATGTTGGTAGATAATTGTGACCAATGAATGTTAGTTCCTTTTATTGTGGAGTTGGTGGTGTCACTGTGTTTCGGTGCTTGTTTTCTTTTAATATTTTGTTGTGAAGTTATATATATATCCTGTGTTTCCATGGGTGAAGTTGTTTTCATTGGATTGGAGATTTCCTTCTAGTATTTTCTGTAGGGCTGGGTTGCTGTGTAGATATTAAGTTTAGTTTTGTCATGGAATATTTTGTTTTCTCCATCTATATTGATTGAAAGCTCTGCTAGGTATAGTAGTCTGGGTTGGCATCTGTGATCCCTTACAGTCTTCATGACATCTGTTCAGGCCCTTCTGGCTTTCATAGTTCCTGTTGAAAAGTCTGGTGTGATTCTGATAAGTCTACCTTTATATGTTACTTGGCCTTTTTCCCTTGCTGCTTTTAATATTTTTTCTTTGTTCTGTAGATTTAGTGTTTTGACCATTATGTTACATGAGGAGTTTCTTTTCTGGTCTAGTCTGTTTGGTGTTCTGTAGGCCTCTTGTATGTTTATGGACATCTCTAAGTGGGGAAAATTTTCTTCCATGATTTTCTTGTAAATATTTTCTGGACCTTGGAGCCTGGAATCTTCTTTTTGCAAATAACATTTTTAATCTTTTTTTTCTCCCACTTTATACAAGAAAGTTTGTGTTTAAAAATATGAAACCAAATCTGATGATAGTTTTCCGAGCCTGATAGTTTCATACCTTCGTAAAGCTTCATTTTCTTAGTTGCAATGCCTCTAAAATGTACTATTAAGTTTTGATTCTTTGTTAAAATTATTTTGTCCTCCAATTATGGGAACACATCCACCATTGAGCCAACATCAGAGGCAGCTGGGTGGTGAACTGGCCCCTTGCCCAGACCTGGGAGCAAGCCTGATTTGAAAACCCTTTACAGAGCACAACTCAGCCCGCTGTTCTCATCGAGCGTTGATCATAAGAGCTTCTCCTTGGTGACCTGGAAGTGTTATTCTAATCTGGTGCCAGCTGAGGCCTCTCTAAAGTAGGTAGATGGCATCCAAGGTGAATGTGCTTCATAAAGAGGGCAGACTATCCTGACTCTCCCACAAACGACATTTGGGCTCTCTTCTCTTCCCAGCCAGCATTCTGTAATGGCACACGCTTCTGGGACACCAGCCTCCATCCAGCACTTAACTCATTTTATCCATCCCACGTGAAGGACCCGTGGTGAGCAAAGCGCCCCTTCTGGAAGGGAGTGCGCCAGTAACAGTGAGTCCTCAGCAGGGGTCGTGAACACCAGGCCTGAGAACCCGCTCTGTGCCTGGGGATACCTGGGCAGGAATGGGCAGTGCTCATCCCTCTGGATATCAGAACGCTCCAGAGCACAGCCAGATCCTCTGTGGTTTACAACCTGAACAGTCCCACCAGTGTGCACTCTGTGGCTCCTCTCAGTTCATCGTTGCCCAAAGGCAAAGCGCAGAAGATGACGCTATTTTCATCTGCAGGGTCTGCCTTTATGGGACATTCACACTCAGATGCTCAGAACTGCTCTGGGGACGACGGTTTCATTTTCTGTGCTCTGTTAGGCAGAAGGTCAGTCCCTGTGTGGAGCCGCTAAGAGCACACACCAGAAGGTCCTTAGAGCTTCTCAGACATCTGAGCAGGCTCTAAGTTTGTTTGGAGAAATGATGGCCCGGCTCCGCTGCACTCTCTAGCAAAGGAGATTTGACAAGGACCAGTTGTCCACAGACACCTCAGTTTTTGCCAAAAGTGCCTTTGGCTATCTGTAATAACTTTTGGTGCGGTCTAAGTGATTTGTAATAACATTGCTGTGGAAATCATGGTTCCCTGTAAAGATTCCCTCCCATTTTATCCAGATGTCTGGAGGTGAGGATTTGCATAATTTTACTCTGCTTACTTCCCTCCCACTTTGGCCATGATCTGAGTTTCAGGTAGAGGTCACAAGTCTGCTTTGGAGACTTTAATAAACTACTGCAGTTTATTACAATAATGCTTTGACTTTATATACGTAGCTGTGTGTTGTTTCATCTGTTCTAATGTGGCAGTCTTTTCAAAAGTTGGTGCAGTGCCCACACACACTGCGCAGCTGGGACATAAAAGCAAACAGTCCTTACAGTCAGCATATTACCATTCAAAAAGAAAGATAGGAAAAATGATAATAAATGCAGAGGATTAGAAAACAAAACCAAAAAAAAAAAAAAAAAAGCAAGCAACACAAACCCCCAAAGGGAGACTCGGCCAGTTCCTTGACCATTAATGCCAGGATCATGCCTAAGTGTAAGTTCAAAACGCACACAGTCCTAGGCCCTAACTAACAAGACCAAATGTCCACTTCTAGAGAAGTTCTTGAACCCCCCAGTCCCCTGACTTCTCGGGGCTCATTCTGTTCCCATGTAAGGGCATACTTGAGGGGCAGAGACAACATCTGGAGCCTTGCACATGGCCTCTTGAAGAGCACCAGCTCAGCCGTATGTCTGAAGAAAACCAGAAGAAACGTTAGCAGCCACAACTGTAATTCCCTCCCAAGACAAATGTTGCCGGAGATGCTCTGAGGAGAAAAAATGGAAGCCACAAACTCAGCTGGCACAGAGTTGCCGTGGATTGTGGGGGTTCCTCACCGCAAACACAAACAAGACCCATGTGTTGTGGGCTGGTCCATGGCCACCCTGCCCCTTCCTCCCTGATGCTCCCATCCTCTACACTGCCAGCCCTCATCTTTGCAACACCGTGGTGGCCTCCTCCCATCCAGTGCAGGGCAGCTAGCACCCAGCCAGACCTGCCCCCGGCCGTCCCCGGAGCACGGGAAGCTGCGCTGCCAACGGCACTGAATGACCTTTCCTGACCCTGTGTGATACAAGGGCCAGGCCCACTCTGCCCGCTCTCCCCTTCTGCCTACTGGTGTCTGTGCCTGGTGCTGCCATGTTTGGCTCATACAAAGACCGGGGCTGCTTCTCTCCTGTGGCCCATCTTGTCATCAGCCAGAGCATTTTCCTGGGAAAGAACAAACTTTGATCTGTTAAGCTTCCCATATTTTAGACACAAGTAGCAAGAGCTAGTGTGGCTCACCATAAAAAGTCTGCAGGTCTCCCCATGCAAACAAGCCGTTCTACACCTCTCTACCCCACTGGACAAGCCCCTGCGGTGTTCCTCACTCACCACAACCACTGCAGTGAGGGCGCCCAGCCTGGCCCGTTCCTTTCAATCGCTCTGCACAGTGATTGGCTAAGTAGCCGGCCACGCCAGGCCTGGCCTTCTGGTCTGCCTGGCTGTCATTGCTCACAGTTCTCTCTTCAGGGTCTGCCCTGTGTGTCCCACTCCCTGTCACCACTGCTGCTCCTCTCCGACTCAGTCGACTCAATCAAACAGCTTTGTTGCGCCCCTGACTGTGCGCCCTCCCGACTCTCCGTGACCTCCGTCATCCTGAAGCTCCTCCCGGCTGCAGATTGAACCCCCTGGGCCGTTGTTAGCACACTCAGGAGCTCTCGCACCGTTGTCCCACCTTGATGCCCTCTGAGAACAGCCACCCCCACACATCGCCTGCATCGTGCCCTCTGTACAAGCTAATCCACGTGACTTGCTAATCTATCAGTCCTATTTGCAAACACTGATACGATAATGTGCCTCCAGTCCCGAGGGCAGCGCCTGGCTCATCACAAGCTCTGATCGGTGGTAGCGGGTGTTGTTTTTGTGCCATTGTTGTGTGGTCTTTATTACCAGTGACGGTAGTTAAAGCCTTTGACCACACTGATTTCACATTCCTACCAGTGTTTGTTTTGCTTTCTCTTCCGGCTCAAAATCCTGCAGTTGGTGCCTATATTCAAGCCACACAGTTCTTCCTTTGCCTACAAAGCGCACAGAACTGGAGTCCCGTGATCTGCGTTGGGGGAGGGGTTCAGGTCCCCCACCAGCTGCATCAACTCAACTAGTCATTTACACACTCTGCTTCATTCTGGCCATCTGTGCAGCCAGAATAAAAATATCTGCATGACCTAGTTCAATAGAACGGTCTTGAGGAAGGTCCTAGAGGTTGAGTGAAAGGGTGTGCTTTAACCAAGAGAGCTCAAGTTCATCATCAGTCTGCTCTGAAATAAGCAATGGTAATCTAAGCAATGCCTGCTCTGTGGGATGCTGCTGATGCTCCATTGTTGGTGATCTTGGCCACTTGCATGCTCCCTACTGTGTGTGCAGCGCACACAAGTCATGCTGTTTTCTCCCCAACATCAAGAGAGTTCAACCGTGAGAACTTAGTTCAGGATCAGCCCACTGCTCATGTGCAGAAGGTGCTGTCTGTACGTCTTCCAGTCTGCCCTTCTGTGTGCTGTCCCAAGTATCTGGCATTCCAACTCACAGTCATGCTTAGTTTTGAGTGAGTGAATGAATGGATGAATGAATGAATGCTACCAAAAGACAGCATCACAGTTACACAAGTCCCAGTACTTTCTCTGTCCCTTCATAATTGGCTTAAGACTTTTCATATGAAGGTGGTGATGTTGGTCATGACATTTCTTTAATGTTGCAGATATCATATCCCCCTTACCTTCCCTCCCTCCAAACCCCATATGCCCCTCCTGACTCCCCTTCAAATTAGTCAGGTCCTTCTTTTTCTGATTGTTGTTGCACGTGCCCAGGCTGCACAAGGTTACTGTGTATTTCCAGTCAGACAATCTGGTACTGGAACAGCAGTGTGCTCTTCCCTGGGGAAGACTGTCTCTCCCACCCTCAGCATTCCCTGTTGCCTGTAGTTCTTTGGGAAGGGTTGAGGCTTCCTGGGCTGCCTTTCTCACATCCACTCTGGCTCTTCTACTATTGTGCTTGTTCAGCTCATGTGTAGGCAGACATATTGGTAAGTCTTTATGGGTGTGGCTCCTCACATTACTAGGAGCCAGTGTCACAGCAAACCTCCTGATCCTCTGGCTCTTACAGCCTTACTGCCCTCTCTTCCAAAAGGCTTCCTATCTCGGGTGCTGACATGTTTTGTAGCTATATCCACTGGGACTGGGGTCCACAACTTTGCATTTTGATTGGACATGGCTTCCTGTAATGGTCTTCAGCTGTTGCAAAGAGAAGTTTCCTTGATGACGAGGGTGACCACATATCAGTGGGTGTGAAGATAAATATGTAGAATACAGCTACGTGTCATGCTGGTTTAGTGAAGTAGCATTGTAGTTTCTCCCCTGAGAGCCATGACTTCACTAGCCCAGGTAACTGGCTAGGCTTCCAGTACCAGGCAGGATGTCTTTCTTGTTGAGCAGGTCTTCTTAAGTCCAATTAGAGAGCTATCGGTTACTGCCAAGATATCCCTGTCATTACTTACCCTCAGGGTTATCATGCCCTGATGGTCCTTGTTGTGTTCAGAAGTGTCATAGCTGTGTAGGACTCTTGGTTGTTCCCTCTTGTGGAAGCTTGCATGGCACCTTCTGGTGCCAGGACACCTAACCCTCAGGGGGAGGCAGTAATTCAGAAAACTGACATTGTGAAGTCTTGGGTGCTAAACACTTAGAAAAGTCCTTTAGATACACTCTTCTCCATAACTTGCTTACTGATAAACCATGGCACAAGCTCCACAGGCTTTCAGACCCTTGACACCTTGCCAGCTAGCTTGTCAGTTAGGGATGAGAGCAGTTGCCATAGATAGCAGCCTTCAAGAAACACCTCCCAAGAAGGACTTGCTCTTCAGATAACCTTTTGATGTTCAGGAATTGGAAGTTGTTGAAGCATTTGTAGTTCACTGATTAACTCTGCATAATACCTTACAGCTTACCAAACATTCTTGCACACATAATTTCATTTAGTTGAGAAACAATAAAATGCAATTTCTCTACACAATGAAAATTAAACATAGCCATTGTTACAATGTTGACACTTTTCAATTTCTCAACTAGTGATAAACACTTTGTAATTAAGGATGACTAGTCTTAAAATAAGGAATTATTCTATATTAGAGTCTTTGTTTTGTTCGGGACCTCGGTCTTGTTTGTTTTGAGACAGAATCTTGTTATGTAGTCTAGACCGACGACAAGCCAACAATCCTCCTGCCTCAGCTCCCAGAGAGCTGCACAGAAGAAGGAAGTCTCAGTTGAGTTCCACATTTACTTTCTAGCTTGGAAATCTTGGTGTAGTAAAGGCTGGGTTTTGTACATGTCAGGACTCTAAAAATAAAAAAAAAAAATTATGTGAAAGAACCAAGTAAAATTTCCTATACTGTAATTTTTAAGATTAGAACTGGTGAGATATTGAAGAATCCCCACTTGCTAAGCATCATGGGAATTTACTTTAAATCATGATTTGAAACAGCCAATGAGGGATTGGATCATACAAAGTCAAGGGCATGCCAGGCCGCATTCAGAATACTGAATATTGAATAAGGCATTCGGAATACTGAATAAGGCATCCATAGAACTTGAGTATCGCATTGTCCATAATTCATACACTATGTTTTTAGATGAAATTACACAATATTATGTGCTAAAGGCCAAATGAACTTTCATAAACATAACACAAATATCACCTACCTTTAAACCCTGGCACCTGTGGTGTTCAGTGATTTTAGTAGGGGAGGGAGAACATTTTTTTAAAGCTCTCAGACAAGTGTGACTGACCCATTTGTCATCCCAGTCTCTGGAGCACTTGAAGTATTTCAGTTTTTATTCAACAATGTAACCTTTGGAGTTTTGCCTAATAATGACTTCACTTGTGCTAGCCTTCCAACAGATAAATTAAAATGGAAATGCATATTTTCTAATTATGCGTCCAGCCATGGCCGAGTATTTGCAAGCTGAATGTTCAATGGAGTCTGCACAATAGGGAAAGAATGTGTGACATCCAAGTTTCCCAAAGTCACTTTCTTAATCATGTGAAGGATCGCCCAGGTTCTGATCACAAGTGCGCAGCTATATAGAATCAGAAGGAAAACATTTAAACATCCCAGCATGGTATTTCCATTTAAATCTGATTACAGTGAAATAAAACTGTAGCCATTAAAGGTTTAGAAGAACTACAAATACAAGCAGTAAAAGAAGACAGATAGTAAATGAGGTAGTAAAACATTTCAGCAGGGCACACAGTTTATAGCACTCATTCTGTCTTCCTGAAGCAGACTGTGCGATTCACTGCAGACCCCGCACCGTTCTCTGAACTCCACTTAAACCTGCAATTAACCTTTCACGCCTAATGAAGCTGTTTTCGTGGAAAATTAAAATATATAGTGGCGCTTGCTTTTCCACAGACTGGGGAGGAAAGCAATTCAAAATGAATGACTTTTTTGAGGTTTCTGTTCAGATATAAAATGGAAGTTCGACCTCTGTGCATGATGTTGGGATGCTCTTTCCAGGGCAGCGTCATCTGAGGTGCAATATTTTATTACTGTACTTATTAATTGTTTCACATGATTGTAAAGAAACGTGCATCAGTAATTTTATGATTAGACTGTTCCTGGCAGAGCCTCCTGCTTCCACCTCATGTCCATGGGGAAAACCAGGGTTTTACAAACAATAACTAAATTCCGGATGTGTCTCTAGTGTTTGAAGATGCACTTTCCAGCTAATGTTTGATTATCAGCTACTTATGATCCTTTCTGCAATGGTCATGTTTGCAGGTGCTTAGAGAGAGGTGAAGTTCTCAGATTTTACAGAGCAGACATAGTTCAGATTGCAGCTAAGTGTAACCTTAGCACATTGTTCTGCTCACTTACAAAATAGATGTAACTTTTGGCACCCAGAGTGATGGCTGAACCAAGCCCATTTGCTGAAGGAGATTCTGATGAAGGCTTCTACTTCCTCCATACCTTATCCACACCTGGGTGAGCCAGGGCAACACACTGGCAATGCCAGGAAGTCATGGAAGATGGGGACACAGAAGATGGGCTTTCTTATATGTGTGGTTTTGACTTAGAATTTAAATGATCTGTCATGGTGTCAGGGATTGAAGAATTAAAAGTATAAAAAGCTAACACTTACAGTAAATATTTCAACGCAAGCGTTTTTATTGAATCTATGAGTACATATTGATACACATTCTGCTAGCCCACAGGGCTGGCACGTCACCATGACATGGCAAATGAAATTCCTTTAGCGCGCCAGTCTAAAATAATGAATCATTCCCACAGTTAATTGTAGTGCCTGGATAACAAGGAATGGTGGGGGCCCAGAAAACACAATCAATCAGTGGATTCCATCAGATGATTGGTGTGAGGCTGTGAAAAATGATCTTCTGGAATGACCTGCTAGTTAATGGAACTAGTGACAATCAGCATGGTCACCATGCAGGGTCCAATGGCATCCTTAAGCCCCAAATTGGAAGCTGGCCTGTTTCCTCCCAGGAAAGGACCTGACAGGGAGAAGCTCCAGACTAAAAGATAGTGGGTGCAGGTCTCAGAACCCATTTCAGGGTTACTTTTTGGGGGTGTACCTTGTTTTAAAGTGTAGACCAGCTCCCAGGCTGCTCATCTCCACCTCTTTACTGCCAATGTGAGCCACAACCACAGCATGAAAACAAGTGAACAATATTTATTTCAAGAATATATATTGTCAGTGACCATCAGGGGAGGGTTGCCACCAGGCTATGGAGTGGGGAGGCTTTCAGAGGATAAGGGGACACCGTTAGGTCTGGGTTGGAGTGCTGGGTAATCAGAGCCGTAGATGGGCTAACTAGAAACAGTTATGGTGCAGTTGGTGACGGCAAACATTTCCTTTTTCCAGTTGGCCCATCTTGGAACTGAAGACGAGGTTTAGGTAGGCTGCCCTGCTGATTCTCTAGTCTGGAAGGATGGTCACTGGTGGACACCATGACCAGTCTGGATTCTCTCCAGTGTGACCTGGCATCCTGGCATCCTGGGCTGCTCCTTGCAGCTCAGAGGCTGGTTTACTTAACAGGCAGCTGGTGACAGTCCTGGGCTTATTTTTATTTAGGATCTGGATATTGTCTTTGTTCAGTCTGTCCCCTAGGGTGTGACTCATTAGTGGATGGGAGGAAGATAACATTCCTCCTTTAAAGGCTAATAAATTGGCTTCTCTTTTTGTCACTTAGTAATAATAATAATAACAAAACAGATCTTGTTAAATAACAAAGTATGCCAAGACCTAAAACTAGAGATTAAGCCTCCCATGTCCATGTGTCCTCTACACATTTTGGGAAGATAGAGGGCCTAGATCCACCTTCCTCACTTTTGCAGGCAAGTGGGACAAAGCCTTGGCAACTTCTGATTTGTTCTGGTGATACATCAAACGGGAAGAAATGCAAAATTAGAAATAAAATCCTTACATTTGACTATGATCTTTGTGCTGTCCATAATTATGGGATTATAAACTCTTGGTGGGCCACGAGATCTGGAAAGGTAGCCAAGCTTAACACTGAATGAAACTGTCATTTAATCCATGCAAAAGGAGAAAGTGACCCTAAGTGTCTTCTGCATTCACATAGGGTTGGCACTAAGTACCACTATCCGGAGGATCTCCACGGTTCCCAGCATGCTCACAAAGCCTAGGCACGTTAATTGCTCACTTGCATAGGAAAGCACAAAGAGCTGTCAAGTCAAAAGCATGATTTTCAATTTTATTTGTATATTAATTTTATTTGTATATTATTTATATTAACCATATAAATATGATTTACAATTTTTTTCAGTTCACCGTGTCCCCAGGATTCAGGCTCCCAGGTAAACTGGGAGTGCTGTGAGAAACACACTCTACTTAGGCTCTGAACTACGTAAACCCCCAGAATCAGAGACCCTATGACAGTGGTGACTTGGCAGCCGAGGCTATTTAAGCTTACTCCTGGTGTCACGTCCACTAGAAGGGACAGTGTTCGAAGCTACATGTAAAGGAAAAAGTATTTGTCACAGCTCTGGCATGATTTCATATTTGGACATAATAATCATCAAAATGAGTGTAAGTGCTCTCTCCCCGCAGTGAAGCAGTCATATATCACTCCTTACATTTGGCCGGCTCTGGAAAAGCTGGTGCCAGGAGTGAGCTAGCGGGAAGTTGTAAATTATGACCGAAGCATGCCAGGAGACCTGAGGAAACTTGAGATCTGCACCGTCTGAATTTCTAGTCAGCATAACCAAAGGCTGAGATTTTTTTTCAGTTAAATTAAAGCCCTTCACATCCATGAAGTAAAGAGATTAAAGTATTTACTGTGAGTAAACCCCACAACACAACTCGTGGCCCTCTGGGCATTCACACGTGCTTGTCAAGGAGCAGGAACACACCTATCTTAAGTGTGAGCCTGTGTGAGCTCTGAAAATTTCAGGGAGAGTTAGCATTCTGAAGCACGGCTGCTGCTAGCTGTAACCCTTCTCCGTCTAGCCACAGCTGCCCCCACCAAGCCTCCTGTCTGCGGATGACCCTGAGTTCACTTCCCTCCCAAGAAGAGTATGTGTAGTCATGAGCTCACCTCTGCACAAATGCTCATTCCTCTCCCCACTGTTCTGCCTCTTAACTGGGACCTAAGTCTGCCAGCCACCACCCCTGCTCAACTTTCCGATGGGTCAAAGATCACCAAAGTCTACTTGAGGGGCCCAATGACTTCTGATGAGGCCTTCTTCTCTCATGTGTCCTCCTTTGTCCCATGGTCCTTTACTGACATTTATTTCTGTTGATAAAGCCCTGAGTTCTGTTCTTGCCAGATCCTATTTGGAGTTTACATAGAATATCATGACCCACGAGAATGGAGTGCTTCAACAGCATCTTATGTGGGCTAACCCCTAAATAAAGATCTTCCTTGGGAAACAGCATGTGATGATGCCCACGAGGATGGACGGACTGGGTCAGCTCACCCCAAAGTCAGTTCTCCACAACTTTGGGGTTCTTCTGTCAGGTCTTGAACAAGCTGGAAGGGGAATTGTAGATTTTCCTTTGTTTTACTCAAGAATTCACAGGGTTCTACAGAAGCAGAGCAGGGCTCCCAGGCGAGGAGAAGGAACAGTGTTGCACAGGGGATTTGGGGAGCAAGAAAGCAATCTGCAGTCTCCTTGTGGGAAAGCCACAGCCCAACCTCAAGTCTTACACCAATGCTGTTTTTCCAGAAACTCAAGTGCCATCCAAGCTTCTTCTAAAAGGCACATCGAATGAGTTGAATGAGTTTTGTTTATAGAAGCAAAAAGCAAAATAGCAGCCCCGGAGAGTCCCAGTCCATCCAGAAAAAACCTGTGTTCAGACTCAGAAGTGAGGCGGGAAGCAGTGTCAGCTCTGGCTGTTGCACTCACCGGCTCTGCCTCGGCGCCCAGTGCTGTAGTTCTTGTTCTTCTCATGTGTTGTTCTGAGCGCTTCCTGGCTGGATGTATTCACACTACCCAATGCCGCCTCTGTCCATCCCAGCCACGCCTATGTGAGCGTCTAAATGCCTTCTCCTTTCCTTCCAGGCCTCGCTATCGCCAGTGCCCTGGTAGACATTTCGCAGCAGAAGCCTTCTGATAGCAAGGACAAGCCTTCCGGCGTGCGCAACCGGAAACACCTGTCCACACGTCAAGGAACTTGTGTCTGAGGACGGAAACTGCGTCTGTGCTGTGTGCTGGTTTACTTCACCATGGCTTCCGTTAAAGCTGTTCTGTGGCCTTGGGTCTTAGAGAGGACAATGTCCTAGGAGCCAGGGCCAGGTACAGTCCCCTCTAAGCGGGCAATGTCCCAAGTGGCCAGAGATTGCCAGTGAGTTTTTTCTAAGTAACAGTATTGAGGACCACACATGTGACGTCAGTTTCTATGGCTCTTAGGTGGAGAGCTAGCATAACTTACTATGGAAAAAGATGTATATTGTTTCTTAATGCAGATGGAAATATGTAATTCATATAAATCAACTGTTTATATCCCAAGACTTTAAAGAAAGACACTTTATAATGCTTGAAGGATGAGAAGTGTACAGTTTTGCCTCATTAGCAAACTTAGGTCATTTGCATATGAGTTGGAAATGAACAAGCCGTGGCAGCTGTAATTGCTGTTTTATCTCATCATAAATATGAAATCAAGGGGTTTACTTGGTAGGCTGCGGATCATGTGTTTAAATTCCACACATGGCCACACGAAGTCCAGAGTCAGTTGGAGAATGTAGCTGTGCAACTAATGGAAGCCAGGCCAGAGTGTCCACTGGACGTGTGCGCCTGTCGGGACAGGCGGTGTGTCAGAACTCTGAGCATGGTGGCCGAGCACAGAGGAGGCTGCTGCCAAGCAGGGTCCCCTCTTCCACGAAGAGCCTCCAGCTTGACAGCCAGAAGAGACCCCACTGCCACTCGGTAGCAGTGCCTCTGGTCCTACGGTGATGCCTTGGTTGCCTGGGAACCAGCAAGCCAGGCCAGTGTTTCTCTGGGTCTTCACCAGAACGTGCCATTTTCTTCCAGCTTTCTTCTGCTTGCCAGTTACCTTTCACAGGTGTAACAAATGTATTTTAAAGGTAACACTTCCCCGTGCCCTGCTGCCTACCAACCTCTTCCTGTAGAATGCAGGCAAGGGCAAGAGCTGTGCCCAGCAGCAGCAACAAGGCCCCTCCTCCAACATCGTCACTTGGTGCTGTGAGAAGTTGACAGACTGCAAACATGGTCACTGCTGGCCACATTCAAAACATCCCTCCGGACACAGGCCCCGAGTAACAGCAGAAGGAAGAACGTGACGGCCCGCACATGGGACCGCTGGTCATTGTGTCCTGTTATCGACAGCAGCTCACTGAAGCTCAGTCTGGAGTGGCCCGGGTTGACATCAGGTGATGACAGGAAACAGAAGAGCAATGCAGAAGATTCCCAAAGCAGCGGCACACTCTGTAGTTCTGTTTCACATGAAAGACACATGTAACCAATGTTCTGTACTGTATGCATACTTCTCATGTTCTCTGGAATTCTGGAAGATAATGACACTCTACAGTTAAGGCCTGTTACTTGCATGCCATGGTTGTACAGTAGCAGGATATGGCCCTATTGCAATATTGAATATTTATTTCAAATGCCGTGTATACATAGCTTAATTTGATGAGGACTGAGTGTAGTATGTAACAGAAATGGCCACAGGATATGTAGCCGCATCTTATGAAACATAGTTAGGTTGCATCGAACCCTGACTCTTATTTTGATAACTAGGCTTTTGAATATAGTATATATCCATACGTTGGCATGATAATTCTTCTCTATTTTCCATGCACTCAAAATCAGATGAATTTGTAGAATAGTCTTAGTAATTTTCTCTACCGCCTGTGGGGTTTGGGTGGGAGGGGTTGGTTGCTGCCACTTCCCAGGACATTTTCTCTCAGAAACCCAGTTGAGCAGGATTTGTAAACGTCTCCTAAAAACAATCAAGTAATTTGATCAACATCTTTTGGACATTTCACATGTTTAGTTTCCCACAAAATAATAGCTTGGCAAAACGGGTCACTATAAAGAAAGAGTTATCTGAAGATAAAGCAGTTGCTCAGCTGTGCAATCCCCAACAGTTGTCAGTGGAGAAGCTCGTACAAGGAAGGTGCCCAGACCCGTCTGAGTTAGTGCAGTTTCGCAGGCACCGCCTGTGTGCAGGGGCCGTCCAGTCTACTGCGAATCCCACTGGGTTCTCCGAACTTGAAATTTTGAACTTTAGAGAATTATGGAATTACACAACACCACACTTGAACATTAACTCTGTGGCCAGTTATGCAATGTATTCTCAGCGTACACAGCTTTTCACTGGAAATAAAATTCTTCACCCCCAGGTGAAGTGAACCAAAAAGACCTCGCTCTCTGTGTCTTGCTCCTCACACGGCACATTCTAAATGCCTTAAATTTGGATGTTTCACTTTTTAAAAAAAGTCATCGCAAGTATATGCAGATTCTTTCTGGGAAGGTAGAAGTTTGAAGGAGTGACTGTCTTGAAAACCTTTTTTTTTTAAATGGAATTCTGAACATTTCAGCTTCCGGTGACTTGGGAAGGGATCCTCAGCACGTACGCCCTCACTCTGCCAAGTGTGAGCACTTTCACTGGAACGGAGTTTTAAAATTAGCTGGGAATGTTACTTGGCCAACTAGAAAAGTCCCTTGAAAACACCACGCCATGCTGTGTAGCTTTGGTGAATTTGAAAGAGAGTGAAGAGTCTCACAATTGCTCTAAAGGACTGAAAAGCTAAGTCAGTGATACACAAAAAAGTGATCTAAACTGTGGTGTATTGTTCGTGTGTGTGTGTGTGTGTGTGTGTGTGTGTGTGTGTGTGCGCGCGCGCATGTGTGTGCGCAGGAATGTGTGCAAATAGGTGTGTACGGAGCTAGAAGTTGACATCAGGCATCTTCCTCAATTGCTCTTCCTTTTTTTAAATCATCTTACGTGATGTGCTCCAGTTTGATTCTTGAGTCGGGCTCTCTCACTGAGCCTGGTGGTTGCTGACTCGCTAGGCTGGCAGGCCAGTGAGCCTCAGGGATCCTCTTGGGTTGAACACAAGTCCCCAGCCTGGCATGGAGGCAAACATAAGGCTCACTGAGCCCTGTCCTGTGCTTGTCAATAGGGAAACATCAACTAGAACACCTCTCCAATCAGTTCTTACTGTTCCCTCCATTGTCTTGTTTTCTTTGGGTGTTAATGAGACAGAGGCACCTAGGTGGCAGCCCCTGCCCCTGCCATGGGGTCATTAGTTATGTGGTGCTGGGGCAGCTTTGAAGGCCCAGCCCTCCGCCTGGAAGGTGGAGAGAGTGTTGGTCCCCACTGCAGAGCTGCTGATGCCCTCAGAGAAAGCAGGTGTGATCACGGCCAGGCCAGTTTTTTCCTCCCTCTTGACATATTTGAGGATCCATCTATTAATTTTTATGCACATTTTCAAGTCAAGTGTTTGTTCAAAAAAACATCCCGTGCTTCTGGGATTTGGAGATTTCTAACCCTGCCTGACATTTAGAGTAACAGAACTCTGGTTCTAAATCTGTGATCTAGTGTGATCCCACAGGAGTCCTTGACGACGTCCAGACAGTCACAGTGCCAATGCTCACCCACACACAGGCAAGGAGGGACAGCTGCCCTGTGTAATCTCTCAGAGCCCATGGAACTATTGAAGCAGGTTTTGTGTCTGAAAGCTTCAGAAAGTGAGACCTGATCAGAGTCCGCCCAGCTTCACATTCACTTGCCAGCCTGCTTGCTCCTTCCCAAGTGTGAGCTCGGGACTCAATTGCCCGTAGACTCTCCAGTTAGGGCAGATTCCCATCTTCAACTTCAGGGTAGCCTGGGGGACAGCCCACTCAGTAAGCTGCCCAGAGGCCCCTAACAAAGGACAGGGACACACGGCCCTGGGCCTGAGCTGCCTGCCTCTGCAGTTCCAGGGAGTCCTTTCAATAGTTCATCCCTGTAATTCCAAAAGCTTTGCATAATTTTCCAAGTAACTCAGGCCACCTGGGTACTGGGCAGGGGTTTCTAGCTGTACACAGTTAACATTTTAGTTTTACTGAAATTCTTAAATAAAAATTATGATTGTAACTACATGTCTATATGTGCAAGCCTCTATTAGAAACTGTATAAAATTTTAAATCTGCCTTTAAAAGCATATATTTTAGAATATGGTTTCTTTGTGTTGGTGTTATGTTTGCTTTTCAAGAGTCTTGCTTTATAGCCCAAGCTAGCTTCAAACCCGAAATTCTCCTGCCTCCTACGTGTTGAGATTTCAGGTCAGCCCCTCTTTGCCCGTTGTTACCGCTGCTGCTGCTGTTGTTAGTATTTTATCATGTTGACCTTTCCAAGATGGTGCCTTAAAGCGCACTCCTCAGAATCTGAAAAGCCCTTACCATGGAAGACGGTTATGACAGTTGTATTGTTGACTCTGGTGCTGAGCTGGGCTTTCTTAGAAGGGTGTGCTCGCTCATAGGAGTCCGAGTGCCAGGATTCCAGCCCTTGGCTGAGGGTCCATGCCCTCGTGTGATGTGTGTTAACGTTTCTCAGGACTAAGGCTTAGTTCATCTAAGGCAAATGCTGTGCCAATGGGCTATATCCCAGCTCAGTCATGGGGCTCACTATGTTGCCATGGCTAGATTTGAACTGAAGACCCTCTTCCTGCTAGCTCCCTCCTCCCCTCACTCCTGCCACATGGAACAGGCAGGGTAAAGCCCTCACATCCGGCCTGCGCTCTGCCAGCAGCCCCGCAGCTCTCCCCCGACAACGAGGGCCGAGGAGGTGGCTCAGTTAATAAAGCACCGCCGTGCCAGCACGAGGACCTGAGCTCTAGCTCCGATGTCCTAGGCAAAGTTGGGGTCAGCAGTTAAGAGGTGCACTGCACAAGTGGCTTGGAGCCAGCTGCCTGTGGTGGGTACAGAGCCTGCTCTAGGAAACCATGCAGGAAAACAGTATTAGTGAAAATAGATTCTTGTAGCAATTGATTTCCTGGCTCTCTAGAGCCCCCAGTGCCCAGAGGCATCTTCGGTCATTTCTGGTGATGTGCTAAGTCACCCTAAAACTTGGACACAACCAAATTGTACGATGAAGTCAAGTGGCAGCCCCATTTTTAAAGCCCTGGGTCAGTTGTCTAAACTGCTTCTAAGTGAACTGAGACGAAATGCTTACCTAAGAGGGTGGAAGGAGGCGTGTGAGGGCACAGTTTGGGAAAACGTCCTTACAAACTTGGTACTCTTTTAATAAATACATCAGTTAAAAGAAGGAAGAAAACGATGCTTACCTTCCTCACCTGACTCTGTGGCTTCTTTGTCATTGTCGTGGACGACGTCAGAGGAGGCCGCGCTTGCACACCTTCTGTTGCTATCCTGGATGACGTCAGAGGAGGCTGCACTTACACACCTGTTGCTATCGTGGATGACGTCAGAGGAGGCCGCACTTACACACCTTCTGTTGCTATCCTGGATGACGTCAGAGGAGGCCGCGCTTGCACACCTTCGGTTGCTTCGGAAGAAATTGCACTCCCCAGATGTGAGCACCGAGGTTTCTCTCCCTTGAACGTGTGTCAAAGGAGGTAATAACACAAAGTTCACAGAGACACCAAAGCTCCTACCAGTTACTGTGCAGGTGAGATCACTGGAGTGCATTCCTGAGATTCAGGCTTGTGCTTTCAAGATCTTGAAATATCCATTCCATGTTTTGTAACTAAACATTCCCTTCCTTAACCTTAAATGGTAGTTTTGTAGCAAACACCAAACACTGTTGGCTTTTCTTTCCCATTGGCACAGGTCTTCTGACCCTTCACCCACTAGGCAGCCTGTTTCTCCACTTGCCGGCCTGCTCCCTCATTCCGCACCAATGTTCAAGGGACAAATGAATAGCATAATGTTCCCTCGTGAGGACGCTGGCTTTCTGAAATACAGTGGCCCTTAAGAGTGAAGGCTGGCTGGAAGGGCATCAATAAAAACATAAGCTCTGCTGAAAACAATTTGCTTTCGACCTGAAATGAATTAGCTCGCGATGCAAATAGATAATGGCAAACAGGATACAAGCTTGTCAAGTTCAGACAGTTGGAACTCCATGTTCAACCGAAGCTCGCTGGCTGCAGGACAACAGGAACCTCCCAGCATGCATTTGCAGATGGCATATCTGGAAGGGGACCTCTGACACTCGTGTCCACTGCTTGCTGACTCCTCAGGTGACAGCTCCAATTCCACTCTCATGCACATGAGAAAGGGCTCTCACCATGAGCTGGCGAGTGATGAGGCTGTGGGAGTCCGTGGTGATGCGCAGTGGCTTCTGCTTTGTGGTTTTATACGATGAGACAGGGCTGTGCCGTCCTGACTTTCTTTTCGAGCGGTGTACGGAGCATGGTTCCGTGGCAGCACCAGTAGTCCTTGGCTGAAGGTCTGCTGGTGAATCACTGTGGCTTTGTACATTTGTGAACTGAGGATTATTTTATCCTGAAGAATACCTAAAGGTTCATGTTACATCTTCGTCAGAACTACTTGGAACAACAACAACAAAAAAACAAACAAAAAAAAAATCTAAATTTTCTAGTGTCCCGAAATCTCAGTCGTGATTATAGCCCCAGCAGTGTTCACAGAGTTCATGGCATCATTTTCTTTTGGTACAAATTATTCTTGACGGAGTCTTGGAAATCATTTTGATATAGGTGCAAAGAGGCTATTTGAAAAGATTGCAGCAATGTCAAGTTTATATCATGATGGAGAATAGTGATTAATAATGCCTGGAAAGTTTGAAAGCTGTAATCTATAGGTATAAAGTTTACTTCAACTCCCTCTTCTGCTGAAATTAAATGAGAATCTTCATGTTGGGCCTGAACCACATTAGGATAGACTCGGAATGTCAGCCTTGCGTGGGAGTTCGTCCTGACCACACCCTCCTCCAGCACTGTGCAGTGTCTTCCCGGGGACAAGCGCAGAACGGGCTTCCTCTGGAGCCTGCAGTGCCGGCTAACTCTCCACACTGGCCCCGCATTTTAACAAGGTGCTGCCGGGGATGCTCCGATGGGTGGTCCTCAGTGTGCTCCCGCCTCTGTGGGGTGGGGTCTGCCTCCACCTCACCGCGCAGCTGTGAGGACTGTGCTTGTGTGAGACACTGAATGACTTGGGTGCCCTGTCACAATTTGCTCACAATGCTCGCACTCAGGGAGAATCATCACGAGGTCTAAGCCAGCCTGGGCTACATTGTGAGTTCCTGGCCAACCCTGGCTACTTAGGGAGGTCCTGTCTCAAAATAAATAAACAAGTAGATAGATAGAGAGACAGATAGAACTTTAAAAAAAAGCATGCAGAATGAAACCCTAACTCAAAAATTAAAAACAAATAATAATAAATTTCCATCTGAAGCTAGTTTTTTTTTCAGTTCAATAATTTCTGTCCAATTAAAAATGAAATTTCTCACCTGTTCAGAAGGTTCTATAGTCTCACTGGGACTTCCATAAATGAATTATTTTACACACAACAATGGCATTTGTGTCTGAAACAACAGCTTTCATTTCTCCATCAACAGGGAAATACGTAAAACATTCCTAAAAGCTTCCACCAAAGTAAGAAAGCAAGCAGTCTCCTCTCTGCGTTAGTCATTTCCCAGGTAGGTATTTTCCTTGGATAAACAATCAGCAGTGTTTGCTGAAGCCTGCGCTGACGGCCCTCGCTCGTGTTTGCAGCCTACGTTTATCCCAGCAACTCCACAAAGCCTGCCGGTGGTGCAGGCGGCCCCTCTGGACCCTCGGAGTATTTGTTCTCTCGCTGTTCTAAAGGTAATTAAGGAGCATTGCATGTTTCTCAATTAATGATTTCTCATTCAACAGGGGATCTTTGATGCTAATTTGTTTTAATCAGGGCAGAGGCTGCTCAAAAACTCCGAACAACTCACTGAAGAGGAACTAGGAATTTTTAATCAAGTGGAAGAGATTTAAATGCTGTGAGGGAAGCATCCATCAAGCACCTTCAGCTCCCCTCCATCTAACTGTGCTCTTTGGGCATTATGAACCAATATGAGATTAGCGAATGGAGTGTATTGTACCATGCGGCTCACTTTTTCTTGGGTGTTTGTGTATGCGCATAGTGAACCTTAATTTTTTCCATGTAAAAGCCTGTTTACATTCAAACTTAATGTCTCTCTTAATAGAGAATATATTTTAAAATAAAGTTAAAACAAAAAGTATTTATACATACATTTAATGCCCTTTTATTTTACACAGCCAAATGATGTGTTTTCACATATTTGCATATATGTGGCAAAAGAATGGTGGAAGAAATGAACTGTAAAACATTCCTTTCATGCTATGGACTCTGGGAGAGGCTGCTCATGATTCCTGTAGCTAAAGTCAAACTGCATCGCACACACAGAAACATCCAAGAGCTAGAGATTGAATTACAGCAGGACCAGATGCTGGCTTTTATTTAAAGGGTGACATTGTCAGGTGACTTCGCTTTCAGACAGTACATATTCAACGTACTGGGGTTCCAACCACTGCCTTTCTCAGCTAATGACCAGGTTTGGTCTCATTGTCATGTCTTTAAGTCAAAGTGACTACATGTGTGAGTCATGTGAAAATGAGGTGTGTTTTCCCCGATTTCTTTTTCTGAATATAAAATGTCAGCAAACATTCCAGAGGTCTAACCATTTAAGAACATACTGTTTCATTTTGAAGCAAGTGGGAGAGTAGGCTTCTTTATTTTTCTTAAAACAGTGGTTCATAAACTATAGCGTCTATTAGAATGAACTAGAGCGGAGTTTATTAAAGTAAAGCCCCAGGCTCGCTCTCTCTCTCTCTCTCTCTCTCTGTCCTCTCTCTCATTTTTTTACTATTTTTTATTTTTATTCACTTTACATCCTTGTTGTAGCCCCATCCCTCCCCCCAGTCCCTTTTGCCTTCCCTCCCCTCTCCCTTTTCCCATCTACCCCAGCTCATCAGTTCATCAGGTCTGAGCATGTCCTCTTCCCCTGTGGCCTGGCAAGGCAGTTTCACCAGGGGAAAGAGATCACAAAGCTGGCAAGTGAGTCCCTGTTCAGTGCAGTCCCACGTCCCTTACTAGAGGACCCACATGAGGCCTAAGCTGCCCATCTGCCACATCTTTGTAGGGGGCCTGGGTCCAGTTCCTCCATGATCCTTAGTTGATGCTTCAGTCTCAGCAAGCCCCTCTGGGCCCTGGTTAGTTGGCACTGTTGGTCTTCTTGTGGAGCTCTTGTCACCTCCAGGTCCTTTTATCTTTCCTCCCACTTTTCTACAAGACTCCCTAAGCATTGCCCAATGTTTGGCTGTGAGTCTCGGCATCTGTTTTGAGGACAACTCTGTCAGGCTCCTATCTGCAAGGTTTTTGGGTTTTTTTTTTTTTTTTTTGTTATATATATATATATATATATATATATATATATATATATATATAATTTATTATTATTTATTACAGTCTATTCACTTTGTATTCCAGCTGTAGCCTACCCCCTCATCTCTTCCCAGTCCTACCCCCTCCTTCTTCTCCCCCTATGCCCCTCCCCTAGTCCACTGATAGGGAAGCTCCTCCTCCCCTTCACCTAACACTAGCCTATCAGATCTTATCAGGACTGCAAGTTTAGTAGAGCTTCCTTCATAGTGGCAGGGGTTGGCACTCTCCCATAGGGTGAGTCTCTGGTTGCACCAGGCCTTGGTTGGGTATTTGCTCAACTATGTTCATAGCAGCTTTATTCACAATCTGGAAACTGCGGAAATGTCCCTCAGTTGAGGAATGGACAGAAACTGTGGTGCATTTACACAATGGAATACGACTCAGCTATTCAAAACAAAGAAATCATGAATTTTGCAGGCAAATGGATGGAACTAGAAGATCATCCTGAGTGAGGTGTCCCACACGATATATACTCACTTATACATGGATTTCAGCCATATAGCACAGGATAAACATACAATGAGGCACAGACCCCAAGAAGATAAGAGCATAGAAGGTCCAAGGGAGGATGCACAAATCTCACTCAGAAGAAGAGATAGACTTGTCAGAGGTCATGGCTGGAGAGAGGGGATAAGGTAGGAGAGGGGGTGCAGAGAGTTAAGAGAGTGGAGATCAGACATGAGGAGATAGGAGGAAAGAAGGCCTGTAGGGAAAAGAGAAACTGAGGGTAAGGGCATTTCTGGAGACCTAAGTCAGGGTAGGTTCCTAGGAGGATATGAGGGGGATTCAAGCAGAGACTCCTAGTAGCAGAGGCCATAGAGACGGAAGAGGACACCCTCTAACTAGACTAGTCTCCTAGCAGAGGGAGGGGAACACCCAACCACAAAAACTTCAACCCAAAATTTACCCTGCCTACGAGATGTACGGGGATAAAGATAGAGCAGAGACTGAGGAAGTGCCTGGGCTCTCTTAGTTTTGGTCTAGTAAGTCGGTAAGGATTTTCACATTTGACAAGTTCTAAGAGGGTCCTGGAAGATGAAGGATAGAGGTCACAACTGGGGAACACCTGTTGGGAGCAGCTTGGGATGGAGGGGACCAGGACTGGAATGCGGCACCTGACACTTCGCACCCCTCCTAGACCACAGCGTAGAGTCCCCCCAACCCATAAGGTCAGGCCGGAGCCTCCAAGGCGGTTTTCTGGCCTTGGCTGGGCAGGCCTAAAAGGTGGAATTGGGTAGCAAGGATGGTGTTGTGGAACAGGGTCTCACAGAACTCAGGCTGGCCTTGAACCTCTGATCTTCCTGTCTCCACCTCCTGAATATTGAGCTTGCAGGGCTGAGCCACCACACCTCACTACTGCCTGTATTTTATCTGATAAATATCAGGAGTTATAAATATCTGCAAGTGGAGTTTCTACAAGGGCACAGTGCCCCGGTCTGTGCAAATCGGCTGCTAAGAGAGGCATGGGTCTGCCGTGTTTTGACAAAGGTTCTGGTTAATTCTTGGGGCACCAAAGTTCATCTTTCACAGCGCTACCTGACCAGCGTGAGGCGTTGCTGAATCCTTATGCACACCAGTAGGACATGGGAAAGCTGCTGTTTCTTCAAACTGACCACGGATGAGCTTGGGGAGTCCACCCAGGGACCCAGACTATCCTCATCTATGTCGTCTGCTCAGACCTTCCCATGGGGAGCCATGGTCTTCCCCAGCCATCTCTAGTCCTGTGACAATGGCCTGGGGCTCATGACCTGGTGGCTCTTGGCTGTATAGACGCTGAGCCCTGAGATAAGCTCAGACTTGCTTTTGTCCTGGCAGATGCTGTTGCCTTCTGGCCTCAGGTCACCAGACAGTTTGTGTTTGAAAAGTTCTTCATGGCACATGCATTGTTTTGAATGGCTGATTGCATTTATCCTCTACTTGGAATAGATTGGTGGGCATCCGTCCTCTCTGAAGATGGCCTCTGGGGATGGAGGGATGGCTGGTCAGCTAAGAGCATGTGCTGCTTCTTGCAGAGAATTGGGGTTCAGTTCTAAGCACCCACTTTGGGCAGCTCACCTCTGCCTGCAGCCCCAGCTCCAGGGGATGTGGTGGGTGCCCGTGTCTAGCTTCTGAGGGCACACAAATGGACACATACAATCAAAATAAATCTTTTAAAAGAGATGATGCCACTGTGAAATGTACCTTCTCAAAGTCCCCATAAGTAGCAGTCCTGCTGCACACCGGGGCCCACGACATGTGGTTTAACACTTTCAGTCAGTAGGAGCAACACAGTGGAGACAACTGCGCAAAGGCGTGAGCCGCTGGCCTGAGCAGGCCTGACAGTGACCAGGAGGCACACGAGACACTGCAGGCAGACCCTTCCCACAGGAGAAGGGGAATGTCAGCAGCTGTGGCCACTGTCCTCTGCCTGGCCTCACAATGACAGGGACAGTTTCAATCAAAGCCACGCTTTCGCTTATGTAATGAAGACCAGTGTGTGCTCCTTTCCTACTCCTGTAGAGAGACGTCATGACCACGCAGCTTAGAAAGGAAAGCAGTTAACTGGAGGTCAGTCGGTGACTACCACTGTGCAGAGTGTGTCAGCAGGCAGACATGGTGCTGGAGCAGCAGCTTAGAGCTTACCTATGATCCATAAGCTGGAGACAGAGAGAGAGAGAGGGGAAGAGCGAGAACTAACTGAGAGTGACATGGGCACTTGAAACCTTCAGGCCCACCCACTGGCACACCTCCTCCGACAAACCGAACCTCCTAGTCCTTCCCACGCAGTTCTACCACCCGGGGACCAAGCATTCAGACATAGGAGCCTATGGGGGCCATCTTCAGTCACGCACTGAAAATGTCTCATCTTTTCTAGTCCTGGTTTTCTATAACAAGGGAACAAGTTCTAATTCCACAGCTTCAGGCAGCCTCATGTCTGGATGCCCATGGGCCATGGTCTCAGGGAGTTAGCCTACTTCATGTCAGTGGTTATCCTGAGTAACTGGTCCAGATCCAATCACGTTCCATCACTGAATCACAGAAACACAAGTGGTATAAAAGAAAGTGACCCCATTGGGCGGAGCACTGGCGGTCTTGTGGAAGAGTGGGGGGGGATAGAAGGACACAGAGGGGCAGGAGCTCCACAAGAAGACCAACAGAGCCAACGAACCTGGGCCCAGTGGGCTTACGGCGCACTGACCAAGGGCCATGCAGGGACTGGACCTATGCACACGTAGATGGTGGCTACCTTGGCCAACATGTGGGTAGAAGAGGGAGCAGGGGCCGTCTCTGACATGGACTCTGTTGCCTGCTCTTCGATTACTTCCCCCTGGCAGGGCTGCCTCAACAGGCCACAGGGAAAGAAGATGCGCTGAGTCCTGATGCAGCTTGATGAGCTGGTCTGAGCTGGTAGGAGGGAGACTGCCCTTCTCTGAGAGTGGGGGGCGGGGGCAGGAGGGGGAGGGGCAGAGGGAGGGCCTATGATCGGGATGTAAAGTGAATAAATAATTTTAAAAGGAAAGTGACCCTGTCAGTTACAAGCTCCACACTGAGGAGAGGTGGTCACTTTGTTCTTAGGCCACATGGCTGGGACTTGCGCACCTCCCCACTGCTGCAGCACTTTCTCTTCTCACTACTCAGCTGTCACGGACAGCTCAGAGAGCTCGCCTGGCACGCCCTTGCCTACCCCATCTCAGCTCTGGAGGAGCAAAGCCCAGCTTAGCCTCAGGAGTTTCTGCACCCTGTCAGATCACACCACAAGCTGCTGGGAGAGGTGCTGGTCTCCTCCTGCAGGCCTGGGAAGGCAACACAAACACACAAATCTCTCCACCATGCCAGGAAGTGACACATGCAGCTCTCATCTAAAGCATGTTTCTGGGCCCAATAGCTTGCTCTGTGTGTGTGTGTCCATGCTGTGTGTGTGTGTGTCCATGCTGTATGTGTGTGTGTAGCTGTGTGCCTAAGCATGTGGTGCACACATATGAATGCTAGAGGTCAGCTTGGGTGTCTTCCTCAGTCAGTTTCCACTGTTTTTTTCTGGAGACAGGCTTTCACTGGCCCGGAGTTCACCAGGAGGAGAGGCTAGCTGGCCCCTGAGTGCCGTGATTCGGCCTGTCTGAACTCTCCAGGTCTAGGAATGCAGGCACTTGTCGCAGTGCCTGGCTTATCTCAGTGTGGGTTTCAGGCCATGGCGGTTCCAGCTGCCTCCATCTTTACCTCTGTCTGTGCTTTGACCACCCCAGTGGCACCGAGGCAGCTTGTAGAGAGCAAAGCCCACTATCCGTGTTTCCATAGTCCTTTCTGACAGAGAATTTTCACTGCATTGACACATCAGATGCCCTTTGTTCACCACTCCCCCGATCCGGGCTCTCTCTCTCTCTCTCTCTCTCTCTCTCAGTGAGGCCTAATTTCAGCCCTGTGCTGTCTCCGCCGGGTGTTGAGACTTCAGCCTCTACAAGAACCTCATGAAACACATTCTTTGCTTAGAACAGAAAATTACATGTAGAGAACTCATGGATTATTTGACCATCAAAGGCTCCTGAATCAGAACTGCTGGTTCTGTGGGGGATGGGGCGGAGACAGGAAAGCTAATGCCTTTTCAAGGCCGGCTTCTGACCACATCATGGAGCATGTTCGTGGAGGCCAGCTCTCAGAAGCAGCGCTGCCATTTCCTGCAGGTATCTTGAAGCAGAAGGCAAGGGAAGTCACTACCGAGCAAGGCTTTCGCCTCACAAACGTGCAAACACAGGTACCTGGCCAGCATGTGTGTGTGCGGAGTGCAGGTACACTGACCTACATACAGCTCTAAAATTAATTTAGCGGGCCTGCGCTGGGCCTTGCTAACGCTCCGACAAGTGCTTCTCTCTCTAATGATGAGCATGAGCCCTGAGGGCCCGCTGTGTAATAGTGGTGACAGCTCTGTATGATGCAGGTTCCAGAGCCAATATGCTGACTCAGAACCAGGCAGCAAGGCTGGCAGGGGAGGTGGCAGGCAAATTAGTAGCCGTCCGGATTAAAAGTCAGAGAGCCAATCAGTGCCGCGGGCATCCTTGATCCACGTCCCAAAGGGAAGCGATTCTTCCTGATTTATTTAAGTGAAAAATCGGCACAGTCCCTAAAATCTAGCTTACGAAATGAGCCGAGATCTTACCTTCAGTCATGTGACAAGCTTTGAATTCTCTGTCATTTGCACAGGGGTGGAGCCCCCTCCTGTTTTTCTTCCTTACTTTCCCCTCGAAGCCTGGAGAAGAATCCTCCTGCTCCTGAGAGACTGAACCAGGCACTGCCATCTTTGCCTTTCAGATATGCTCAGAGGTGGCAGGTGTCTGGGTATTTTAAAGATATTGCATAATTAAGTCTGATGTGAGTGAGGGAATCAAACAAAAAAATTCCAGAAGAAAAATAGGTGTGTTTCGTTTGCCCGGGATTTTCTTCAGAACAACTGACGTTACACAGAGGAGTAATTAATCATGTGGCAGGTGGCGGCAGTACCGGGAGCTGAGGAGGCGCCCTCCCTTAGCAAAGCTCCTTCCGACGGGTGCTGTGACGGGCCTGAAGGAAGCTTGGTGCAAAGGAGGCGCAGCAAGTGTCTCTAAGGGAAGGGCCTACAGCCCTGAGCGCGTAGCCCAGCACGCCAGTGAGAACAACTGAATCCAAATCACTGTAGTAGGTCCTAACCCGTTCTTAAAGAGAGGTGGGTCTGTGACTTACAGAGATGACTGAGACCGTTTTTGCACTGTCACAAAGTCAGGGATAAGAAGTGCAGGCCCATTACTGGGAGCACAGATCCAAGTCCTGCGGTGCCACCTAAAGCTTCCAGGTTCTTGGGTCTCCAGACACAGAGTGACCAGGGCCACCTGCGGGCCAGTAACGGGCACCGGCACCGAGTCACAGAGACACAGGTGGTTCATTAAGAAGAAAGACACTCCTGAAAATGGTGTGGACTGCTGTGCTGGGGAAAGGCCCGTGTTAGGTCGTCAAGACTGCTGGGCCCTGATCCTTTAAGCGTTCCCAAGGCTCTTTATGTCATTTACTGGCCGTCTACCTTCTCTCACACTTTTTGTGGAGAGCCCAGTTTGGTACATGGAGCCCGGGAGGGAAAGCTTCCTTTTCTTTCTCTGTGTGTTCACTTTGGGGCCTCTCCTGCACCCCCTGTCCCTGCTACACAGAGTCACACAACAGTGGAGCAGCCCACCGTGGCCTGAGATCTCCGTCTCCTCACTGTGAAGGGTAGCTGTGGCTCTGGGTCCTTCCGGCATTGCTCCAAACTACAGTTGTGTGTGCCCTGTCTCTGTGCTGTCTGTTTTGTCACTTAGGTATGCGTGGCTATTGACACTGGACAGCCTAAGCAACAGAAAAATAATATAAGGTATTTCGAGTTCACTGGACAACAGCCTCCAGGAATTCACGGTGAGTTCAGGCCCCAGCCCTATGCAACAGAAAGAACAGACCAACTCCTGCAAGTTGTGGGCTGCGCTCTGCACACACCATGGTGTGCGCGCGCACGCGCGCGCGCACACACACACACAGAAGAAAGCAAAAGTAAGTTTAAAAAGTCTGCCATTCTCACACTGCTTCCAAGGTGCCCCCTGCCTCCCATCCTCAGAGATCCGCTTTGATCCTTGTGTTTGTTCATGGCACCCATGGCTCCAGGTTTTGCCTCCTAACGTGACTCCTTACAGACAAAGAAGGGAAGAGGCCCTCTGGCTATTCCTGTAGGTCGGTGGCTCTCTGCCTTCCTAACGCTGTGACCCTTTAATACAGTTCCTGTTGCAGGGCCCCAGTCATGACATTATTCTCCTGGCTACTTCCTGCCTGTAATTGTGCTGCTGTTTGAATCATGAAGGAAATGCCAGATATGCAGACGGTCTTAGCCGACCCCTGTGAAAGGACTGTCTGCCTCTGCAGTGTCCGTGACCCACAGGCTGGGAACTGTTGCTTTAGCTGCATAAGACAAAGAATGCTTTTTGCTACCAGAAGCTCATGGGGACCTGAGGAGGCCCTGAGTGACTGTAAACTGTTGTTACAGGCACAACCATGTCCAAGAGCTGGTGTGTCAGGCCCACGGCAATCCCAAAGCCTTCCCTGTAGATGCCAAGCTCAGGGGATGGCAAAGCCTTCAGTGGTCAGGGTGGAGGTCGGCGGAGGTCGGCGGCGTGTGCAAACGAGGCTTCCTGTGTGCTACAGCCTGAGAATGCCGCTGTGCCAGCCAGCCCCTCCTCAGTGCTGTCCATGTTACACACAGAGGTGGCGGGGTAAGCCACTCTCTCAGAGTGGGCATGGCTCACGCACCCCAGCTCTTCTGTGTGTGTACGCGTGTTTGTGTGTGTGTCTGTGTGTACGTGTGTTTGTGTGTGTGTCTGTATGTGTCTGTGTGTACACGTGTTTGTGTGTGTGTCTGTGTGTGTCTGTGTGTACGCGTGTTTGTGTGTGTGTCTGTGTCTGTGTGTACGCGTGTTTGTGTGTGTGTCTGTGTGTGTCTGTGTGTATGTGTGTTTGTGTGTGTGTCTGTCTGTGTCTGTGTGTACGCGTGTTTGTGTGTGTGTCTGTCTGTGTCTGTGTAGGCATGTTTGTGTATGTGTCTGTGTGTGTGTGTACGTGTGTTTGTGTGTATGTCTATGTGTTTGTGTGTGTCTGTGTGTGTATCTGTGTGTGTATCTGTGTGTGTCTGTGTTTGTGTGTGAATGTGTGTGTGTCTGTGTGTCTATCTGTGTGTGTATGTGTGTCTGTGTGTGTCTGTGTGTCTCTCTGTGTGTGTCTGTGTGTGTGTTTGTGTGTGTGTATGAGTGTGTGTGTATGTGTGTGTGTCTGTGTGTATGTGTCTGTGTGTATGTGTGTGTGTCTGTGTGTGTTTGTGTGTGTGTCTGTGTGTATGTGTGTGTGTGTGTCTGTGTATGTGTTTGTGTGTGTGTGTGTGTGTGTGTGTGTGTGTGCCTGTCTGTTCCTTCTGTATCCCTTTGCCATCAGCTGTCAGGTGACATCCTCTTCTCAAGGGATCTGGACCTTTCCCTATCATCTCTGGAAGGAACTGGACCTTCCAAGTAGCTCGCTCGGGTCTCACTGTACTTGTGGCCTTCAGAGGCGTCAGAGGAAAACACACATCTGTTGTGAAGAGCCACACTAATACGCCTAAATAGCAAGTCCTGACCTTCCAAGCCGCAAGTTCAAATCCAACATCAGTATTTACTGATGTCAATGAAATTCACAGACGGGATTTTCTCAAGGCCTTCAAATAGTCGAAATAAAATTCTCATTGTGTTATGACAACTCTAGAAAGTTTGGAGCAGAGAGCCTCTTCATGCTTGCAGGTCCCTGGCACAAAGGGTGGTGGCAGTGGGATGGAGCCACCTTCATCCCCAGCCTTGGCTTGCCTTCATTTCCAGTGCTCTTGGGATGTTCTGTGCCTTCCTGGTTCCATTCTGTCTCGAGCTGGCAAAATTGTACTTTTCTCTTTCAAAGCCATTTGACAGGCCCATAAAGACTGAGAAAGGTCAGAGGCAGCACTCCGGGGAGACTGACCAAGCCATGGGGAGGAATAAAGGGTCACCATTAGCAACCCTGGAGGGACAGTGCATGGCTCCAGAGAAGACCAGGAGGGCCTGGAAGGTCTCACACAAATTAGGACAGAAGCCCAGTGGGCAGCAGCCACAGCTCCCGCCAGCCTGAGGCAGTGCAGAATTCTATAGAGGGAAGGCCTGGCCCCTGCAAGCAGAGGAGCCACCCTGGCGTTGGCACATTTCTGCTGATGGAGGCATTTCAAGAAGCTCTTTGGACACCGTTCATCTCAGGCCATTTGGATGGAGATGGATGAGGGTCTGAACCAAGGGAGACTAATGTGAAGAATAATTGTTTTCTCTGCTGGGAAGGAGGGGGAAGAAGCTGTCACGATCTTGCAAGCACAGCTTCTTCTCAGAAATGCACTAGCAGACCTCCAGTCTGCCTCTGAGCCATGGTCCTCCCAGCAAGGCGCTGCAGGGAGCCTGCCCTCACCACTCATCCCGAGGAAGGCGGAGGCCTGAGCAAACTCACCTCTCCTGAGTGCAGGGCCATGTCCCTGGACCTCAGATGCTTTAAGAAAAGAGAATTACATTTCCATTTCCAGCTCCCTGGAGGATTGAGAGGGCCTCAGAGAGTCACCTGCCATGGAGAGGCTACAGGTGCCTGACTTTGTTCTCTGCAGCAGAACTTTGGGGTGCTCTCCTGCCTTTGAGGTTACTTTCCAGCTGCAGAATGGCTCAGTTATTAAAGCCGAGGACCAGAGTTTGGATTCCCCAGAACCCATATGAATGCTGACAGGGTGTAACCATCTGCCTGTAGTTCTGGATTGGGAACTGGAGACAGGAGAGACCCAGAACAAGCTGACTAGTGAGACTAGCCATCTTGGTAAGCTCTGGCTTCAATTTGGAGACCACACATCATGTAGAAGAGTTACCAAGGATGACTCCTGATGTCAACATTGGGACTCACACATTTGCACACATGCACACATAGATGAAAATGAAAACAAAAATATTTCATCCTTAAGGAGCACAGTGGCTCTGAGTCCCCAAAGGCTAAGTTAAAATAAAAAAAAAAAATGTCTGCTGTACAGGGTATATAAAATGTGAGTTTATTGAGCTCTAAGTCCCAGCACAAGCCGTAGATTTGGTTGAAATGTTTCTGTGTTAGCATTGCACCATCACTGTGATCACATGACTAGCACAGACAACCTAACTGAGAGAAGGGTTTGTTTTGTTTTGATCACAGTGTCAAAGTCATTGTGACAGGGGAAGGCGTGGCTATGACGTATAATCTGCATGGTCATTTTTGGCATCCTGATAAGAGACAGAGATCTAGACCCAAGTCAGAGGTGGCTATGGCCTTCAGTGTGCCTCCTTTTACCTACCTCTGCCAGCTGGATCTTATCTCCCACCCACTCCACAGCCTCCCCAGACAGCCGTCCCCCTACGGGGAAACATACCCCATTCCACAAAGACACCTGTCCTGGTCCACAGAAAGAGGGGACGCCGATGGCTGGGTGGGACAAAGGAGGGAAGAGGTCACTGAAGAGGCCTGCATGCCCATTCACCTGACTCCTCAGACCAGGACCAAGGGGGTGTGAGCATGTGTAGCGCATGTGTCATATGTACTCACACATGTTGGGGCTTAAGGTCTTGTCCCTAGAAGCAGCCTGTCGATCACACCCGAGTGATTAGATCAGCAGAAGACAGCATATTGGCTGTTAACAGGGTGACTTGGGTCCTCTTTCCCATATATGTGAAGGCACAATCACCATGTCCCCATCACCTTGCCGAGCAAGAATACAGGTGTGCTGCTGGAAGAGAGTGGAGGACATTACTGAATCCTGCAAGAACCTTCATTGTCTGAGTTTCCTTGACTTGCCTTAAATTAGGCTGCACTCAGAATGAATGATGGAGAACAAAATAATTTCCCTAGAGAAGATTTTTTTCCAAACCTGGACCATATGACTTGTAAATTTTATAGCCAATATGCCAAGCTTATTTAGCCTGCCATGAGCTAAAAATAAAGGGCACCCTCTGGATTTCAGCTCACTGCGTGGAGGAGTCTTGACTGGATGTCTCATCCATTCTTTCTTCTCCATCCTTCCCAGCAGGGCTGGACCTTGTAGGGTCAGCTTCTCAGGGGCACTCTCATTTCTCTCACCAATGCTTCACGCTTGCCTCACAGTGCAAATGGTCTTCTGCCCAAGAAGGATTAGCAATGGCCCTGATTTTACTATCATGTTCTTCTAGAAATGTGATGTGTTGTATCTTACCCCATCCATTCTCTGCATCCCACTTAACTTTCTACAAGATGCATTCTTCATACGCAGAGCAGACAAACCTGTCTGCCCACCTAGTGCTGCTCTGATCTGCCCCGTGAAAGGGACAGAGTCCCGGGCACAAGATCCATAGATCCATAGGAGACTTGAGTCAGAAGGTAGGAAATACTGCCTGTGATCACACTTAACTCTTTGGGCATGTGTATGTGGTGTATGTGTGCATGAGTGTATGCATGTTTACATATGTGCAGACATATATGTGGGGATGCATGTGTGCATACCTGACATCAGGTGTCTTCCTTGATCATGCTCCATTTTATTTACTGAGGCAGGATCCTTCCTGAAACCCAGCACTTGCCAGTTCCAGCTCTTCTAGCTAGCCAGCTTGCCCTAGGAGTACCTTGGCTCTGCTCTGCTAGTGCTAGGATTATAGGTGGCCACTAGACTTGGGTTTACATAGGTTCTGGGGCTCTGGACTCTGGCCATAAAGTTTGTGTGGCACACATTTAATTCACTAGGCCATTTCTTCAGCCCCCATATTTCACTTTCCACTTTTGTTTCCTTCTCTTAATGCACAAGCCATTAAATTGCTGACAAGGAAGTGGACAGCTTAAGTGGGACCTTAGCAGACAGTCCTGGACTGCTGCTGTCTCTGGAACAGAGGGCACCACTATCTGGAATTTCCGAGCAGTCATAGTCACCAGCTCACAAGTTGGGACCATCCCATCAAAGATCCAGTTCAGTCTAATTCACAAGTGACTTTCCTTGCCACTCCACAATTCCTGGTGGAGAGAAAAGCTTCCTGGAATAACAGGCGTCTGCAACTGCAACCTCCCCCTCTTTTGCATGTTAAGAAATCCGAAGTGGCAAGACCACATTTGCTGTGACTGAACCCACAGGAAGAAGACTCATCAGGCTTCCAAGAACTGAGGCGTCTTCTACACCATCAAGCTGACCCTCAGGCTGATGGAATCGAGGCTGGCAAACAGCTCATCACTTGGGCAAGAGCAATGGCAACTTTCACAGAAGGGTCTGATACTGCTGTACCCATGGCACTGTCAGCCAACTTTGTGCAAAAAAGAAAATGGCAACTCCAGAGAATGAGGTCATCCTCAAAGACTAATGCCAGGCAGTGGAGGACGATGGGATGGATACAGTGAACCAAGCCCGTGGAAAATGCTTCACTCAGTTAAGTGTGAGAAGAGGCAGGAGATAGGGGTAACTGAATAACGTAATGCATCTGAGGCAGTGAGTCCAGGGAGAGCAAATAAAGAGGAGGATGGTGAAGCAGGTATTGAGGGAAGAGAAGAGTGTGCTGAGAGGGGACATAGGCAACAATCAGAGGCTAAGGAGGAAAAGCACCCTCGAGCTTCACTTTCAGGTATGTGACACAGCCAATGTAACTGTGAACACAGCAGCTGTGACAGCACACCCAGGGCCTGAACAGAAGACAAGAAAGTATGGAAGGGCCTGGTTAGGAAAGGGGGTCAGCAGGAGTGGGAGCGGGCTCAGAGGAGGAATGGGGGCTACAGTCACTGCAGATGTTTAAGTGTTTACATATATGAAATTAAATAAAAAGAATTTAAAATGTAGTGTCCTGGGAGTGGGAGAAAGTGTGCAAAAGACTAGAGTTTCATGAGGTCTCCCCACTTTGCAAGACACCATTTCCTCCTCCTCTTCTCATGTGGATGTGGTTCCTGTTTCATGCATGTTTAAATGTGTGAAGGTGCATATGTATGTGTGGGTGGCTATACGTGAGTGTGTGTGTCTGTGTGTGTGTGTGTGTGTGTGTGTGTGTGTGTGTGAGAGAGAGAGAGAGAGAGAGAGAGAGAGAGACAGAGAGAATGAAGCCCAGCCTTCTCATTTTTTGTGAGGCAAGGTCTCAATCAAACACAGTTTGCCAATGTGGCTTTTTTCCCTCAGGGATTTGATGTCTCCATCTCCTAAGACTGAAGATACAGGCAATATGCCACGCCCACGGCAGCCTCTTGCTTGGATGCCAAGGCTGTAGCTACTGAGCCATCTCCCCAGCTCTCTCGTGGCCATTTTAGCATGGCTCCCAAGTTCCTCTGAACTGACAGAGCTTTGCCAGCACGTGAGTTTGTTGTTCTATTTCAACATCTCTCGTTTTTGAATGTTAATATGGCTCTTTTACCCACAGAGTGTTTCTGTTTAACTGAAGACAGGTTTCTCTTTCTTCCCTGGAAACAATGCTACACACACACCCGCTTAACTAAATCAATAAACAAATGGATTATCAAGGATCCTTCAAGTAAATAGCCCACACCACTTGACTGCCAACACCAATGTCGTGTTTGCACTAAATCTAATACTGATTAGAAAAACTGATTCCTGTTGATTCTTTTCCTCTCTGAAATAAATGAAAATGGAGTCCTCATATGAGCCATCAGTTTTCCCTGGGAGAAGTCCCTAGCTCTAAGTGTTTATATGGTTGGTGATGATGTGAGATAGCAGAGAAACTGGCCAGCAGAGTGGCCAGATCCACAGGGCGCCTCTCAGCCCAGCCCAGCACAGCAGGCTTAGGGTAGCTGTGCTTATGGGAGGCGCTCTGCCCTCTCTGTGCTCAGGCTGGAAGAGCTGTGAAGCCTGGCGGTCAGTGGGCCTCAGAATCCTAGATAAGATGGATCTTTTAGTTTTGTTGGTCTCCTTGTGGTACTATCTCAAGATCCAGCTATACCACTCCTGGGCATATACCCAAAAGATGCCCCACCATTCAATAAGAACATTTGCTCAACTATGTTCATAGCAGATCTATTTGTAATAGCCAGAATCTGTAAACAACCTAGATGTTCCTCAACTGAGGAATGGATACAGCTATTAAAAACAAGGAAATCATGAAATTTGCAGACAAATGGATGAAACTACAAGAGATCATCTTGAGTGAGGTAACCCAGAAACAAAAAGATAGGCATGGTACATACTCACTCCTAAGTGGATACTAGCCATATAGTATAGGACAGACAGCCATCTACAGACCTAAAAAAGCTAAATACTAAGGAGGACCCTAGGGAGGATGCTTAAATCTCATTCAGAATGGTAAACAGGATGGACTCCAGAATTGGTAGAAGAGAAGAAACAGGATGGGACTCTACTATAGAGGATCCTCTGAAAGGATTCACCCAACAGGGGATCAAATTATATTCCCCATTTTATGTAATTTATTGACAATAAAACAAAATTAATTATTTCAAAAGGCCCTTTCTCTGGTTGACCAGAATCTAGGACTCTGTATGCATCAACAAAATCAAGACATCTCCCCAAAATCTATTGTGTCCTTTTGGGGTTTACCCATCAGTCCACCTGCACTCTTCCCTGGCAACTACTGACATCTTTTCTACATGAACACCTCTGCCCTTTCCAGAATAGTGTATGAGAGTACCACTCAGCCTCAGAACCTCCTGCTGGCACTGCAGACCATGCTGTCAGGACTGGTAGGCCCTCCGCCATGAGTGCAGGACAGGCCCGGGTAGGCCCTCCGCCATGAGTGCAGACCATGCTGTCAGGACTGGTAGGCCCTCCGCCATGAGTGCAGGACAGGCCCCGGGTAGGCCCTCTGCCATGAGTGCAGGAGTCCTGGTGTTAGGCAATGATACTTCCTCTCCCTTCCCAGTTTGTTTATCTGTTCTTTATCTTGGGTTGTTTTCCAGCTTTGGTGGATGTGCAGGAGATGCTGGGACCACCTTTGCTGAGCAGGATCCCTGGGTTGCCTCGTGCTGCCACAAGCTGGAGCAGTCACATGAGTTCCAGGAGATGGCTGGGAAGCCATGTTGTGTTTCTGCCGCACCTTGCCTGGGCGCTGCAGGTCAGTGCATTGCTCCGTTTGCTAGTCACTCTAACTGGTCACATCTCACTGATCACAGAGGCTGGCCATGCAACTGGACAATGGTCAAGCCGTACATGACACAAAGTTACTCTCCTCTGCAGTAACCTGCACACTGAGCTATGAGAGCCAGCATGTTTGTTGACTGACTACACGATTCTCCAGTCCTTGTTTGCCTCTCACCCTCACTTCACTTTTTTTTTCTTTTCTTTCTTTTTTTTCTTTTTAACGTATCTCAGGACTTGTCCAGCAAGTGGAAGGCCTGAACCTCTGGAAAACTTCTGAGCTTGCAGCATCTGCCTCCTCCCTAGTCCAGCTCCAACTACGTCCTGGCTTTCTGGTTCTTAACCAGTCTGCCCCATCAAGAGAGGCTTCCGTGTCTTTGGAATAGCTCCAGAGGTTTTGGGGAAAGTTCTGGTTGTTTCTAAGGGAAGGCCAGTCTAGTGTGGAGGAATGTGGCCCTTGGGGAGAAAGTGCACAGGAAACTCCTTGGCAGCCAGAACCTGTCTGACATCCCGCAAGTGCCGGCAAGTGCCTGTGAGAAGGGAGGCCCGCTGAGACCAGATGTCTCACTGTCCTAAATTGTTTTGGTCTTGGAAATGCAGCTCAGCTGCGCCCCTCCCGGGGGAAGCCATTTCTGTGAAGGCTGAGTTAGAAGTCCAGCCTGCATTACAGCTCAAGGGCTTTCGGGACACAAAAAGCAGCTCAACCCAACCCTGGGAGGGCTCGGGACTCCGAGAACGCCAGACTCCGGGAGATGGGGTCAGGGTAAGCAAGAGAGGCGAGCCCAGGGCCCGCACTCCGGTCTGTAACCTCGGGCCTGCCCCACGGTAAGCGGCTCTGCGGTCTCACTGCCTCGCGTGAGATCTCAGGTTCATTTTCAGCAGAGTCTGGTGGTTGTTCAGTTAGGAGTTACTCCAAATATCTGCGCTCAGCTCACCCTCGCAACCTCCACTCAACGATTCCCGCGGAGCTGAAGGTGCTACTTTAAGCAGCTCTGTGATTGGCGATGTGTTCATTGGCCCTGTCTGTGGTCAAATCACCGGGTATTTGGTGCTACTGTCGCTTTCCCAATGCTTGGGGTGTGCCTAGCGGACCCTGGGCGGTGGGTTCTGGGCACAGACTCCTCACATCTTGGCAGTCCGGAAGGCGGCAAAGCTGCCCACCTCGCCCCATGCTTCCCCACTGGTAACTAAGTAGGGAGAGTCGCGGACAGCACCTACAAACAAGGGTACCCGCTCTCCCAAGAGTGCACGCGAGCGTGTATCTTTCGTGTTCAGGCTGGGAGGGAGGGAACAGAGCTGACCTATGGTTTTGCCTGCGTCCTTTGGCTGTGTTCAGGAGAGAGGATTTGGGCACGGTCTGACAGGTTTCTGCCTGGTTAGTTTGCTCTTCGGTTTAAGCTGCGTTTAGTAATCCTGTAGGCTGCTCCCCAGAACTCCATGGGGCAATAGAGATGGTTAGGTGAGAGTCTAGGAATGGATGAACGACAGATACTGGGGCCCTAGAATGCTCTCGCTGTTTTTCACCTGCCCCGCATGGTCAGGATGGCTCTTTTGATGCTGAGAGGCCAGTCTGATCCAGCTGGGGGTCCCCGGGGACTGTGAACACTTCCGCTTTGTGGAGCCAGCATCACGCCACAGCAAATCACCGTGGCACTAAGTGACACGGGTCTTTTCCCATGCTGTCGAGGGGCTGCTGAACAGGTCCGCCTCAGGCAGAGTCCAGGCAGAGCGCGGGCGGAGCTCGCCCTGCAGGGAAGGGCTGTGAACATCTTCCCTCCTGTTCCCCAGGGCCCCACAAATGATATTCTGATCCCTGACGCCTTCCGCGCCTGCATCGGTAATGACGGCCTCCCAGTCCCACGGCAGCTTCCGAGAGGCCCCGACTCAGCACTTTTTCCTAGCTGCGTTATTTTCCCTCTGATTTAAAAATTCCCTGTGGATGGTAATCAGACATTGAGCTCTGCACACTTGGCAAGCCGTGAGTCTTTTTTTTTTTTTTTTTTTTTTTTTTTAGAAAAAGAAAAAGAGCCAGCCTGTTTATTTCTGGCAACCTTCCCCACTCCACTCCTTTGTATGAATTCTAATAAATTCAGTTTCCTTTTGACTTCAGAGTTTTTCTTGAAGCAGATCCTGTCTCTGGGTTGTCTGCTCTCGTGGGTCTGCAGCTGGCCATGCAATCAAAGCTCTGACAGTCCCTGATTTCAGGGATTGTCATCTGTGTCCTCACTCTTCCAGATTTCAGCTCATACAGTCCCAACATGTCGTGAAGCATTTGGGTGACAGTGAAAAAAGAAAAAGAAAGGAGAAATGGGGAAGAGAGAGGGAGCGAGAACTGGGGGAGACAGCTGGATTGGGGGGCATCTCGGGACAAGTTAGAAACCTAGGACAATGGAAGCTCCCAGGACTCTGTGAGCGTGACCCTAGCTGAGACTCCTAGCAATGGGGGACACACAGCCTGAACCAGCCTCTCCTATAACCAGGCAAGACTTCCAACAGGAGAGATTGGGACACCATCCCGGTCACAAAACCTTAGACCCACAGTTTGTCTTGCCGACAAGATGTGCAGAGGTAAAGATGGAGCAGAAATTGAGGGAATGGCCAGCCAATGACTGGCCCAGCTTGAGACCCATACCAGGAGGGGGAGCACACCCCTGACACTATTAATAATATTCTGCTGTACTTGCAGACAGGAGCCTAGCATAACTGTCATCTGAGAGGCTTCATCTAACAGCTGAAGGAAACAGATGCAGAGACCCACAGCCACACATTAGGTGGAGCTTTGGGAAGTCTGTGGAAGAGGGGAAGGAAGGATTGAAGGAGCCAGAGGGGTCAAGGACACCACAAGAAAACCTACAGAATCAACTAACGTGGACCTATAGGGGCTGACAACATAGACTGACCTGACAACCAGAGAGCATTCATGAGATGGACCTAGGACCTCTGCACATATGTAACAGTTGTGCAGCTGGGTCTTCACGTGGGTCTCCTAAAGCAAGAGCAGATCTGTCTCTGACTGCATTGCCTGCTTTAGATCCTTTTCCCCTAACTGGCCTCCTCTAACCTCAATAGAAGAAGATGCACCTAGTCCTACTGCCACTTGATAAGATATAGCTGGGTGACATGTATGGGAGGCCTCCTCTCTTTTGAGGAGAAGGAAAGGAGGGATATATTGGGGAGAGGGTCTGGGAAGAGAGGAAGCCATGATCAGGATATAAAGGAAACAAATAACTTAATTAATTAAAAAATTAGAAAAAAGAAAGAAGTGTTGAACACTATCTGTACTCCCCAGGCTCTGAGAATTACACACTGTAAAGTCACAAGAACCAAGCCAGGAATAATGGTGCACACCTTTAATCCCAGCACTCAGGAGGCAGAGCCAGGCAGATATCTGTGAGTTCAAGGCCAGTGTGGCCTACACACTGAGTTCCAGGACAGCCAGAGCTACATAGCTAGACCCTGTCTTGAAATAAAACCACACCAAACAAACAAAACCACGCCTTATACAGAAGTCAAAGACATGTAGGCTCTCGCGGCCGTCTGACCTGTTCAACTGTCACCCCAGCTCTGGTGAAACCCACCTAAGCAGGGCACCCCTCCGTTACTGCAATATGAACACAGAAAAACAAAAGTCACGGAAGAGTGGGGGCCCCTAGGTTAGTCTTTTACCTATCACAGGAAGTAGCTGGATGATGTCACTTCCTTCTCTCTCCCCTGTGTCTCTTCCTGCATTGAGATGATCATGGGTAAGGAGGGTTTGGGTTTTGGGGGTAAAAGAGACAGAGAAAAAAATGGAGTTACAGCTTAGATTGCTGTCTGTGGGCAGGGACATCACTAGATGGAAAAGTGTGATCCAGGTGGAGGGAGGGCATATGAAGAAAGGCTCAGAAGCCCATCCTCTTTATAGTAAGCAGAAGCTCACAAATAGAAACCAGAAACAGAAACACACTGGAATGGTGCTACCAGAACAACAAGCCCTGGATATCCTAACACATCTAAAGCACAAGAAGATGAGCTTAAATTCAACCTTATAAAAATGATAGCGGTCTTTAAAGAGAAAATGAATAAATTCCTTAAAGAACTATAGAAAAATACAATCAAACAGCTGAAGAAAATGAATAAAATGGTTCACGACCTAAAAATGGAAATAGAAGCAATAAAGAAAACAAAAGCTAAGGCTATCCTGGAGATGGAAAAACCTAGAGAATGGGAACTACAGACACAAGCATCACCAACAGAATACAAGAGATGGAAGAAAGAATCTCAGGTATAGAATATATGATAGAAGAAATTGATACATTAAAGAAATGTTAAATATAAAAAACTTCTTGACACAAAACATCCAGAAAATCAGGAATACTATGAAAAGCCCTAACCTAAGAGTGATAGGACTAGAAGAAGATGAAACAGCAATGGACTCAATTCCCCAGTAAAAAGACACAGGCTAACAGAATGGATATAAAAATAAGATCCATCATTCTGCTGCATACAAGAAACACACCACAGTGACAAAAAAATAGACATTACCTCAGAGGAAAGGGCTGGAAAAGATTTTCCAAACAAATGGCCCCCAAGAAGCATGCTGGAGTAGCTATTCTAATATTTAACAAAATAGCCTTTCAAAATACACCATGATGACATCTCAACTCCCCAAATACAAGGGCACCCACATTCATAAAAGAAACATTTCTAAAACTTAAATCCCACATCAAACCCCACACATTAATCATGGGAGACTTCAACACCCCACTTTCACCTATCAACAGATCACTGAGACAGAAACTAAATAGAGAAATAATGAAACTAACAGACATTGTGAATCAAATGGCCCTAACAGATATCTGCAGAACATTTCACATTTCACCCAAACACAAATAAATAAACCTTCTTCTCAGCACCTCATAGAACCTCCTCAAAATTGACCATATAGTTGGTCACAAAGCAAATCTTAACAGATACAAGAAAATTGACATAACCCTTTGTACTTTATCAGACCACCATGGACTAAAGGATTCCAACAATAACAGAAACAGCAGAAAGCCTACAAACTCGTGGAAACTGAACAACTCTCTACTCAATGATCACCAGGTCCAGGAAGAAAGAAAGAAAGAAATTAAAGCCAGACACACACCTGTAATCCACCTGTAATCCCAGCACTCAAGGAGGTAGGGACAGGTAGATCTCTGTGAGTTTGAGGCCAGCCTGGTCTACAAAGCTAGTCCAAGGCTACAGAGAGAAACCTTGTCTCAAAAACCAAAAAAAAAAAAAAAAGGAAGGAAGGAAGGAAGGAAGGAAGGAAGAAGGAAATGAATTAAAGACTTTCTAGAATGCAGAGAAAATGAAGGCACACTATATCCAAAACTTACGGGACACAATGAAAGTAGTGTTAAGAGAAAAGTTCATAACATTAAGTGGCTTCATAAAGAAATTGGCATGATCTCATACTAGCAATTTAACAATCTTAAAGCTCTAGAACAAAAAGAAGCAAATACAACTAAGAGCAGTAGAAAGCAGGAAATAATCAAACTCAGGGCTGAAATCAATAAATTAGAAGAGAGAACAATACAAAGAGTCAACAAAACCAAGAGCTGGTTCTGGTTCTTTGAGAAAAATAAAAAAGATAGATGAACCATTAGCGAAACTAACTGAAAGGCAGAGACACAGTGCCCAAATTAACAAAATCAGAAGTGAAAGGGGGAACATAACAACAGATACTGAGGAAATCCGAAGAATCATTAGGCCTTACTTCAACAGCCTATACTCCACAAAATTGGAAAATCTAAACAAAATGGATGATTTTCTTGATAGATTCCATTTACCAAAGTTAAGATCAGTTAAAGTATTTAAATAGCCCTATACACCCTAAGGGAATAGATGCAGTCATCAAAAGTCTCCCAACCAAACACAGCCCAGGGCCAAATGGTTTTAGCACAGAATTCTACCAGACTTTCAAAGAAAAGCTAATACCAATATTTCTCAGACGATTCCACAAAATAGAAACAGAAGGAACACTGCCACAGTTACCCTGATACCTAAATCACACAAGACTCAACAAAGAAAGAGAATTTCAGGACAATTCTGTTATGAACATTGATGCAAAAATACTCAATAAAATACTTACAAACCAAGCCCAAGAACACAGCAAAAACATCATCCACCATGATCAAGTAGGCTTCATCCCAGGGATGCAGGGATGGTTCAATATATGAAATTCCATCAATGTAATCCACCATACAAATAAACTGAAAAAAAAAATCCCATGTGATCATCTCCTTATATCCTAAAGAAGCCTTTGATAAAAAATCTACCATCACTTTGTGTTAATAGTCTTGGAAAGATCAGGGATACAAGGCCTTGAACACAGTAAAAACAATATTATGCAAGACAATAGCCAACATCAAATTAATATGGAGAGAAACAAAGTAATTCCACTGAACTCGGGGACAAGGCCCATTCTCTCCTTACCTCTTCAATATAGTACTTGAGGTTCTAGCTAGAGCAGTAAGACAACTAAAGAGATCAGAAGGATACAAATCAGAAAGGAAGAAGTCAAAGTTTCACTATTTGCAGATGATATGATAGTATACACAGTGACTCCCAAAATTCTATCAGAGAACTCCTGCAGCTGATAAACACCTTCAGCAAAGTGGCTGGATACAAAATTAACTCAAAAGCATATCCTTTATACAAGTGATAAATAGGATGAGAGTAAAATTAGGTAAACAACACCCTTCACAATAGCCACAAATTATACAAAATATTACACTGTAACTTTAACAAACAAGTTAATACTTGTATGACAAGAAATTCAAATCTTTGAAGAAAGAAATTGAAGAAGATATTAGAAAGATCTCCCATGCTCATGGATTGGTAGGATTAGCATAATAAAAATGGCATCTTTCCAACAAGCCAATGGCCAACGTCAAATTAAGTGGTAAGAAACATAAAGAAATTCCACTAAAATCAGGGATAAGACAAGGCTTCCCACTCTCCTCATATCTACTCAATATAATATTTGAAGTTCTAGCTAGAACAGTAAGATTTACAGATTCAATGCAATTGCCATCAAAATTCCAACACAATTACTTATAGACCTCGAAAGAGCAATTTTTAACTTCATATGGAAAAAACAAAAAATCTAGGATAGCTAAAACAATCCTGTAGAACAAAAGAACAAAAGAACAGGTATCATCATCCCGGATTTCAAGCTATACTACAGAGTAATAGTAACAAAAACTGCATGGTATTGGCATAAAAACAGACGTGTTGATCAATGGAATCAAATCGAAGACCTAGAAATAAACCCACACACCTATGAATGCCTGATTTTTTACAAAGAGGCTAATACCATACAATGGAAAAAAGATAGCATCTTCAACAAATGCTGCTGGTATAACTGGATGTCTACATGTAGAAAAATGCAAACAGATCCATATTTATGACCCTGCACAAAACTAAAGTCCAAGTGGATCAAAGACCTCAACATAAAACCAGACACACTAAACCTGTTAGAAGAAAAAGTGGGGAAGAGCCTAGAACTCATTGGCACAGAGGACAACTTCCTGAACAGAACACCAACAGCACAGTCTCTAAGATCAATAATCAATAAGTGGGACTCATGAAACTGAAAAGCTTCTGTAAAGCAAAGGACACCATCAAGAGGATAAACCTGCAGTCTACAGATTGGAAAAAGATCTTCACCAACCCAACAGCAGACAAAAAACTGATAACCAAAATAGATAAAGAACCCAAGAAATTAGAGAACAACAAACTAAATAACCCAATTAAAAATGGGGTACAGAGCTAAACAGAGAATTCTCAACAGAGGAATCACTCTAATGGCAGAGAAACCCTTAAAGAAATGTTCAATGTCCTTAGTCAACAGCTCTGAGATTCCATCTTATACCTATCAGAATGGCTAAGATCAAAAACTCAAGAGGCAGCCTCTGCTGGTAAGGATTGCTGGTGGGAGTGCAAACTTGTACAACCTTTCTGAAAATCAATCAGGCACTTTCTCAGAAAATTAGGGATACTTCTACCTCAAGAACCAGCTATATCACTCCTGGGCATACACCCCAAAGATGCTTTACCATACAACAAGGACATTTGCTTAAGTATGTTCACAGCGGCTTTATTCATAAAAGCCAGAAACCACATAGATGTCCCTCAACCGAAGAAAGCATACAGAAATTTGTGGTAAATTTGGAATGCTATTCAGCTATTAAAAACAAAGAAATCATGAAATTTGCAGGCAAATGGATGGACCCACAAAAGATCATCCTAAGTGCGGTAACCCAGACTCAGAAAGATGCACAAGGTATGTACTCACTGATAAGTGGATAGTAACCATACTGCAATCGACAGACACAAAGAAGCAAAACTGTCTTCTGCGCTGCCTTGTTCAGCCGCAGATGGAAATAGATACAAATACCCACAACCAAACATTAGGTGGCATTCTCCCATTCTCTTCTATGTAAGAGAGTGAGGAAGGATGGAGGGAGCTGGAGGGGTCAAGGACACCACAAGAATACCTACAGAGTCAACTAACCTGGGCCCATGGGGGCTCACAGAGACTGAAGCACCAACTCCAGAGCATGATGCGCTGGACCTAGGCCCCCTGAACAGATATAGCATATGCAGCTCAGTAACTCTACGGGTCCCTAACAATGGGAGTGGGGGCCGTCCCTGACTCTGCTGCCTCCCTTTGGGCCCTTTCCCATAGCTGGACTGCTTTGTCTGCCTTCAGAGGGAGAGGATGGGCCTAGTCTTGCTGCAACTTGATGTGCCAGAGTGGGTTGGTGCCCATGGCAGGAGTGGGTGGGAGAGGAGCTTCCCTTCTCAGAGGAGAAGGGGGAGGGAAATGGCAGTAAGGCGGTAATGGTGGGGCTGGAAGGAGAGAAAAGAGAAGGACTGCAACTGGAATATAAAGTGAATAAACAAGTTAATGAAATAAATAAATAAATGATACTAAACACAAATAGCTGGCTGTGCTGCATGCCTTTAATCCCAGCACTCAGGAAGGCAGAGGCAGGCAGAGCTCTGAGTTCAAGGCCAGCCTGGTCTACAAATTGAGTCCATGATGGCCAAGGCTATACAGAGAAATTTTGTCTGGGAAAACCAAAAAAACAACCACTTTCTGTGATATGTATGTGTAAGATATGTATGTCTCTGTGCCACATGCATGCCTGATGCCCAGAGAAGACAGAAGAAGGTGCTGAGTCACCCAAAACTGGAGTGACATATGATCGTGAGCTGCCAGGTGGATGCTGGGAGCCAAACCCAGGTTCTCTGTAGACCAGCAAGTGTGCTGACATCTATCCAGCCCTTAAACCTACTTTAGAAAAGTAGGTATATCCATCTATCTAATCTATCTATCTATCTATCTATCTATCTATCTATCTATCTATCTATCTATCTATCTAGTATATACATATCGTAGGTATATAGTAGGTTATATATATATATATATATATATATATATATATATATATTTCACACACATTTATTCCTACTGTCCATTCTGCAGCAGCTCGCCCAAGCTTTTCCTTGCTATTCTGCAAGAAGGGGTGTCTTTTTCTCCAATGCCCAGGGCCAAGCATGGCATAGAGGCCATTTGCACTTTGTTCTGGCTCTATCTGATCACGTTTTTGCCTGCTTTCCAGATGAGTGATTGTTCTTTTCCTTCTCTGTTTCTGGAAGATGCTTCTGTTTGGAGGAGGCTGTTTGTCTTTAGTCAGTGCAAGAGGGAGAAGAGAGCAGCCAGTTTCACAGCTGTCAGGTAGGGTATGATGGGTTTCAGCTACAGGCTGAGGGCAGGGCAGGCAGGTGTTTTCAGCAGTGAGAACCTTTTCGACCTCTGCCCCTATGTGCAGGCTTCATCAGATCCTCCTCCTGCCAACAGCATTCCCAGAACTGCCTGGCTGGAATTGTCCATGGTCCTTGCCAGGGCTCAGGTCTGTGGCCACTGTAACCTGCTTTATGATGGTCAGTAGCCAGAAGGGATAAGAGGAAATGTTGGCAGAGACACTGAGAGCTGTGAATGGCACATCCCAGGAGGTTGCGGCAGTTGACTTAACCATGTTCCATCTGAGCCTCAGTTTCCTTCCTGGATAGTGGAAGGATAATGCTGAGTTGGCATCCGATAGAACCATCAAGGGAGTTTTGTAATGATGTGATGCCTGCTCCCAGCCTTGGGGTTGGTAGGGAACGTTTACACGTGTCCATTCATGTGGACATAATGCTGACAGTGATGGCTGTTACCGTTCTGTACCTTCTGTCCCAGACACTCAGCAAGCATGTACTTCCTGCCTTGGAGACAACCTTCTAGAATGGCATTTCTTCCAAGGCAAAGCGATGTCACTCACCAAGCCACAGCACATGTCAAGAAACTTCTGTGGAATCCAGTAGAGGATTTCCCTCCTTCTTAAGTCCTGTTTCCTCATTTCCGGTTATGAACACATGCCAGGGGTCACAGACAATGGCCCAGCCTCTGAGCTGAATGGACTGGACTCACTGGAAGAGCAATCTAATCTTGCCCAAGTTAATACCCCAAGTTCTCAACCACTGTGCTCTTTCCTTACAGGGATGACAGGCCGGGCTCTCACAGCTTTGGACCTTATGAATAATTGTTTCTCTTTGATGCTGAGCTAGTGTTTTTTTGATGAAAAGAAAATCCATGATTTTTTTCCCCATGTGAGTTGAGGCTTGCTGTTCACATGGGGAGACTTCTCAGCTCTCGCTTTAATAACTCTGGCTTCTCTGACCTTTCATTTCTGCTCCCCTATTTATGCCACAGAGATTGGTAGAAAAATCCAGGAGGTGCTTTCTAATCGGGCAGGCAGGCTAGCAGGCACACCGACTGCATTTTTCTAGCACTTTTGCTTTTTAAATGCTTCTAAACAAATAGCCAGCACCACTGATCATTAGGAAGCCATGGGTGGAGAGCCAGTGCTTCAGCCCAATTACTGGGGCAGGTCCAGCAGGCTTTACCCCGTGGGGTAGAGCCCGCAGCACTCCAAGTATAATCGGAGCTCTGGCAGCCGGAAATTTGTTTTAGGCTTAATTGGCCTGAGGCTGGTACAGGGCCCCCAGTGCTTTCTCTGCAGCTATGCACACTGTGTTCTCAGTCCTGGAGTGGACAGGCTGCTTCGGCAGGCCTCCTTCCATTAGGAGAAAGCCTGGATGCCCGCCACACGAAAGGCAGGCAGCAGAGACCACCCACCTGGCACACACCTAGAGCTTGCTCGGGCAATGTGGCATGCTGAGTAGCCGAGATGACCACCCTCCTCTAATTCCCCACTCCAAGTCAATTCTCTTCTCTTCCACAGCTGCCTCGAGAACAGAGCATGTGTATACAGTCAGCTCTTTCGCTTCTGCTGTCCTCTGGCCACCGCAGGTGAGTAAATTACAGTGCTCTCTTCACCCGCTGTCCTGTTAGTGATTACAGCCCACCAGAGAACTCCGAGGACAGACAGTAGCCATCTCCTCTGTTCTCACGAAGCAGTGACAGTGAAGAGGACTTCCGTGACCCCAGGAAACACCAAGAAACAGGAATGGGGGGGGAACACCAACAGGAACAAGTGTCTTCTAGCTGTTTTACTGGGGGCGTTCCCTCTGGACACAGTATCACATTCCACAGGCCTGGGGCTTGTTCCTTAGGAGGTTTTCTCCCTCTGTGCCACCCTTTAAATGTCACACACAAGCCCCAGGTCACTTCCTAGCAACTGGAAAACAGCCCCCACAACCTTCTCTGGTTCAGTGTTAATTTGTCCAAGTGTGTCAGAGTTCAGGAAGAAACAGTTATCAGATTCTAATAAATAATGTAAGAATGATACAGGTGAAGAGGTGCGTGGAGCTTCCACACTGGTCCGGGGACACCGTCCAGGAGTATTCACATACGCTAATACCTAGAGGCTCCTAGAACCCTGTCCTATGGGGTTTCTATAGAAATTTCATTCCATAAGCCTGATTAAGAGAGTCATGGGCCACTGACCATCAATACAGAATGCAGCCCCTCTGCATTTCAGCAAAGCTGGAAAACAGGACTGAGCACCCCTGCCTTGATCTTTGCAGGGACAGGCCTCCCTCCTCAAGTGAACTAGGAACTGTTAGTCAGCCCATGCAAAGTGACATCACCAGTCCAAAGACTCCAAGGACTTCAGGAGTCTTTGCCAGGGAATAGGAGAAAGACAAAATGTATATTTTACCACATCACAGCCTGGCTCTGTCCCCCAGAATACCATATGACTCCAAATTGGAATTTAACCTCTTCTAGTCTGGGTTTATGGGTGAGGAAAATGGGGTGTGGCTACTATTCACTTGTTCTTTTTCCCAGGGATCAAGTGATCCCACCCTCCCTGGCACTTCTGCAGTAAATCATTTTTGTCTTCTGGAGAAAGTTTCCTCAGAACTGGTGTACCTGGAAACAGGAGTGAGCTCACCCTCCACATCTGTCACCATTTGTAACACTTCTAAAAAAGACCTCGTAGATCAGGAGCCAATTTGTTGGGGGCAGCTATCCATCAAGGCAGAACCTGAGCATTCATCTTGAAGCCTGGCAGCTGCTGCCTACACAGAAAAGCCGATGCCCCGAAGGAATGTCAGTGACAGCTCCTCCGAGAGCGCTGCAGCACCCCGTGACGTGTGCTGTGTGCAGTCAGAGAGACTCCAAAGAGAGAAGGCCCATGTGAGACGATTGTAAACCTCACACCCAGTCTGCATATGTCTTGCCCAAGAAGGGTGACGTGGTCTCCAGAGACTCTGGCTCCATGTGACAATATCTTAAATGTCAGCATTAAAATTCATATTCAGTTCTGAAAATTTATGGAGTGCTCAGGAGAGGTTCTGTGTGACCACTCCAGCTTTGAGGAATTATACATTATTTGTGCAGCAGATAATCAGAGCGCTGGCGGGTCCCTGCTGAACTACACAGAGTCTTTCTTCCGGGAATCTGACATGGGAATGCAGTGTGAGGCATGGCACGGGCAGTCTTTACCGAATGTGACAAGGAGAAGCCAGGGCCTGAAGGAGCATCTTGACAACTGATCTGGATGTGAGCAGTGAGGAAGGGAGGCTCAGCATCGTGATAGACATGGGAGCCAGCTGGGGAGAGTGGCGCTCCAGGCACAGGGGTGGAGCCGGGTGTAAGAAGCTTTCTGCACCTGCAAGGGTGCTCGTCACCACTGGTGCCCAGGAGCGCCCCTCCTGCTGTCTTGAGCTCCTCCGTCTCGCCCATCACCGCAGAGCTGTGCCCTGACCTTCCATAGAGAGGCTGCCTGTAGTTCCCTGTCAAGCCTCCTCTCCTGCCACGTGCTTAAGAGGACAGCAAGGATTAACAGAAACACAGAACTACCACCAAGGATAACACCATCATGCTCTCAAGAACTGGCAGAGAAAAAGAAGACAAATAAATGAAAACCAGCAAGAATAGAAGATGGGAACAAGAACATTGCTCAGACTGAACTAGCTGACCTTTGATAATCCCTAGACCTCAGCCTGGGAAATTGCTCATTACTATCTACACAGCTGAGACTCTGGGTGCCTTGAGGGATGACCTGGACGGCTCAGACTCTGGGTGCCTTTAGACATGATCAAGACTCTAAAGTTGGAAGGCTCACTTTACCCTCATGTGGCACCATAGCTAGGATGGGGTCCTGGGCTAGCTGAGTACAAAGGACTGAGACAGTGAGCACCGTCATTCACACCTCTCTGCTTCCTGTCTGTGGATGTTCCTGACACTGTGAATTTCCTGCCATGCTGTACCTGTAGACTGTGAGCCAGAATAAGCAAATCCTTCTCTCTTAAGTTGCTTTTGTCAGGGTGTGTTATCACAGCATCATAGACAGTCAGCCACACAAGCACCTATGCCAATCAAAACATATTGCAAAACATACCTAAATAGCGGGTTAACAATTCCTCATCAGCAGCTTAAGATGTCAGATGGGTATAAGGTTTGAAATCAATCACTTCGGTTCACCCTTTCCTTCCAATGAGGTTACACACAGGGACAGCCACCGGAGACGAACACGCTTTCCCAGAAATGCATTTAACACTGCCGATACCATGGTTTATCGACACTGAGGGCCTGTGTGACTGACTGGCTGGGACCGCCATCCCTGTCTCTCCCCTCAGGTGCCGAGAAGGCTGTTTCACGTGCCAGGACAAGAGCAGAGAGGAAGCAGTCCTCCTCCTGCCTGTCTCAGGATGAGCTTTGGGGGTCTGTACACATCTGGACCTCACTCTTGCTCTGCACAGGCTCCCCTGGTCTGGAGGCTTACTGGCCCCACAAGGACCTGAGGCTCCCTCCTGCTGCCCAACATTGGAGGAAAGCCACAATGAGTATTTTATACACTAGAAGACCACCCCTGGGGCTGGAAAGATGTCTCAGCAGGCAGCACTTGCCCTTCCAGAGGACCCAGATTTGATCCCCACCCCCAGGTCTGATGGCTCACAGCTCCAGTCTCAGGGAGTTGACACCCTGTTCTCGTGTTCTGGGCACCTGAACTCGTGTGCTCATGCGCACATAAGCACAAACACATATACTTATAATTAAAAATAAGGCAAATCATTTTTTCAAAATTCTGAAACACTACAGTATCTGTGACTCTTTCATATGCTAAGATAAATCAGTCAATAAATAAATCAGTCAGGTACTGTCTGTGTGATGAGCGTAATTCCTAGGCAGAAAGTTAGAGGATGGTGCCAGGCCGAGGGTGAGGCGTGCTCAGGGGTCAGTGAGCAGGTTCCGTGTGAGGCTGAGCAGTCTGAAGTTAGGTGCTGGTGACACACAATGCACCACACTGTTCACTTAACATGTTGAACATGAAAATTTTATCATAATTTGAAAACAGAACAGAAATAAACTTTTGGAACTGCTACGTATGTTCATTATCTTGATGATAGTGACACCAGGGCATGTGCAAGTGTGAGAACACCAGTTTGTGTCCTGGAAACATGCATTTTCTTACACACCAATTATGCCTTGATAAAGCTGTCTTAAAAGTTTAATAAAAAGAGGGTTTGTTTTGTAATATTTTGTGTGATATAATCTTACTATGTAGTCCCAGCTAACCTGGAATTCACTATGTAGACCAGGCTGGTTTCATGTAACAGGATCTGCCTGCTTCTGCCTCCTTCCTGCTGAGATCATAGGTGTGTGCCCCCACACCTGGCTCTGCCCATCTTCTCATGGGAGAGCCTTCCTCAGGGCGTGTCACCTTAAATGACCTCTACAGATAGCTAGAGCACCAGGCAAGGTGTGTGTGAGTCTCAGTCTAGAGGGAAACAGCTTGGAACCCATCACCTAAAGCACAAAAGGGGGGTCAGAGAACCCATTCTAGGCACATAGGACCATCTGTGCTAATTGAATTGTGAGCGCTGTAAAGACACCAGGGGCAAGAACGGAGCAGCTTTTCAGGACAGGCAGGGCAGAGCAGGTTGCAGTTGCTTTGCTGGGGCTGCATGATGAATTACCAAGCATTAGCTTTCTTAAACAACAGTGTTGGCTAGAACACCACACCTATAGTTCTGGGGCCTAAAGAGCCGAAATTGAGCTGTCAGTAGAACTGCTGGCTTCTGAATGCTGTGAGGTGACTTTGTTTCTAACCATCCTTGGAGTCCTTGGCTTAGGGATTGTAAGTGATTTCTGCTTCCATTTCACATGGCCATTTTATTCCGTGTTTGTCTATGCTCCCCACATAGCTTCATAAGGACGTCAGCCATCAGATCAGGCTTATCAATCCAGGATGACCTCATCTGAGTTTAGCCAGTTATATTCATAAACACCCAATTCCCCAATGAAGTCACATTCTGAAGTTCTGGGTAGATGACATGCCAACCTAGCCCAGGCTCTGTCAAGGTTTAGGGAGAATAAAATAATAATGCTGAGAATTTAGCAGCACAAGCTCACACAGATTCATTAGCAATTGGCCAAACATTGGCAACTACTTTAAAGGCAGTGGGTAGCCTCACATCCACATTTCTGAGCAGAGGAAGGTTAGTTAGATCAGCTTTTAGAAGCTGTCTGGGGTCCGTGTGGCAAATCAATTCAGAGAGGGACGGTCCTGCGAAACTACACATCTGAGCTATTATAATGCTTATGTCTATGTCTTTCCAGGCAGAGTTGACAGGCAGCAGCAGGAACATGGTGGAATCATGAGGAAGAGTACTGGTCTGAAAGCTTGTCTTCTGTGTAGAATTAAAAAACTCAGAGTTGAGGGCGGGTGTGAGACGAGTAACGAGGGTGAGCAGACATGAACCACAGTAGTGTCAGGCAGAAGGAACACTGCACCTTAGAGGCTGAGATCTCTGAAGGAGGGGATCAAATTAGGCTGCAAACATTGGATTCTCTCTGGAGTTAGCCTTGCCCAACAACCTAGTACACAGTTTCTGAGGAGCTACAAGACACCTGCTCCTGGGTTGCAGGCCAGGGCGTCCCCACAGTTCTGAACTAGAATTCTGTAGGCAGTCCCCGCAGAGAGCAGTGCCCAGGACAGAACCTGACTATGAAAATGTGGGTTTGGCAGTTGGTCCCTTAATGAGAACATCCTGGCTTTGGGGGTGAGGCTGTCTAAGCTCTAATGTTTGCAGGAAACAAGTGACATCAAACCTGGTCTTGAACTAGTCAACAGCAGGGGAATGATATCACATGGCTTTTTTGAATTGATCATCTGGAGAAAGGGCATAAGTGTCTAGACAGCAGTCATCTGCTCAGAGCTTGTATGTGCTGAAGGGGATGGCGAGTCACCGAGGGGAGTCACAGAGTTCACAGTGGGTGAAACCCAGTCTGGGCTGTGTCTCAGTTCAGCCGGGTGCTATGTAATAAAATGCCTCAGACTGGGTGCAAGTTCAGTCTTTATTGTCAGCCTGACTGGAGTTAGAATCACCAAAAAGATGATCATGTCTGGGATTTTTCAGAAAGATTTTACTAGGAAGGATCACCCTGAGTGATGGTGAGATCACCCATGCCTGGAGTCTTGAATACAATTATTCCCTCTATTAAGTTGACTTTTTTCCAGGTATTTTGTGGGGCCAGAAAGCTGTGCTCCAGGGGGGTTGGTCCAGAGCAAGAGTGAGGTCAAGATGTGTCCAAACCCCAAACTCTCATCCTGAGACTGACAGACCTGGGCCTGCATATATTCTGTGACCCCCACCTCTGCCGTCCTTGAGGTAGTCACGTAGCCTGGTGGCCAGGTTTCAGGTTGAACTTCTCCTTCCCTTATAAAGATGTGCTAGCTAGCACTGGACTTCCTCTTCCTGCAAATGAAGCACTCCCAGCACCTCAGCCGTAGCCAGCGATGTTCTGTCACATGTCAACTCCGACCCACTCCCTAAGGTTTATGCAGCCCTTGTTTCTCACCAATAAAGAGAGTTGGCTCACTGAAAACTACTTCCGGACTGGGATCCTGACTGCACCCACTCACCCTGGCTAAGCTGCATCCCTCCAGCCCAACCCAGTGCACAAAGGTGTCTGGAGACCTCAAGAGGAAAAGTAGAGCCAGGGTGGCAGTATTTTGTCAACAACAACAACAACAACAACAAAGTAACTAATAATACTTCAGGTAATTTATGAACAGAAATGTGTCACTCATCATTTTGGAGACTGAAGTCTAAGATCTAGGTGCCAATAGATTCCGTGTCTAGTTGGCTCCCTCTGCTTCCAGCTGTGCCCTCATTCTACGGGAGGGGGAAGACTGCTCCCTTTGGCTCCTTTCGTAGGTGCTAATTCTGTTTGTGAGAATGGAGCCCTCAGACTTAATGACATTCTCAAAGCTGCACCTCTAACACATGTTCAGGTCTTAGCAGGCAGCTCAGACAGTGTCTGAGGAACAAAGGGAGAAGAGGAATCTCACATCAGGCGATGGGGAAGTCCAAGGAATCCGACAGAGAACACTTTGTCTAAGAACTATTTTAACTTTCATCCGAAATTGATTTCCATGTCTAAGGCTCAAGTCAGGAATATCCATGTTCTAAAAGGCCCCTCCCTTTCTCCTCTCCTTCTACCATCTATGCCTCATCTGTTCTACTTCCAGTAAGTTCCAGGGGACAAGAACAGTCTTCAGTTCATTGTCAAAAAGGGGGTGACCCCCATAGCCTTGAGTAGCAAGTGTCCTTTGAGCAAGGGAGGGCTGGGTTTTGGAACAGAACTGCATGTGCCTGCACTTCCCATCACAGATGGGATCTCCTGCGGAAAAAACGAGAATGAAAATTACAGACAAGCAAGTTAATGACCAAGCTATGTGCTACCCCGCCTTCTGCAGAGGGCGCCAGGGCTCAGCAGAGTTCCCAGATGGAGCCCACTTATGGAAAATGGCACTTCCTAAAATCCAGGATGGCAGTCATGTTAACTGTCAACCTGGAGAGGAAACCAGAGAGGCCATCACACGCAGAAGAGAGCTGTGGTGGCACACCTGTGGTGGAAGGCAGCATGCTCCCCAGTCCCAAGTCCCTCAGCTACAAACACACATGGGGAGGAGAGTGCTCCCTGCAGTGGACATGCAGCAGAAAGTCCTCCTGCCTTGTGCTCCCTGTGGTCTCCACCACAGCAAATAGTCCTGTTGCAGCTCACAGGCTCATTTGCCTGCTCTCCCACCTGGCGGTAGACACCATGGGAGTTAGGGACAGGGCAGCACCTGGGTGCATGCCGTCCTGAGAGGCGCACTCTCACAGCTCCATGGACCGCACTGTTGCTAGCTGAGCTTCTCTCAATGAGACAGAGATTAATTACAGGATACATGGAAAGAATTCCATTCATGAATTTGGGTCCTTGCATTACAGGAAGCAGAGACAAATCAGGAGTATCTCCACCGAGATGCCGACAGATGGGCTTTAAATGAACGCATTTCAGAAGATTGCTTCTTCTTTCATGGATGGAAAAGCAAACCCACCAGACTTTTTAAGGAGGGTTTGTAAATGCAGAACAATTATGCCTGGCGTCTGTTTCAAACTTATAGCAGGCTTGGCTCAGAGATTCAAAGAGAAGTTTCAAACACAGATCTCTCATCTCGTGAAGTCACTTTTGCGAATTACCCTTGGAGGTTGGCTCATCAGTTAAAGCAACAACTGTTATCATCAAGCTGACACTCAGCACAGCCGTGAGCCCCGCCCCTTTGAACTCACTCCAGTCCATTAGGTTACTCCTAGTGAGTGGGTTCTGGTGGCCTTGAGAAAAGCGCAGGAGCAGGCTGGCAAACAGCTGCCCTGGCCTTGTAAACAGTGGGATGCTGGGCTTCCTAGGACACACCTCCCTGATCTGTGGACATTCATCTAAGAAGCAAGCACCTCTGGAGCTGCAGATGTTTGAGGTCAGAGCCTCATGACCACCTGGAGAATGGAGGGGCAGATGCCCTGAGCATATCCTAGCTCCAAAGGCCACACAAGCCCAGCTCAGCTCTCTGGTCCTTGGAAGGTTGATCCGCTCTCATCTGAGCTGGAAGGATCCAGAAATAAGAAAAGGGAGTCTGAGGGTAGTGAGAGAAAAGACACGGCTAGTGTTTGGTATACTTTCTTGTTAAGTTCTACCTTCTGGACCTAGCTTGTCATATTTCCCCAGCACCCAGAACATTGCCTGAGCCTCTTCGCCTCGCACCGAGAATTCCTCCGTAGAGCAGAATGTGTTGACATTCAAGGTCATGCTAGGGCACAGGTTTATTGGACTGCAATCTGGGGGTAGAACTGGGATGAGAATATCCAAAGTTTTACTGTTCCATAGGTGGTATTCAGGCCTCACTTCTAGAAGCGACAGAGGTTCTGAAAATGAGCTTTCTTTCTGGAATGCAAGCAAAACAAGACATGCAGAAGCTGAGTTCTGAAAACAGCATTTTGTTCTTGGTTTTGGTCTGTCTACTCTTGCAAGCTAGTCAGTCATTATTTACACATCAAAACAAGCACTTGGAAGAGAGGCATTAGGCTGTCTCGCTGTCCAGTACTGAGAATGAGATCTTGTATATTCTATTTTTGACAGCACAATCGAAATTAATCAAAGGCAGGATGTCCTATTTCATTATAGAAGCCATTGTTGAGGGAGAGCTGTCAAATAGAAGGCAATCAGGAGGCTGTGGTTAATACACACAGGCCTCATGTGGAGCTGTTTCTCAGCTCCTTAGTCAGGGAAGCCATATTGGTAGTTCAAAATTAACCATACTGGGAGTATTTATACCACAGCAATTGAAGAACCCCATAGATCAGGGCTTCAACATGTATTCAAGAGGTACTGCTTACTCTGGAGTTTAAGGGCATGTAAGAGAAAGAATGCTAGAGTGACGTGATAGCGTCCGTGGAGTCACGGAAAACAGCACAACAACTGTCCGAGTGGACGCATGCTAGAATCAACAATGTGGTCTGTGTTGTACATCAGACCCTTCTGGGCGCACACTGACAAGTTACAGTTGACAATTCTCTGAGAATCTTCTCACTTATCCTATTTGTTGGCAACATCAGCCAGCAGGCATTTCTACAACTTTTTATATTTGAAGACTTGCCCCAAGTAAGCTGGGATAGAAGTGGAGGAGGGACAGAGCCAAAGGCTTTGAACATATGCATGAACAGCAAACTAAAAGGCTGGGGAAACCTGGAGTCCACAGCCTGGACCTTTCAGAGTTAGATCCCTGTGTCTGTGATCTACCTGTGTGCCTCCCTCCTGCTGTCAGCCGCCCCTGAGCTGCCCTGGGAGCTCCACAGGCCAAGTCTGTGATCTGCTTGTCTTTGTAGCCACTCTGTGCATCACAGTTTCCAACAGATACCTGACGTCCGGAGAGCTTGATGCATGAAAGACTGAAGGAAAGAATGGACAGACAAATGGATAGATGCATGGATAGGTGGATGGATAGGCTCATGGATGAAAGACTGAGGGAACAGATGGAGGGACGGATGGATGGACAGATGGATGTATGGATGGATAGCTGGGTGAATAGATGGATGGGCCAATGGTTGAACATGATGGATGGATGGATGGATGGATGGATGGATGGATGGATGGATGGATGGATGGATGGACAGGTGGAAGAATGGCTGGCTGGCTGGATGTTGGCCTGCACCTGAAATATGATCAGTCTTGAATGAGGAAAGAGGCAGGTACCAGGTCAGTTGTCAAAATAAACAAAAACTTGATAACACCATAACATGAAATTGAACCAGGGTCTGTGAGAGGTCAGCGCACCCAAAGCTGGGGGCAAGAGCTAGGGAGCACTGGGAAGTCAAGTTGAGTGGGAAAGTGAGATGCAGATAAGCTTGGACCTGGCTGAGTAGGTCAGAGATTTTCTAATTATGTTCTGCCAGAGAACCCCACAGCTCCACAGAAGCCCTTCAGGAGTTCTGTAAATAATTTAAATTTAATTTCCCAAATTACATGTTTTAAACAGTAATATGATTACACTGGCACACTCAAATTTGGTTTACAGTAAATTTTAACACATTGTCGACCTCCAGTGAGTTAACTGGTACTACCAGAGCTGTTCTCTCCGTAAGACTCGGGCTATAGCTGTCATGGGGAAGACTATTCCGAGATTGCAGCATGAACTGCTAAGCAGTTTTACCAGGGTGAGTCTAGTCTTTTCCACCTTGTGAAACTTCAATCAAATACCATCATAACATGCTGGACATGCTGGAAGACTACCACTTTCTTCCATAAACCCAGGTTTCAGATTTTAATGTTCATCAGAATAACCTCTTTAGTCTCATTGTCTGACTTCACTGTATTCGTGAGTGTTCAATCATGAAATAAACTTGCATTGATGTTGAGAAGCATCTAAGGAGAAACATAGATCTTAAAACCTCTGAAGTCTTACAAAATTAAAGGCAAAGGGCAGCTAAGTAAATTCAATTTGCCTTTAAAAGCCTAAAACGACCATTTTATAAATAATACTAAAGCTCAAACTTCTAGGATACATAGTTTCCCCTTGTTTGGGGAAAATCCCAAGTTGGGTTCCTAGATCTAGGCAAAGAACTCACTTAAGGACAGAGGAGGGGATAGGCAGGTCTCGCATCTCCCTACAGTCTCTTCCCTTTAATCACCAGAGGAAGAGGGAGGAGACAGGGAGAAACCAGAGAGGCCTTATAACCTATGCAAAGGGTTCCTTGGTCTGCTAGCTTCTAAAGACTCCTGCCTCCAGGTCATGAGCTTCTGCCTAGAAATGGTTGTCTGGGCCCAGGCTGAGGAGGTCAGCCTTTTAACAGACTCATCCATCTCTGGATCAACCACCTTGAAAAACAGTCATTCCACGTCCTTCACATCTTTGACATCACCAAGACTGACATTAGGGACAGTCTTGATTGTAGATCAGCCTTGTTTAATTTTTTAATCTTATATTTTATGTATGTGAATGTTTTGCTTGCATGTGTGCCTAGAGCCCTCTGAAGCCAGCTTCCCTGGAACTGGAGTTGTAGACAGTTGTGGGCCCACACGTGGATGCTAGAACTCAAGCCTAGGCCAATGGCAAGGACAAGTGCTCTCAACTGCCCAACACTCTCTCCAGGCCTGGTCCTCACCTTCTTAAATGAAGCTTACTGTATGAGTAACTCAATATGACTGCAGATTTAGAGTTGTAGAATGTGGAAGGTGTTATGGCTTACATATGGGATTTCCCCCCAAAGCTTGTGTTCTAGTCCTGGTCCTTAACTACATGGTCAGAGATGAGGCCTTGGGAAGTGGTTGGGTAAAGGGGACTTGGATCTAATGGATGGATTGATCCATTGATCAGTTCATTACATGACGGCATTATTAATTAGGAGATGGGCCTACCTGAAAGAGGCAGATCACCGAGGTGTCCCCATATACTCTCCGCCTCCTGTCCATCGTGTGTCAGCACCATTGGGCCAGCACATGTCCGTCACCATCAGCTTCATCACACATAGCCCAGAGGCAGCAGAGCCACAGGACCATGAACTGAAAACCCAGAGACCACAATGCAAAACACATCCTTCCTCTCCCGAGTCGTTTTTGCAGGCATTTTGCCAGTGATGAAAAATGACTCAGCTTGGAAATTCAGCCACAAGCATCTTTTGTCAGATCTGATATCCAGAGTTCCATTATTTTAAACAGATTTGGTTGGTGTTTAACTCATACCCAGGAGCTTGGAGGTGGGAGGCAGAAATGACAGCAGCGAGAACAGGCTTCGAAATAGTGTGTAGCACAGTGTTTTTGAGGCTGAGTGGAATGATTTGGTGTATAAGGTTCTGCATCCATAAGGGCTGGCAGTGTGTCCGAGGAAGCAAATGGTCCTGCCACCCTTTCCTGAGCTGGGCTTCTTCCTGCTGCTCTGCTTGATTTCAGCTGTCTGCTGGCCTTCACTGGGAAGTCCTCAGAAGCTGCTATTACTACCCACTTCTGTGCTGGAACTTGGATGCATTCAAGAGCACCGAGTCTTTCAGAGAAGGAGAAACTGCCTGGTGGCCAAGCTGAGCCTGGAGTAGCAGAGCACAGGGCAGAGCCGAAGGTGCTGCCTCACCCTGAACAGCTCACCCAGAGCCCTGAACCAGGGTTGGGATTATGCCCACACAGGAAACCATCGAGCTCACCACGGCTGGGATGCTTGGGGAGCCCCTAGCCCTGAGGAGGCAGCTCTGCTATCTCAGGTGTGGGAGAACTCTGAGATCCCGCCCCTGCTCTCTCACATGGGCTGAAATTGCTGGTTTAGTGGACGAACACGAGTACATTTCCCTCCCATGCCCTTGTCTGGGGATAAAGTGTGGGCACTGCCTGCTGTCTCTCTCCTTCCTGCTGCCAGCCCAGCTTTTGATCAAGCACCTAACAAACTGTTTGCTTTGTAAAGATCACTGGCTCTGGTTGTTGGCTGTTTTTTCATTTTAATTTCAGGGTTGCTCTAACTCTAACATGTTAGAGGCAGGATGGTGGCTTTGATCCTCGAGGGCAAAGTTCTCCCTCTGACTCCCGTGGCCACACTTCCCCGCACCCCCCTGCTGTTATGGGTCCTTGTGATTGGCGTTTCCTGGATGTTCTGTCTGTGTGGGCTGTGTATACTCTCACACATCTGTGCTGTCCAGGACAGCAGCCACAGCCACGCATGGCTAGAGAGCACACAGCTCTTCTGAACTGAAATGTGCTCTGACTAGACACGAGGATCCTGAGTTCGGGGCTGCTCTTTTTTAACCTATTGGCTTAGGTAAGACATAATTGAATTTCACCAGTTTTCTCTGTGTCTTTTAGAATATCATTACTGGAAAACGTAACAGTATAGATTGGCTTATATTTGTGGCTTTTAATGTATTCCTTTAGTGCAATATTGTTTAAAATAATCACAGGTGCCATTACTGTTAGTCCCTTTAGGGCAGCCATCCTCACAGAAGTTAATGCAAGCCTTAGAGGTCACGTGATTGTAGCCAGAGGAACAGTCGTTTGACCCCAGGTCTGTCTAGCTCTAGACTTTACCCACACACAGGAACAATGTGCTTTCCTGTCACTCAGATTTATAACTTGCTAAGTGTACTTTAATTCCAAACCAGAGATAGAGCCCACCCATGGGTTAGAGGAGAGAGTTTGTGTATGTCTCATGGCAGATCATAAAACCTTATCACTTCTCGTACCCTCAGTGTTCAATTTCAGCCCTGGCCTCGGCCTGTGCTCATTCCACAGTATCCACGCAGCCGGTGTGTTTTGGACTTGTAGAAGTGGAACACTCAGTTGCCAGCCCATTCCACTTTGCTGACTGATGAGGGGATGAGAAGAGATGTGTGTGACATATTTTGAAGGTCGCATAGAAGTCAGAATGACAGCCACCTGTACAGACCACATGACCAGGACCAGGGACACTGGCTCCCGTGAACTACATTAGGACCTTGCACCTTGACATTCCTATTTCTCAGCCTTTAATAAAAGGCGTTTCTATCTGGAGGAGCAATATTATATGCCTGTGGCCTGACGGGAAGTTAGTAATCTACTGAAGGAGGCTTGGCAGGAGGAAGGAAAAGAGAGCAGTCACCATGTAGAGTATTTGAGCATTTTCTGAAGTGTTTTGGGAAGTACCTTCGTTTCCAGAAAGGGCTAGAAAAACCAGTGCTTGAAGCTTTTGTTCCTGCAGTTGAAAATATCCATGCACGGTGGGGCTGTACAGCATGACAGAGGAAATTAACTTTCTCTTTCCCCCTGCAAGAACAAATGTTTATCAGTGCCTTGCTCGTGAGTCCCCAGGTAAAGAACATAAATAAACAATTTTGCTCTGGTTTTCAACCACAGCAAAAATGAATGAAACCCGGATGTATGAGCACTGGAGGGACTGGGGCCTGAGAACTGGAACAGGAGAGGATAAAAAATAAAATAAAACAACTCCTCTTTCCCTTCTGTCTGGCTGACTTAAATCCCAATTAAAACTTGCCTGCCATTCGCAGGGCCGCTGACAAGGGGTTCCACGTCACTGACCCTGGCTGCTGTCCTGCTCCTGGAGTAACAATCTTCTAAACTGGGCTTGGTGCTAATCAGAGCCCCAGGGACAGGCTGCACAGATTGCTGGGGCTCCGTCCAGTGTGTTCTTTCATTTATCTTGCTTTCCCTCCTGACACGCTTGCTGTCAGCGGTGGGGCTAAATACTGAGGCATTCTGAGGTGGTTAACTTCAGCTGAGGCTGAGAAAATAGCTTTCGGAGGCTCTGCTCACCAGATCAATCTGCCCAGTACCCCCTGAAACTACAATAAGATCTTCTCACAAATTCTCTTCTGGTGTTTGACAGCCCCGAGAAGTTATTTTTTTTCAATTTAGTTTAATTTGTCTCTCTTTCTCTCTTATTTTTGCAAATTGAGTTTTTATTTCCCTTGTTCATTATTCAAAATTCCTTTGGAGGCAAAGTTTGTAAAAACCTGGAGGGTTGTTTTGTTGTTGTTTGGTTTTGGTTTTGATTTTCCTGGTGTTTAACCCTATATTGCCCTGTACCTACACCCCACTGTTTCTGCTGGCAGAGTTCAAGGACATCTTAGGTCAGCTGTCCCAAAGGCTGTCTTTTGAGCTTAGCTCCCTGGTCTGAGGGGCTGTGTCGCCTGTGTATTTTATTCCCCTGAATCCTGCAGGGGAAGAGGAAGAACATGGAACAGGACCTTGCCTCATTCACCTTGGCTGTCAGAGCATGAGAGCAGTAAATGCCCAGGCGAGACCCACAGATGGCCAGCTGAAAATGAAACCTCCTGTGAAATTATAATTTCTTCATAGCTATATAAAAATTAAAAATAAATCAGGGAAATTGTTTTAATAATACATTTTATATAAGAAAAATATTTTCCACATAAACATCAAGGCAGAATAAACATGAACTATTTATAAGGTATATTACTCACAGCCAGTGCTCAGTCGCCCCATGCTGGGGCCCTACCGTATTGAGCACTGTAGTCCGAGCTAGCCAGGCCTATTATCTGGTCAGGGACAGATGTGTGAAGGTTTGGGAAGAATTGTGCTGACTCAGTGTACAATTTACATGCTGTGGTGTCAATGGTGTTTCCGTGCTAAATTACTAGAGAGGCGAATTGGGTGATGGTGGTTGGAGAATGGAGTTGCCAAGAAAGGTTCACAGGGGAGCCAGGACCCAGAGGATGCTGTGGATTAGCCAAAGACACAGGAGGTTATAAAGCAGCTTAGCAACATCAGTATTTCTAGTCTAGGGACACTGAGGCAGGCCTTGACCTTGCACTTGAGCAGCTCAGGAGATAGCTAGCTCGTAAGACACGGCCCGGGGGCACCCTGTCCACCGAGAGTGAGAATGCCCGTGGCCCAACGGGCCTTAGAGACACCTGTGACAGGCCAGCACAGAACTGTGACAGGCCAGCACAGAACTGTGACAGGCCAGCACAGCACTGTGACAGGCCAGCACAGAAGGACGGAGGGACCCCAGCCCCAGCTCTGCTGTGTACTTGTTTGGTGACTTGGTGGTTTTCAGCCTGACACAAGCTGAGACCCACAGGGACAGTGGGGGCCTCGTCTGAAAAAATGCCTCCTTCAGATTATCCTGGAGGCAAGTCCAAGGGGCATGGTCTCCATTAACGATGGATGTGGGAGAGCCAGCCTGTGGCGGGTGCTGCCACCCTTGGTGGATGGTGTCCTGGGAGGTGAGGAGACAGAGCTAGACATGAGCCTGGCAGCAAGCACCTAAGCAGAGCTCCCCCTCAGGGACGGAGGGTGATGTGGAAGTGCGACCCAAAGGAACGCTTCCCTCTACTGGTCCTGGTGATGGCATCTCTTGAAGCACACTGGGACAGCAGTCATCCTGCGTTTGACTTCTGGCCCTGCCGCTGAGAGGCCGTGGGTTCAGATTTAACTTCCCGTGCTGACTTTGCTTCTGCCGCATGGGGACAGACATGGTACTCAGCCCACAGGTGTGTGGACAGGACCAGGTGGGTGGAATTGGAGGGCAGGGCCTGCATCCCATGGGCACCCATGCTGTCTCCTGTTTGCTGTTCGGATAGACAGTCAGCTGATGAGACACGTGGTGCTATTCCTCTCAGGCTAGTGTATTGTAACTCTGATCATTCAGTTCTGGCCCTTCCTGTGTCCAGCTTCCTTCTCAGAAATCCATCAGCTGGAGAGATACGTGTCTTCTTGGAAGGAGGAGGGGGTTGGACCCTCATTTGGGCATCCATGTGGTGTCCAGAACAGAGCCATGCCTGAGGAGCTTAGTGTAACTCTCAGCATATCCACGTTTCTTCTTTCTTTACATTTTGTTTTTCCTCACTGTGTTATAATTGTATTTCGAGCCCGAGTCCCCCTCATGCCTTCATTTGCAGTCCCCACAAAGGAGGTGTGCAGGCCCTGAGCTCCCTCTCTTATGCCCAGGCTCCTGTCTTTAGTGTGGCCTCCCAAGCCTTTGCCAAGTCCACTGTCACTGTTTTTAAGCTTTTGCCAGGTGCCAAGCAGCTGCATGGATTTTCTCTAGCTGCGTCCAGGTGTACCGGGCGGGAGTTACACCTGCTAGAGCCGCATCTCTGCAAGAACTGTCCAGCAGGCACTGCGGTTCACTGCCACGTTTGTCTCTGAGTTACACTCACCCAGGGAGAAATGAGCTTCGTGAAGACACGGTTCCGCTGGGAATTGACTGCTTCCCTGCGTTTGTCTGCTCTGGGCACTGTCATTTTGACTGCAACATCAGAGAGGGCTGCTTGGTTCTGATACTTATCTGTATCAGCAAGTTAAAACATCCTTTCACTGGTGGCTGTGCAAAGACAACCCAACAAATTAACCCAAGAGCAAGGGAGCTGGTGTGGAGGAGAGTGCACGGTCCATCAGCCACCTGCGGAGTTTTGTGCATCTACTATTTGCAGTATTTCTTCCTCTTCTATTTCCTCTCTTGCTTCCATTGTGTTAGTTGCTTTTCCCGTCTCAACAGGAATAGAATACCTGTTCAGCAGAGCTTAAGGATCCAAGGTTTGTTGTGGCTGTTGGGGGGAAGCTGTGAGGCCTGGGCTTGGGCAGCAGGTCACCTTGTGTCTGCAGCCAGCAAGAGAAGGGGCTGAGCATCGTCCTCACCTTCCTTCTTCTGCATTTTCTTCTGGGGGGAATACAGATTTACTGGAGGAAAGTGAAGAATCCCTGAGAGCAGGGAGTTTTCCAAGGAGCAGTTCACTGCAGTTAACTGCAGTTCAATAGCCATGCTCCTGAAATGCCACCACCCAGTTTTGCAGGCGGCAAGCCAACCTCAACTTCATCAAGATAATCTGTGTTGGGCCTTGAAAAAGGCAAGGTAGCATACACAGCCCCTCCCCGGTGTGCCTGGGTGTGTTCTCTTGGTAACTCTGGATGCTATCAAGTTGATAACACAGATCACAGCCACCCGCCCATCCTCAGCCTTTCCCCTCCCCCTCCTCTTCTTTTTACATCTCTTGCTAAGTAGTATTTTAAATTTATTTATCTGTTGCTTATTAGTTTATTGTGTATGAGGGGCAGAAGAGGGTCATGGTGTTTGTGTGGCAGGCAGAGGGCAGTTTTGAGAGACAGTCCTCCCCTTACCGGTGTGATTCCATGTAGGACTCAGGCCCTCAGCCTTGGTGGCAATCAAATTCTGCCCACAGAAACTTCATCTACCTCCAAACACCCACAGGCTCCTGCCTGCTTTTCTCAGTGCTCTGTGGGTCCCGAAGAATTCTTCACCTTTCCCAGTGCTTTGATTGAAGATGCTCAGAGACCCCAGAGTCTAAACCAACAAGGACCTTCTTTGGACAAAAATCTGGAGATCCTGTGAGGTGTTGTTTGGCTTGTTTCCTGTGAGAGACGGGAGCTCAGGCACAATTGTCTCCTCAGAGCTCAGGTAAGTGGAGAATGAGTTCACAGTCTCGCCCTCTCACCTGCCATGCTCCTGCACTGCTCCTCACCTTCCACATTCTCTGCTGAGGGGCAAGGCCCTGCATGGGCTGGGGTGACAGGAGCGGGACAGAGCACTCTTCAGCCTGAGCTCAGTCTTCACAGATGGCCCACAGGACCTCGTTCCCAAAGGCTCCAGAGCAAGCAGCACAGATGAAGCCCTGGAAGTGAGTCAGAGCAGAAGCGCCGTGGTCAAGGTCAACACAGCCTCCTGCAAAGGGGAGGGGGCGACTGCACAGATGATGGGCAGGCTAGGAGAAACACCCCAAAGCAGAGGAGGGGACGAGCAAAAGAGGAACTGGGGGTCCAGAGCCCACCAGACTGTACATCTAGTGTGGGGTCATGTGGAAACGGTGGTGGACGTCCAGTGTGGGGTCATGTGGAAATGGTGGTGGACGTCCAGTGTGGGGACATGTGGAAATGGTGGTGGACGTCCAGTGTGGGGACATGTGGAAACGGTGGTGGACGTCCAGTGTGGGGACATGTGGATACGGTGGTGGACACACCTGAAATCTTGCCAGAACTCAGGAGGGGATGTGGAGAGTCAGCCAAGCTCGTTCTCAGCTGCACCAGGGCTAGCCTTGGGTACAGGAGCTCCTGTCTTCTCCTCACGAAGAAGGGAAGCAGAACAAGGAGTTTAAGTAACTCTAAGCTGCAGTGGGCTACACCAGTGGTCACACGCTTGCTCACAAGGGTAACATCACAAGATCCCGTGTCTAGGGAGTACCTTGTCACGGAGAGCTCCTATGAGCACACAGAGTTCTAGTGGGCAGCCTCAGATACGGGTGCCACGCGGAGGACGGGGCTTTTGAGAGAATCTAGGGAAGCGTTTAAAGTGTTCGAGCAGGCTGCAAGCAGATAAAGCAGCTGTCTTGATGAACACATGTTCACGATTCTGTTTAACTCGCTCATTGCTGAAGGGGCCTGTAGGACGTGACAGCCTGCTCGCTACCTGACTGTTGAATATCAGAGTGAGAGCCATGGAACATAAGGCTAACCGCCTTGAAGTAGTTAGTTGGACACCTTGTGGCTGAGAAAGTGTTTAACTTTTAAGTGCAATGGCTCTGTGAGAGGTACAGGAGACATGAAGGTGAGTTGGAGGTCCGCTACAGGTCGCCAGGCTTGCAAGGCCAAGCTTGTGCCGGGGAGATGGTGGAGGGCCTCTGTGGAGGTAAAGGGCGCAACCCTGCTGGGAAGGGCCCGGCAGACACACGACTTTCTGCCCAGCGCTGAGGAACTGCACAGCCAGGCAAATGCGCAGCGTGGCCTTGGCAGCAAGCTACACAAGGGACGGCTTCTGCCAAGGGGTAGAGAGTCTGAGCACACCTGACGCACAGCCTGCAATGGCTGTACGGGACATCCCATGGATGGCCAGGACAGACTGGCAGCGCAAATCATGAAGACCCACCATGGCCAGCGGCCTGCGGAGGACGAAGAGGTGGACAGTGTGTGTTTGAGTGTGGTGTGTGTGAGTGTGTGTGTGTGTGTGTGTGTGTGTGTGTGAGTGTGTGAGTGAGAGAGAGAGAGAGAGAGAGAAAAGAGAGAGGAGGGGGGAGGCTTGTTTCCTCTCGTCATCTTCCCAGAGCCCTGCTGCATGCTAGGTACTGAGGCTGGGACAGCCGTGGTCCAGACACAGCAGCCTCAGACCCCCGATGCTTGTGCGCGGGGAGAAAGGAGACAGGACACACAGGAGCCAAGAGCTCCAGGGTGCAGCAATGAAAGTGTGCTGTGTCAGGGCCCAGGGCTGGGGATGACGGGACTTCAGGGAAAATAAGGCAGCAGGGAGGGTGGGAGCAGAGGCTACAGAGGGGAGGAACTGCAGAGGAAATGAGGGCTGTGTGTGCCAGCAAAGTTCCCCCAGAGCTGTGCAAGGATGCAACGCTCAGGTGGCCAGTGGAGCTTCTGATGCACTTCACACGCTTAGAAGGTTGCACACTTATCCAGAGAACAAAAAGATCTCCCACCCATCCTCAGAGGCAGGCACTAGTGTCAATCCTTTTTTTGTCAATCCTGTATGGTTTGAAATTAAGTATGTGTGTGTGTGTGTGTGTGTGTGTGTGTGTGTGTGTGTGTGTGTGCATGTGAGTGCAGGTGTTTGGGGCCAGAGACATCAGATTCCCTGGAGCTGGCATTAGAGGTGGTTGTGAGCCATCTTACACGAGTGCCGGGAACTGACCGCAGTCCTCTGGAAGAGCACCGCATGCTCTTAACTGCTGAGCCGCCTCGCCAGGCCCTGGTGCTAATTCATGCTGCATCCTTCCAGGAATACTTTATGCAACTCTGTGTGAGTATGTGAGTGTGTGTGTGTGTGTGTGTGTGTGTGTGTGTGTGTGTGTGTCTGTGTCTGTGTGTGTGTGTGTGTGACGTATGTGGTGTGTACATGGAGTGATGAGAGCGAGTGATCTCAGGCGCTCTCCCATCTTTATTCACTTAGTTGGGAACATACACGATTCTTCATCTTGCTTGGTTTTGTTTTGCACACAAGCTTTTGGAGACTATTTCTGTGCAAAGAGAAGAGCTGAATCTAATTATTTTTAATGGGTGCAATTTTAAACTGTGCTATAAGCTTTTAACAGCTTCAACTCGCAAGTTCTTAAGTTGTTTCTGCTTTTCCTTTTTTTAAACATATGACGTTGCAGAATACCCCACACTTTCCCCGTTTGTAGCTGTGGTAAAAACATATAATGTAAAACAGACGATTTAAACCATCTTTAAAATACACTGTAGCAGCATTTAACACATCCACACAATTGTGCAATCCTCTGACCTATTTCCAAAACTTTCTACCACGCAAAAACTCCATTAAGAAAGTCCATTTTCTCCCCTTTCCCACATTGCTCTTTGAATCCTCCCTGTTCTGGGTCCCTGTTGTCTACGACATCATGCAGTTTCTCCGTTAGTGACTGGGTTATTGCATTAGCATAACGTTGATAAGGTTCTTCTGTGTTACAGCATGGCTTAAATTTTTTATATCTATATACCTATTTATTTATGTATATATTTATTGTGTGTGTATGCATGTGCACACACATGTAGGACGCACACACACAACATACATGCAGCGGTGTGTGTGCATGTCAGAAGGCCAGCTGCTGGGATCAGTGGTTCTGGGGAGCATCTGTCTCACCAACCTGTTTCCTGCTTTTTCAGAGCTGAATTATTCCCTGCGTCTTGCCTGGCCATTCACTTGTCCATGAAGGCATACAGCATTGCTCCCATGTTTTAGCTGGTATGACTAATGCTGCCACGAACACGTGTGTACACAGTCTTCTTTTAGCCCCTGCTTTCCATTCCCTTACTCTCTGCCCAGAAGAGGAGTGGTTGGTTTAGCTGTGGATTCTGGCTTTAGCTGTCTATGGATCTGCCATGCTGTGTTCCACAGGAAGTCAGTGCATCCTTCACCCACCCCAATATCCCTTCTTTCTATAATGGCCATCGCCATCCCGTGGGAACCAAGTGGCTTCTTACCGTGCTTCCCCCGTGACACCAAGCATCTTCGAGACACACGGGCACCTGTAAACCTTCCGTAGCAAGTTTCCGTCTTAGCATCTTTGTATGTTTTAAAACTTAGGTCATTTGCACAAGAGCATCTTTTTGTATAAGCTATAGTCTCATCTCTGGACTTTCCAAATTAAATGCTGGTGAACCTGATGCCGTTTCAACTTGCTAGGTTGTACCAAGTGCAATTCTGTGGAATTCTGGACAGTTGACTTTACAGTGTCTGCTCTTGTCTCTTTTGCTTGCTTCACCTTTTGGAGACTCCTCATATTTGTTTATGTCAACAGCTCCTTCCTTTTGTTTACTGGCAGAATTCCTTGAAGAGAAAGATATGCCACGCTTTGCTGTATGTCTTAACGTTTTTTCTGTTTGTTTGTTTGTTTGTTTGTTTGTTTTTTCTTGAGACAGAGACTTGCTGTGCTGCTCAGGCCTCGGGTTTGTGGCCTGAAGGGACTTCTCTCTCAGCCTTGCAGCTCACTAAGATTACAGGCACCACCAGGCCCAGCTCCCATAGTTATCTGTAGTCCTGTGTTATTTTAAACAAAGCTGACACAAACATTTATTTATGTCTTTACGTAAACGTGTACTTCCATCTTTTTGTGTCAATACATAGAAATGGAAGGACTGGGTCTCATGGTTACCAAGTTTTTAAGAAGAAATTATCAAATTATTCCTCAAAGTGGTTGCACTCTTTTGTGTGCATGTGTGAGTTCTGGCTGATTCAATTGCTGCGGGCAGGCTTTGTAATTTTACGAATCACAATTAGTGTATGGTGGCGTGTCAGTATGGTTTTAATTTGTGTTTTACTGATGACTAACACCTTTTCATAAGCATTTTGCTGCCTGTGTGTTTCTGCCAGTGAAGTGCTGTACTGGCCTGGCTTGTGTTCTTGGTGTAAGCACCCCACATTGTCTGCTAACACTTTTCTGTGCTCCAGTTCTCACCTTTGTCTGTATAATAGTATTTCAAAGACACTTCTGACTTAAGACCCTGTTCATGCTTCCTTTTCAACATCTGGAGTTTGATTCCTGTTGAAGAAACCTTTGTAAAAGTCGGGGTTGCTACGACTTTTCTCCTGCAATGTGCATAGTAACTTTGGAGCTTGCCTTTATCCCTGCTCTGCTCTGGAGGAGTTTTCTGTTGTGTTACACAAGCTGCTGCTCCTTCTGTTCCCACATGACTGTGACGTTCCTTCAACACCTCAGGAAAGACTGAGTTGCTCTGATAGGTCTGTCAGAATCAAGTAGAGCGGATAGGTGAGCTCTGGAGTGTGGCCTGTCACACTGTACCACTAGAAGACTGGGCTTCATTTCCATTTTTTTTTACTTCTTCGTAATGCCGTCCCTGCAGTGTTTTGTTCATATTTGCCAGGTTATGGTCTCTTCTCAACAATCCCTCTGATACTCTTATGTCTTCTTTTGTGGCCCACAGTGTCTAACCGCGGTTGCTTGCACGAGAAGCGATAACTCCCCTTTGTAAATTCTTGAAATAATTTTGTTGGCCTTTATTTTTATTTTTCAAAGTTGTTTTAATCATTCTCGGTCCTTTGCTTTTTTGTGTAAAGTTTAGAACCAATGTGTCCATTCCAGACAATGACAACAAAACAACTAAGAATTTAGAAAGTGTGAGATGAACGGCTGAGTTGGCTTCTCACCTTAACTTTTGAATGCTGAGTTTGGTGGCCACAGACTTAAATGTCAAGAGCTCCCAAGACACTAACGTGTGTGCCAGTGTGCTCTGTCGGCCTCTGCTCACACATCCATCTGCTCTGTTCACTGGTGCTGTGAACTCATCTCTGCATGCTGCTGTCTGTCTCTGCTGTAGTCAGACCCCAGCTTCCTTTGCTGTCCACGGGGAACACCTTTGCCCCAGGAGTGTTCCAGCCTGCAGCACATGACTGGGCCTCTGTGATGTGAAGCCAATCGAGTATGCAAATCTAAAAGAAAACTCCATTTTTAAAATATTTTGTTCTACCTGTTCTGTTCCTCTAGAACCCTGAGTAGGATTCCTGGTTTTATGACTTTTGAAATAACTGCTTTAAGAACATTATTATGACTGTATAGTGTTTGTACTGGTGTGTTGCACACGAATTACTTGTTTACTTACCTATTGGATTTGTTGAGTTTGCGAATTTATATCCTTCATCTCATTTCTCCCCTTGGAGAACTTGACACCCTGCAGAGCCACAGCTGTTTTTCTCTTAGTCTTTGACCCCTCTCCATGCTTCACTGTGGAGATTTCCTATTGTTCTGTCCTGAAGTCAGCCAGTATCTTCTGTGCTGTGTGGTCTGCACACCAGCAGGTCGCCCTGTTTTCTGTGCTCAGCATCTCCAGAAACTTGGTTTGGGTCCGTTTCCACGGCCTCTCAGGCGTCTTTCCGTTTTCATGACCTCTCAGGCGTCTTTCCGTTTTCACGACCTCTCAGGCGTCTTTCCGTTTTCACGACCTCTCAGGCGTCTTTCCGTTTTCACGACCTCTCAGGCGTCTTTCCGTTTTCACGACCTCTCGGGCGTCTTTCCGTTTCCATGACCTCTCAGGCGTCTTTCCGTTTTCATGACCTCTCAGGCGTCTTTCGTCTCTGTTGTTCTTTGTATTGCTGTTTTACATTTATTTTATTGGATGCTAGACACTGTGTTCTTGCCTTTGCTTAGTACTGGGTGCTGTGTGCTCCCTCCATTCAGTGCTGGATACTATGTTCTCCTTCCACTCAGTGCTGGGTGCTGGCTATCCCTTCCACAGCCTTCTGCCTCTGTGGCTACTTGCCTCAGACAATGTCTATCACTGATGCTGGGCTGAAAGATCCAGCATAAAGAATCCAGGGGATGTTTCAACTCATTCTCGCTAGTTACCTATCTAGTCTACGGTATTTGTCAAATGTGTTTATCAAATGAATGATTAAACAAAAATTCAGATACCCTTTTGTTTCAGCTGTCCACCATGTAGCAAGTCACTCCCAAGCATTTAAACCAATGGTGATTTATTATATCTCATAGTACTTGGCTTCTCTGAGTTCACCCGGAAGTTCTTAGTTGGTCCTACTTAGGTCTTGCAGGTGGTTGCCTACAATCATCCAGTCCACCTGGAAGGCTGGGGGCTGTCACCCCACCCCCACCTCTCCACGTGATCTTTCTCGGCACAGGGTCTCCACAGGCTGCACCCTACAGTCGCTCATCTGTCCTTCTCAGACACTCACACTCCAGGAAGAAGGAATTTTCAGGGGTCAGTCCTCTAAGGTCTAGAGGTCAGCATTACTTCCGAGCCTTCTGTTGCTCACGCGGACACAGGCTCTACAATCCCAGGCAGGGATTCGTGTGTGTGTGTGTGTGTGTGTGTGTGTGTGTGTGTGTGTGTATCTTACCTTGCCCCAAACCACCACATATAGAACACCTGGCATGAAGCTAACTTTTTCTTTCTTTCCTTTCCTCCTCCTGGACTTCTGTCCTCTCCCTCCTCTTCTATCCTTTCCCTTTTCCCCTCTCTGTCTCTGTCTCTCTTTCTCTGTGTGTGTCTTGCTCTGAATCTCTGTCTCTCTGTGTGTCTCTATCTCTCTGTTTCTCCCTTCCCTTTAACTGGGCTCCCAAACTTGCCTTAAATCTAGAATAATTTTTAATTTTTTCAAAAATATCCTTTTCCTCTTTTTGATGAGTTCATGCTTCTTAAATCCTAACATAGCCTGAATAGTTAGCCATTCTCTTAAAAACAGAAGCAAAACTATAAAAATATCTGTGTTAGGCCAAGAAAGGTTCTTAGGGAAAGTTCTTTGCCAAATATTAATTCTGGGGAAGTACCTTCCACCCATGAAAACCTCAAGAGGTTTATGTCTGACTTAAAACAGCTTAGAAATCAGACTACCAGCCACCGAGCTCTGTTTTCACACCCTCCACCACCATGGCTGAGAACTTGAGACCCACTTGTCAGATCTGATGCTAAGCAGAACCCTACAGGCCCCAGGAGTTCTGTGTCTTAGGTTTCATTTCCTCATCACCATCCTAGAAGATCATGGTTTCCTTAGCCCCGGATGTTATGATAACCCACAGCCTCTGCCTCCTCGCTCTGGGGTCACCAGAAGTTCAGTTGAACTGACTGAAACACACACACACACACACACACACACACACACACACACTCCTAAGTTTTGGTTTTCATTGTGAAGCCAGACTGGAGCTTTCACACTGTCTGTCTATCCTCAGATTCCAGGCCAGTCAGAGAAATGTACCTTCCTGCTCCATAGAAGGCAGAAGGAACACACCCATTCTCCTGTAAAGAACCACATATCAGGCAGGCTCCTTTTCTTGGAGCCTTTATTCATGAACATGAATAAAGTAGATCTGTATCAACACAGGATGGAAGCACCCTCATTCCATTCAGGACCGTTACAATAATCCCTCAAAGCCAGTATGAAAGTGGGACAACAGCACCAAGGAGAAAGAATGAGAGAAAGAATGAATGGGGCCTGTGCTGGCCTTCAGTTTGGTGCCATCAGCATGTGGACCTTCTCTGTGTCCTTGGTAAACATAGCACCCCCTTTCTAACTGCCTTCCCACTCCCTGACCTCTCTACCTGTGATCTAGCACATTGTATATGATGCTTGATAGTTTCTGCTAGATAAGGCTTTGGGTTATTTTTTAAACTGGGCACTTAGGCAGATAAGAGTCATATTTTTCCCATCTGTATTTTCAACATATTGCCAGAGGGGCTGGGCAGGAGCTGTGTTTTTGAACAAACAGAATGCTAAATCGAGGCAATGGATCACAAGCTTAAGCAAGGAGGCTCTGCCTTTCACCACCCAGTAAAAAAGGTCAGCGGACAGAGAGCAGGAATGGCAAGAAAGCTTTAATAACACAGCCGTCAGAACGCTCAGTCAAGCTTTTCTTCCTCCTCCTGGAGCTGCAAAGATAACGTCCTCCTCAGAGCACAGGAAATATGCCCAGGCCAGTCCCCACGGCTGTGGTTCTGGGGATGGATCACAGCAGCCCTGGCTCTGATCTCCTAGAAATCCATCAAAGGTGTCTCTCCGGGCTCGGGCTTGAGTCATTACCCCGGGAGGAACAGTGAGGCACCCATGTGTTGGCCTTTTATGTGCTTAAAAAATAGGCGCTGCTTCATCGTCCCGGCAAGCCAAGCGTTGCTGCAGCTCTAGGACCGTTCCTCTTGCTGTGGTGGAGGCAGTGGAGTGGGACAGAATGGCCTATAAGCAGTCAGTCCTCCCTCCCTGATTGATGGCCTATGAAGAAGGGTCTCAGGAATGAAGTCAGGGAGGGAGACCATCTCAGCAATTCCTCTGCAGTGATGTGCGTGGAAACTCCAACAGGATGGAGTGGGCAAGCTCGCCCAGCAGGACAGGCCTGCGGTTGGCGGGAGAGGAACCCTGGATTTCACCCTCCCTGACTTGCCCCTTTGAAAAGTCCCCGCAATTTGGATGCTCAGAGGCCTCTGTGTCAGACATCGCCCTCGGGTGGATCCTATTGGAGTGTTAGGAAGCTTTAGGGGTGGAGTCTGAGAGGGTTTAGGGGCGGAGCCTGTGAGAGCACAGTTGGGGAAGACTGGACTAGCAGTCTCTTCCTCACCTTTGTCCTTAGTGACTGGACCATCACAGGCGCAACTGTTCTCCATATGCTCCTGACCAACACGCTAACCGAGCACAGGCCCTGCACACTGGGGCCAGCTCCTGCGGACTCACTCCCCTGAGCTGAGCGCTCTCCAAGTCGATTATTTGGGGAATTTTGTTACCGTAACAGAAAGCTGGCTGATAATAGTTTTCATTATCACTCCTACCACAAAGCAGACGTCATAACACCTGCCTACTTTCTCAGAAGTTAACACCATGATTAATTGATCAGAAAACTACCTCAGCGGCCATGCCAGATGATGCTAGTTGTGAATTACCTCTTACAGCTGCGGCTGTTGCAGAAGTTGGTGGAGCAAATAAGCTCATCTTATTTTTTTAAAACCTGTAATAGTTCTGAGTCTTACAGTGGCTGAAATTCGAGGGTTTACACATTCATTCAGCAGCAATAACACAATTCAGGGTCTTGCGGAGATAGCTTGTCTTGAGCCTCACGGGCCTCTCTGCTTCCCCTACACTTTTTCAGCTTTCCCCCACTCTGTCCTACTGGTTCCTGGTTTTCTGCGATGTTTTCTTTAATAGGAAATGCAGGACACTAGTCTTCAGTCCAAACTGCAATTTGACCTGATAGATAGTTGAACGTCTGGTTGTGGAGTTTACCTTCGCTCCTGGTTCTTGGGAGAAAAAGGGCGCAATTGTCCCTGGTGGAGATCTGTCTGAGCACTCCTTCCATGAGGGAGCACGTCACTGCTGTCCTCGGAGGACTGCCGAAATACAGCAGCCCGGGTGTGTTGGCACTAACTGCGCATGCCGGCACTCATCCCAAACACCAGCAAGAGTCCGGGGCTACTCAGGCAATTACCTACTCCTTTTAGTTTCTCCTCTACAAGGTCTTGCCTGACCTTCTGGGGCTTGGTGGAAAGTGCAACTCCATGGCAGGCTACAGACCACCATTGCTGAGGACTGCCCCACCAAAGCCAGTGAATAAAAGTGTCTGAGCTTTCTGTCCTTTGAAGCTTGAGCATCTGTGGCAACATATTGCAAAATGGTTGATTGTAAGCAAAAGACTTCAATTGACAGTGCATTGATAAGGATTCTAGAGGTCAATACGTGACTTCAGTAAACCTTCCCATGAGTGTGTGTGTGTGTGCTCGCGTGTATGTGCGTGCATGTGTGCGTGCATGTGTGTGTGCTTGCGTGTGTGTGTGTGTGTGTGTGTGTCTTCCTCTATCACTTTCCACCTTTTTTTTTTGGGGGGGGGGCAGTGGCTGTTTGGTTATGTTGGTTGACCAGCAAACCGGAGGATCTGCCTTCCCTCTCCCCGAAGCCCAGCACTGGGCCACAGACTTCTGTTGTCCTGCTGGGCTTCAGTGTATAGGTTCTAGGGATTTGAACTCAGGTCCTCGTGCCTATACTACCAGCACTTTACTCTGAGCCTTCAGCCCAGTCCTGGTATCTCAGTTTTTCTCCTACCATTTCTCTGTTCATTGGCTAACTTCTCTATACTGCCATGGCCAACTGCACAACCTCCATTTACCAGGCACATGCAGTGTGCTAAACAAATCTACCCTCCTTATGTGAGTCCAGCCACCCTTCAGGTCTGAGGAGCATTTTCACTTCATGGATCACCTCAAATGAGTGCAGGCCTTGCGAATTGTTCTTGGCTATTCCATCTTCCATTACAACTCAGTTTGTAGTAATCTTCTCTGGTCCTCCATGTGATTTCTCTGGGTTTTTGTGTCTTGAGTCATCAATGAGATTACCTTCTTGAAGGCTGAAATTGCTCTTCTTCCAGGCTCTGCAGCTCAGAGCAGGAAGGTCTCCGGAGTGTGCAATCAGCCACCAGGATCCCACTGCTCTATCACTTTGGCTTCTAGCTCTCTTTCCCTGATGCCCCTCTAGCCACAGCCCTACCTGCGGGCTCATACTTATCACCCTTGCTCTCTGGAGCACCCTGATTTAGGTGTTACAGAATTCTCTGCCTAAGTCTTCTGCATTTCCTCTTTTTTTTAACACCCTAAACCAAGCAACTGGAAAATCCAGCCTAGTTGAGTGCACTCAGGTGGCTTCTGAGATAGCTCCTTGAGCATTTTTGTAAGAAAGACCATCACTCCCCTACATGCTTTTCCATGCTAACCACTGAACACACTGCCTGGGTAGTGTGCCATGCCTTCACACCAGAAATTCCTTTACTAGCAGACCCCAGATCCCTTAGCTCTCAGCTGGCCGTGGTGTCTGAGCACCCAGAGCCATGTCTGGTTCATGGGGATGGCCCTCCATTCCTTGGTGGCCGCTGTGCCTGTTAGAACAGCTTTGCCCTGTGGGTCCTTCCTAAAGGACTTTCACGGGAGGTTGTGGGAACCAGCGCCAGGAACACACTTGCAGCTTGCACACTTGCACACTTGAAGTTGAAATAGCTAGGATCAAAGACACCCACTCTGAACTCGGCTATCCTGCCTGATATAGGCTTGGCCAACAGGAAATGACTTCTCTTGCCCTCAGTGAAATTTGGAATTTCTCCTTTACAAGGTCTGAGCCCTGCCTGGCTTCTTAGTGTCTGATGAGAATGAAACTTGGTCACAAGTTTTATAGACTAGTCTTAGTAAGGACAGCTACGTGATGCCAGTGGGGGGGGGGGGAATCTAAATCCTTAAGATTTCAACACAATTCATTACAGACCTTAAAAGAAAAATTCTCAACTTCATATGGAAAAACAAGAAACTCAGAATTGCTAAAGCAATCCTCTACAATAAAAGATCTGGAGGTATCTCCATCCCTGATCTCAAGCTGTACTATAAAGCAACAGTAATAAACACTGCATGGTACTGGCATAAAAACCTACTGGTGGATCAATGGAATTGAATAGAAGATCCTGAAATGAACCCACACACTTACGGGTACCTGATTTTTGACAAAGAAGCCAACACCAATCAATGGAAAAAGATAGCATCTTCAACAAATGGTGCTTGTCTAACTGGATGTCTACATCTAGAAAAATGCAAATAAGTTCATACTTATCACCCTGCACAAAACTAAAGTCCAAGTGGATCAAAGACCTCAACATAAAACCAGACACATTAAATCAGTTAGAAGAAAAAGTGGGAAAAACCCTAGAACTCATTGGTACAGGAGACAACTTCCAGAACAGAACACCAACAGCACAGGCTCTAAGAGCAACAATCAATAAATGGGAACTCATGAAACTGAAAAGCTTCTGTAAAGCAAAGGACACCATCATCAAAACAAAATGACTGCCTACAGATTGGGAAAGGATCTTCACCAACCCTATATTTGACAGAAGGCTAATATCCAGAATATATAAAGAACTCAAGAAGTTAAAGAGCAACAAACCAAGTAATCCAATTAAAAAAATGGGGAACAGAGCTAAACAGAGAACTCTCTGTAGAGGAATATCGAATGGCAGAGAAACACTTAAAGAAATGCTCAGTGTCCTTAGTCATCAGGGAAATGCAAATCAAAACGACCCTGAGATTTCACCTTACACTCATCAGAATGGCTAAGACCAAAAAACTCAATTGACAGTACATGCTGGAGAGGAAGTGGAGAAAGGGGAACCCTCCTCCATTGCTGGAGGGAATGTAAACTTGTATAACCACTTTGGAAATCAATCTGGCACTTTCTCAGACAATTAGGAGTAGTGCTACCTCAAGATCCAGCTATACCACTCCTAGGCATATATCCAAAATATGCTCAAGTACACAGCAAGAACATTTGCTCAACCATGTTCATAGCAGCTCTATTTGAAATAGCAAGAAGCTGGAAACAACCCAAATGGATACAGAAATCGTGATACATTTATACAATGGAATACTACTCAGCAATTAAAAACAAGGAAATCATGAAATTGCATACAAATGGTAGGAACTAGAAAAGATCATACTGAGTGAGGTATCCCAGAAGTAGAAAGACACACAGGGTATATACTTACTCATAAGTGGATATTAGACATATAATATAGGATAAACATACTAAAATCTGTACACCTAAACAAGCTAAGCAAGAAGGACTGGGTAAGATGCTCAATCTTCATTCAGACAGTCAAAGAGGATGAACATCAGAAGAAGGAGAAAACATGAAACAGGACAGGAGCCTACCACAGAGGGCCTCTGAAAGGCTCTACCCAGCTGGTTATAGAAGCAGATGCTGAGACTCATAGCCAAACTTTGGGCAGGGTGCAGGAAATCTTATGAAAGAAGGGGGAGATAGAGAGAAAGGGGGAAAGGACAGGAGCTCCACAAAGAGAGCAACAGAACCAAAAAATCTGGCCACAGGAGTCTTTTCTGAGACTGATACTCCAAGGACTAGGTATAGAGATAACCTAGAAACCCTGCACAGATGTAGCCCATTACAGCTCAGAATCCAGGTGGGTTCCCTAGTAAGGGGAGCAGGGACTGTCTCTGACATGAACTCAGTGGCCTGCTCTTTGAGGAAGACTATGAAAGACAGTCCTGATGAGACCTGATAGACTAGGGTCAGATGGAAGGGGAGGAGGACCTCCCCTATCAATGGACTGGGGGAGTGGCATGGGTGGAGAAGAGGGAGGGAGGGTGGGATTAGAAGGGGAAGAGGGAGGGAGCTACAGGTGGGATACAAAATGAATAAACTGTAATTAATAAAAGAAAAGAAAAAAGACTTCAGCATCTTATCAACGTATTAAAACTATTTTCACACCTGCAAAATGAGCACTTTGTCATTGAGGGGGGGCGCAGCGGAGCTGTGGGCACTGTGTTCCCTGGCAGGTGACTACTGCTCAGACTGCCTTAGTTATCACAGAGAGGCACACGATGGCACTGCACTGTCCACCAATGGGATTGACGCTGCCCATCAGCTCTTCTTAGTCTGTGAACTTGAACTTGAGCACGTGAGCACCAGGACCTATTGTCAGCAGTCATAGGGGCTTTTAGTTCTCCTCAGGGTACCTCCCTCAGCAGCACTAATAACCCTTCCAGGGCGATGAACTTGAACTTGGCTATGCCTTTGACCTAGGCCTGTCCTTCTGATTGACCCCAAACGTCAGGTTTCAGAGTGGGGTAAGGGTAGGTGGTCTTGGATTTACGTTGACTGGTTTTGATTTACACTGATTTGCATCTGACAGGAAGATGATCAAGAGGTGGGCAAACTGACTATGCTAAAAGCAGCTTTGTGGACTATTTAAGCTGCATGGCTTTGGGAGACGCCTCTGCTAGGCTGTTTCAGTTACACAGTCTGATTATTTAGAGTGCCCTCCCCCCATTGTTGTGTGTTATATGTGTGTGTGTGTGTGTGTGTGTGTGTGTGCATGTAGTGGATATGAAAGCAGGTATGAATGTGGGCAGGCATGCCTATGTGTGCTTGGACATGTGTATGTGGAGGCTACAGGGCTGCTGGGCATCGTCCTACGAACACCCTCAACTGTGTATCTGTGTGCCTGTGACAGCATATCTCTCCAGCTGACTAGATTCCACCGCTCCCCACCAGTGCTAAGGCTACAGAGAAGCACACCACAGCTGGCTTCTGCATGGCTCTGTCACTGACTGGCAGAGCCATCTTTCTCACTCCCCTCAGAGCAGCTTCCCATGCTGTTTGGAAGGAGGCAAGGAAGATTTCACATCTAAGGCTTCCTTGTGACTGTTTGCTGTCCTGTTCCCAGGGTAAGTAGAAGCAGTGTCCTCCCAGACAGTGTAACCGCTTTATTGGAACCTGAGAACACCCAGGGCCGATGAATGGCCAAGCACCTTCTCATCCACGGCAGAAACTAGCCATCGCCAGTCCCGATGCCAAAGCAGAACTAACGTAATCCCCCATAAGTACCCTTCTCTTTACACAGTAACTGTTCTCATTATCGGAGTTCAGCATTGGGCTAATCCTCATTATAATTTGAACATCGTATCATTGCCGGCACTAGGATGAATAAAAATAATTTGCCTACAGTGATTCAAAGTATTCTTTAAAGACTAATTTGACCTTGAGAAGAGGCCTGCTCTCACAGGTAATTTAAGCAGTACACTTGAAAAATCACCTCTGCGCATTCTAACGGGCACCCTCTTTGGGAAAAGCTAAGGAAACCTGAGAAACAGCATGTGGACTCTCGTCAATCATGTTTTCTCACAAGGCACATCCTATCTTGAAATGATGGAGCCTGTGGGAGGTGATCAAGTTCAGCGGGGTGGGGGTAGGGGGCTCAAAAAGAAAGGAAGAGCCAGAGGTGTCTCCCTTCCTGATCAAGCTGAGACAATGGTTAGGCCTTTTCCCACCATGCTGCCACCTGGCATTAACATTTTTCTTACAAGAAATTTAAATGAAAATGAAAGAAAATAATTACCTATCAGTTTCCTGTGGGTATAGCACTTTTGATTGACAGCACTGTTCTTTTCAAGACAATGACTGATCAGCTAGCACCATATTCCCGAGGAGAAAGAGGACTCTGCAAACTCACTGTGAGGTCCTGGGACAGGGAGCCTGGGCCTGGCCTCCCTGTGGCTCAACAGTCTGGAGCTTCGGATGCAGGTGAGCAGCGAGTGACCTGTCGGCCAGTGAGGTGCAGTGTTGCGGCAGTTAGCAGGTCAGCCTCGGGCCAGCTCTTATGGCTTCAGGCCTTCACTTCTTCTATTTGAAAATGGGTGCTCTCTAGAAATTTGTCCCTCAGGTCAAGAGCTGAGAACAGGGCCTGGCCCTTTACCATTTCAGATCTCACGGCCTCTGTTATTTGAATCTCTGGGTCAGAAACACTGGGAGTTTAGAAGTAGGGATTTGGAAGACTTCTAAAACAAGAGTCAAAGGCACACCCATGGTTTAGCCTCTGCATTCCCTGTTTTGTTTGTTTGTTTTGTCTTTTTCTTTTTCCAGAATCTGAGGTCTGTGCTGTAGATTTGAGGCTCACATGTTGACAGCTTAGGCATGTGCTGTTTCTAAGCTCCCGGACACCGTGATATATCCGAACGCAATTCTAATGTTGGACACAAGTAATTGAACCCTTTCCCCTCATTCCAGCCCTCTCGCCAAAGAGGAAGAGGCAGGGTCATGCCCGGCCTGTCTACAAGGAGATGAGGGTCCATGGCACAGTTGCCAAGTCTCCAAAATCTTCATTCTCTCTGAGCAAGCCCTGTGCCTACCTTACTTACCGTCAGCCTTACACTTTTTCATAGGCTGCTCTCTTTCCTTGCTTCACTGTAAGTGAGCTTCCCTCTGAAATTATCCATATATGTGCTAAGCGATGCCTAATAATACTCAAGAAAGTAACTGTGCACTAAGTACAACCCACATCTGTCTCACCTAAAGCGTCTTGCCTGCCATGTTTGGGACCCGTATCCTTGGGTGAGAACGTGTCTAAGAATGTGCTGGGAGGGTCGGTTTTTAAGGCTGGGGTATTCCACTGTCAAGATGGGTGACACCACAGCCAGCCAAACCACAGCCCCATGGTCCTCACTGCCTGGCTTTGTTCCCTACCCAGGGCCAAGGGCTCCAGAAGGACACCCTTGGAGGGCTGCTTTCCATCAGTGACGAGACTGAGAGTGTCTGACAGCTGCCATGGAGCAATTAGTCTTCCAAATGAGAACTCAATTACCAAACATGTGTTCCGTGAGCAAAGCCCTCCTCTCATCAACCAGAGCTGCAATCAGACGCAGACCGTGCGTGTGTGTGTGTGTGTGTGTGTGTGTGTGAGTGTGTGTGTGTGTGTGTGTCTACATACACACATATATATTCCATTCATAATTATCTCCTCTTAGTGCATTCTCTTGGACGATGACATATGCTGTAACTGTTGACTCCTCACAGTCGCAAAATATTGTAAAAATTTGCACAGGATCATTCTTTCCCAAGCTGACTTTTGCTGTTAAAATTAGAAAGGCCAATATGAGTCTGAACAGCATGAATAGGAAGAGCGGATGATCAATTCTTATGCCTGGAAGTGCAATTGCCTCCCTGGAGCCTGCGTTTCTTGCTTTCACATGGTATAGCTTCTTGTGCGTATTATAATAAAGACAATAAAGTGGAATGAAGAGCTGAGGCTGAGAGGAAATAATGGAATATTCTAGCATGAAATGATTCTGAGTTTAATATTTTCTACTTGTATTAACGGGTAGATTTGGTTATTAGAAACTTGACACAACTAAAATACATTTAGTTTTCAAGTGCTTTTGAAGTTAAAATTTTTATTGTAGTATCTGTGGATTTGCTGCTCATTCAGAAGAGAGAAAATGGGTTGAAAATTAAAAGAAAAATTCATATATATATATATATATATATATACATATATATATATATATATATATATCTCAAAATGTGTTACTAAAGGTATACAGAGACCTACTGAACTGTCAAAGACCAAGCCAGCATGTTCAGATCTTAAACTTGAGGACATTGTTTCTCAAGATGCCAATGACTCCTTTTTTTTTTTTTTACTAACAACTGGGATGCCCAGCTAGTCATATGTAGTCTTTATCTAGTTATAGCTAGATAAAGAATGCTCTCTCCTCCCCTTAGGAAAATAAGCAATTTCTGTCCTGTTGCCCACTTCCTTTGAGACTTGCAGTGGTTCTGTCCCAGGATCGACCTTCTATCTGCTAATACTCAGGGAGCAGTTTGTTCCCAGGGAACTATTAAGGTGAATAGAACTTATGGGTAAGTGTGCCATCATCCGAGAATGCTCCATAAACTGCAGATCCTAGAATCAAGGCTCAAAGGCTGCTCCTTATCCCTCTCGTGGACACTGGGAGGACTCCATGACCCCACGATAACCTGCCCCCACTCTGCTGGGTGAGCCCACCATTGCTGGGAGACTGCAGTGGCCCAGCGTAGTTGACACCTGCAGGCCAGAAGACTTCACACACTCCCCAAGGCTGTTCGGAAATGTTGACCCTTTCCTGGCTTTGACTCAGGCAGAGAGCTATCTGTCCCACATACCTCAAAGGGGACTTTAAAACATGAGCATTTCACTGTGACCCAGCACTGAGGAAAACAGAAATATTACAGGAAGAGAGAAATACATATGAAATATATATTTACATATATGAACTTAACATGTAATATGAAAAATTATATCACCCCAAATCAAACTGCCCAGACAGAAAGCATGCCTGCTGCACTGAGAGGTAAAAGAGAGGCTTCCAATTACTGTGTCAGCCCTCCTTCCAGACTGTTTGGAAGCACCAAATCCTTTTTCTTTTTCAATGTCTGCTTTTACTATGGGTAGTTTGCAAATACAACATGAGGTTTTGCTTAACACCCACGTCTCCATTAATATTTATTTTCACAGAGTCTGGTTACACTGCCTGGAGCTCTTTGTGTCAAAGGATCCCAGAATGGCAGCAGCCATTCTCCTAGGATGACTTTTGTGCTGTACATCAGAGGGAATTATTTTAAAATGCACATAGTAGCTCAAGGAAACACACTTTCCAAGTTAGGCTAACCTAGTTATAAACATTTGTTTCTGTGTTCTGTCGGCAGTCACAGGGGCTCAGGATTTAAGGGAATTGCAGAGGCGAAGGTCTGGAACATCCTTAAACGGGCTGCGCTCAGCTTGGCTGAGATGGGAGTGTAAGTCAGCCTTGCTTCGGCACATCTCCCAGGTGGGGCATCGATCAGGAGCTGCAGTCACGTTTACCTGATGTCCTGACTATTCCAATGGACTAAATGTATTTCAAACAGATAAGAAAGAAGATGGGCTTTTAAATATGCGGAACAGAGCAGGAAGTCCATATGGCATGGAATAAAGACACACACAGTTCTGAAAGCTTAAGAGGCTGCCATCCGCTGAGCCTGCCCATAACAGCCACTCTGAAACATAATTGCCACCCATGTGTCCTTGATGAAACGCACATCACGCTGCCCGGGAAATTGGCTCGAACTGCAACAAGAAAAATTTAGGTTTGCTGAGTCAGAACTTCCTGCTGGGCAGCTCTGGGATCTGTGTGAGGAACTGGATTATGTCCTGGGCTAGATTTCTGTCTTCTCTTTGGCCTTGAACTTCTCTCTGAGCTTAAGGTTACTGTCTTGAGCATCTTCGGACATGTGAGACTGCATTTTAAGGAGTTTGGCTTCCTTCCTACCTCACTTGCCCTTTGTAAATTCCCACAGCACTCTGGCTTGTAAGGGTCATCAGATAGGCAAGCGGTACACAGCTCAGCTACCTCAAGCCACAGACCAATCAGAGAGGAGGAAGTAGGGAAATACACCCACCCAGGAAAAGATCGTGGCCACTCACTCGTGTCAAGGTGGGGAGTTAGGCAGAGAGTCAAGCTCAGCCAGGGTGGTGGCAAGACTGGGAATCAGGAGACGGGAGCAGAAGTGGGAGACACTTACATAGGGCCACCAGCCAGGCTGCCCCCACGTACTCCCTCACGGAGCAGCCGGGGAACCCCAGCAGGGGAACCCGCAGGTAAAGCCCTGATGCTTTCTAGAATGTTCTGGAGCTGTCTCGGCCACGGCCGGTTCTGAACACCATTATCATGCCCGTGAACACTGTTGGCAGGTCTCGCATGGGCACGGGCAGACGGAACAGATATTGGCAACACCTCAGCGGACGCGGCAGAGCCCCTTCTAGGTGACTTCTAACTGCACACCACCTTAATTTGGCCCTGGGATCATTGCCACTGCACTTGAAGCTCCCGGAGGCCAGCGAAGAGGGGCTGGACCAGGAAGGAGAGACCATCATTTGCCATCGCAGGCGTCCACCCCTACATGTCAACCAAGGTAGCCATGCAGCCTCTTGTATTGGCTGTTTCTATGGCCTTACTGGTGCGCTCAGCATGAGGGGGCTAGGGTAGGCCTGGGTTGACCACTTGCCTGGCCCACACGCTGGAGGCTGAGGGGACCTGGCATCCTCCGGCCACGCAGTCACCAAGATTCACGGTGGATATCTGCCTGGGTCCCTGCTCAGAGCCAAGGCGGCCTATGGGCGGCATGGAGCTGTTTCATATGCTCTCCTGCTTCAGAGGCCAGGAAAGGGAGAAAATGATAAGCAACCCTTTCTGTGCATTCTGGGTTATTTTGCCTATTTGGGGTAATAATTCTCATTATACTTTGTGGTCCTTTTTAATAAAAATGACATTCCCCTTATCTTCAAAGGTTGAAATCTCAGGCTAATGTATGACCCACGCTCTCCTTGGAGAGTTATAAAAATTACATTATATAACCTCACATTTCCCACTAATGAACATGGCGATGCTTCGGCCCAACGAGAGAGAGACAAGCAATGGGAATTTATGCTTTAATAACCCTGCCTAGATTGGTGTGTTTGGCTGCGGGCAGCAGGCCTCCACCGGGTAGTGCCGGCCCTGCAGCTCTACCGGCCAGCAGGGCAGTAAATCTCTCTCCTGGATGAGGGCTCCATGCAGAGTACCAGGAGGGAGCTGTGACAGTGGCTTGGCGTGTGACGCTGACGTGTGAACAGGGCTTTCCTGTCCTCTAGAAATACGCCACCCGGTGCTGCCTGGTGTGGGGTCTTACTGTGGATCTTACTCTCCTCTGGTCCTGGTGGATGCAGGCATGTGGCTGCTTACCCAAAGTGTGATCTTCCCCTCTTCACTTGGTCTCGCTGCAAGGCAGGTGCTGCATCTCTGTTCTTTTTCTGTGCTCTTCTGGAGGGGCAGACCAAGCCTTCGATTCCCTATCCCCAGTGGCTGCTGGGGCCCACTGTATTGGTTCTCTGCTGCTCCATCGTCAATGACAAAGGCAGGATGTTTTTCTGTGTTGCTTTCTTTGAGCCACGGAGTCAAAAACATCTGTTCAAACGTTATTGGAGAAGGGCTCCTGTGAAGGTGTCCTTCGGATGAAATTAACTTTGGGTAAAGCATATTACCATCCTGGGTGTGAGTGTTCCAAATCCAGTCAGTGGAAGGCCTTGCTAAAAAGAAATACGACTTCTTCAATAAGAGAGGATCCTGGCAGCAGATGACCTTTGACCCAGAACTACAAGTCCACGCATCTTATAAGAAGGAACCACATGTAATGCTCCTCAGCCCATGCCTAGTCAGGAGCCCGGTCGGGCAGTGATAACAGAAGATGGGTTTACTGTGCTGGCCCCATGCTCTTTACCACTTGCCACACCCCAACAATTGGGAACTGCTACCTCCAAACCCACCAACTAGATAAGAGCAACAGAAGTGGGAGGTGGCTTGCCAACCGCCCCTGAGCCACCTCTGGCGGCCGTGACTCCAGAGCGTGGGTGCACGACGTGGGATCTAAAAGAGAGGAGCCCATCTGGGGCTTTAGGAGAGCAGAGATGCTGAGGCTGGTGCCCCGTGAGGGCTGGTGTCCCTAGCAGCCGCCAGCTAGGGACGGCTCAGGAGCGTGGCTGGCCCTCCCACCCGCGTGTGCACCACCAGCTGGGCAGTGCCCTTCTGACCTCACCCGCGCCTGCACTGCATTCTAAGACCTATCCGCGTGGCTCGTCCTGTCGGAGTGCCGCGCCCTGCGGGGAGAGGCCAGCGGCAACAGATGGTCCTTGAGAGGGGCACCTGCGGAGTGTACAGCTCTCTCTGATAACAGCTGATCCCGCCATTGAGTTTCCAGTCCTCTGGAAATGCACACGAGCTCTCTGGAGTGTGTGGCTGATGGTGTCCTTCGCCCTCTGCAGTCTCTGCCCAGCCTGTCTGGCGGGTCCTCTGTCTGGGGTTTGGTCTGACACAAGTGTGTGGTCAGAAGGTTGAATGGGAGCCAATGGGCCCAGTGTATCAGGACTCAAAGGCTGCTACAACCTCCACCAAACTACCTCATGGGTTTCCATCACCGACCCCCTCACCACCCTGTACGCATTCGATTTCCACAAGATCCGCCTACTGGTCCAGGATCAAGAGCGGTGGTTGCTCACCTGAGAAGGCTGTCAAGTCCTCGAAACATCCAGTGGGAAGGAGACCCTGGAGTCTCCACACTTTACCCTGGTCCTTGGGGTCCCAACACCGTGCGGTGTGAGGCGTGGGCCCCACCTCCTGCTCAGCCTCAGCTTCTCGCCTGGCCCAGCCTCTGCCTTATTCTCCCGCCCACCCCCATGCTCACCAGCAGCCGAAAGAGCTGTTGTGCTCCACACCGCTGTGTTATTCACACGTGGGAGCTGACAGCCTCCATGGCACTATGGGCTGCGAGTCTTGCTTTAACAAAGCTTGCCTGTGGAGGTCTTCATAGACCAGCTTGGCCTCCTTGCTCCAGGCTGGCTGCAGACCAAACAACCACGTCCTCTGCCCCATCCCATCCGGCCAGGAGCACTCACGGATGTGGCAATGGCAGAAGTGCCCAGCAGTGTGGCTCAGACCCGGCCACACCCACTGTGATCCGCAGCTAAGGTCACACGGCCGACCCTGAGTCACAAGTCGTCGGGAGCAGAGGCCTCGTACCTGTGACTTTGGAGAAACTGTACTCTGCAAGGGACTCACGCTCGGGGAAGCATGGCATGTGGGGACATCTTTAAAGGCAATCCGCGCTACTAAACCTCCTCCCCATCCTGAGCCCACACCCTCAGCCTTCAGTGTTTAGAATGGACACCACCAACAGCCAAGAATACAGAAAGTTTGTATTCTTTCAGCCTCACTGTACCTTAAAAGGCCACTAACTATGCCCGGCTCACTTGCCGCTCTCCAGCTGGCCTGGCATGGTCCCTGAGCTAGAGAAGTCTTCCCCCAGATAAGGCAGACTGAGAGCCGACACACAAGACTGACTGTGACTTCCACGTCTGTGAATGCTACGCTCACTCATCGAAACACACACACGCACGTGAATGTGCGCCCATGCACACACAAGGGTAAAAATTAAAGTAAATCAGGATGGCTCAGCTGAGCTCTTGCATTTGCCTCTTTTCCGTTGTGCACAGGTTACTCTCTCTATATATAGCTCAAGTTTCTCATGCTTGCTGGGTCTCAGGGCTGGTTGGACAGTTGCACAGATAACGTGTACATGTTATTTGAAACCAGTGCAGCACACCGCAGGGACTCGGGGTAGCGGTGTCTGAGACACGGGAGCTGGTGAGGTAGGTTGATGAGGAGGGAGGGCATGTTCCCAAGGGCTCATTAACGCTCACCTTGCAGCACATGCATTGGACATGGATTTCAGCTGCTCACATGGGGCATGCTAGTTGACAGGCACAGGCCCGTCTGATAGGACCGCTTCCAGTGGGAGGCTCCGTGTCCTTGTAAGTGGATCCCGCATCACCAGCCACTGCCCCCATGACGATGTCCCCTCTAGGATGGTGTGCTTAGAAAGGGGAAGGGACCCTTTGGCTGTCTAGCTGGTCCTCTGCCAGTGCTTGTTCTCTGGGGATTAAGTGGTCCTGCTGTGACCTAATTCCCACTCTCGTACCCCAGGTCAAATGCATACAGGTCTCAACAGCCTGAGCAGATCCTGAAATGTCTGGTTGGGGGTTATGTAGCCCACCCTTGGGCTCTGCCTGAGTGGACTGACCATTTCTTGTTTCTTGTGCACACAACATGCCTTTGGGCCTTTGCACAAGCTGCTCTCCCTTTCTGTAGTCCTGCTGTTGAACAAGCGCCCATGGGTAGGAGGGGTTAGGAGAGGGAGAAGGAAGGAACCACACCCCTTGCTGTTGATGGTGGACACATAGTAAATGTGCAGAGTTGTGCCAGGATTTGGACACCTTCGTTTGAGGTCACCTACCCGTGTGGATAACCTAAAGCTTTACCTCTGACTACAGAAGAGCAGCATCACTCACCTTGAACCTGGTCCCCCAGGGACTTCGAAGCAACAAAGATGCCAACAGAAAAGCATGCCAGGTTTCTGTTCTAACAAGCAAAGAGAAATCAGAAAGCAACCATTAAGATATCATTAAGATGTAAAGCCCATCAAATAGTTCCCACGCTATCAAAGGACTCAGGTGAAATTAGCTCCCACGGAGAGGTCGAGTCTCCAGGTCAGCGTGGTCACGGGAGGGCTTGGGGGGCAGAATTAACTGATGTGAACTTATCTGGGTTGTGCTGACCCAGATCCGGAATAACTCCTGGGAACTTTGCTCCTAGCTTTAAGAAACAGAACAGTCTCTGCTTTAGAATTACCAAGAGCCAAGCTGTGCTGCCTTTAATGTGGAAGTAGTCAAAACCGAAAGTCCAGAAGCACCCAGCAGGTCCTCAGAACTCGTGCCTGTGCCCTCTGCTCCCCACAGCTATGGGCTCAGAAACTTTGTATCAAAAGAAGTTTGGTTTTTTTCCAACAAAGATAATTCTTTTTCACTACTATATTTTGCTAAGTGGTTTTTTTTTTCCTTTTTTTTCCCCCTTTACCTCATTCCTTTTCATTTCCTTGAGTTTATTTTATTTACCCATTCTCTTCTTTTTAATTGTTTTTTATTTACTGACTATTCCATGCATACATGCAATGATTTTGGTCATTTTCATAGACACCACACTAACCTCCCTCTTCCTCCTCCTCTGCTGATTCACTTCTTTCCAGTAAGCCTCTCTAGTTTCATTGTGTGTGTCCCTGTGTTTAATTAGGGTTTCTGTGTGTTTCTCCATCAACTATTGATTGCCAATAGCTTCTGCGGGGTGGAGCTTCCTGAGACCCTCCCTTCTCCATTACGGGACCATTCTAACCACATCTACTGAGTCTGTGAGGGCACAGGCCCCCAGAAAGCAGAATCTCCCAGCATTCCACTCCATTCTCTGGTACTTAGGTTTAATCCATCATTCTTCTGTGCTGTTCCCTGAGCCTTGGACTGACTGATACGGACATCCTTTTAGGGATGAGCACTCACATTGGACTTTCAGAAGAGAATGTTAGCATTTGTGTTAAGTTTTAAAATAATTATTAAACAAAGAACACACCATCACCACCCAGTGAGAGCCTCCCCCATGTTGTGTGTCTGTCAGCACCCCTCATCTTCTCTCAAAATGTTGGTCCTGACTATTCTCTTTACTCCTTCATCCATGTATCCTGAGCCATCATACCAATAGCTCCTGCGTGTCGTGTGTGCTGTGTCCTTTCTTCTTTTGGAATTATTTTTAAGCTTCTTCTCACGGGTGTGCGTAGCTGCAGATCTTCCATTTCACTTTGGTGCCGTTTCTGTTGTTTCACTGTGTGAAAATGACTGTCCACTCTTACTGAGGGCATCTGGATTGTCCCAAGTTTTCCTGTTGTTTTCTCTTGCTCCTGTGGCTGCTGGACTCAGTGTGCGTGGCTATTCTTATGCCAGGTCTCCCTGAGGAGTGGAAACTAATTACCCTTGTTATTGTGGCAAAGACCCAGACAAAGGCAACTGCGAAAGGACGGGTTTGCTTTTGCTCACAGCTTTGGGGGAGTCACGGGGCATCAGCTGGTCATGTTCCATCAACAGTCAGGAGGGCAGAGACGGACAGAAGTGCCTCTCAAGTTCTCTTCTCCCTTTCGTTCAGTTAGGAACTCCAGCCCTCAGGTGCTGCTCACAGGCAGCGTGAGTGTTTCCACCTCCACTGGAAACTCCATGCTGGAGTTACTCCAGCTGGAAACTCCTTCCCTGACAAGCTCACTCCCACCCGACAAATTGAAAAACCAATGTTAACTATCACATCTGTAGTGTTCAACAGAAGGCTACATAAAAATCTAAAATTTTCTGGGCAGCACATAAAAAGTACAAATATGAAATAAGTTTAATAGCATTTAAAGCCTAATGTTTAAAGCATTATGATATCAACATGTAGCCAATACAAAAAGTATTAATGAGTTATTTTACATCATCTTTTCCAGGTATGTCGTCTTTGAAATCCAGTGAATGGTTAAGTTTCACACATTACAACGTATGCTCCCATATTTCAGTGGCTCAGTTGCTGGTTGCTGCTGAACTTGGATTGCCAGGAGTAAGCTCGCTGACACGTAGCTGTGGACACGTTCAGTCTTATGAGATCATCCCACATTATTTCCCAAAAGCTACATCCTCCCATTGGTTTTCATTTTATTTACTTATGCAGTTATTATCATTACACACGTGTCTGTGTGTGGATGTATACACCAAAGCATATGTGTGGCCCTCAGAGTGGGGTACATGGCATACTCATGAAGTCATGCCTATCCTTCCACCTTTGTGTTGGTTCTGGGGCTCCAGCACAGGTCTCCTGGCTTGCCCAGTGGCCACCTTCACCCACTCATTCCTCCTGCTGGTCTCGTTGTGTATTCCCAATGGACTGAAGCTACACTGAGGCTTGGAGCTGTCACAGCTGCTCGCATTTGCCTGTCTGCTGTTTGCAGAAGTGTTTCTCTGGGATTTTAGTATTACTTTTCCCATTGTTAATTAGGGTTGTCTTTCGGGGCTAGAGCTGCGGTAGTTTTCCTCATAGTCTTCTGTTGGTCTCTTTTTATTACTTGTTTGTGGAAGTGCTTCTCATAGTCTGTAAACCATTTCTCTCTCAATTATATCTACTATATTTGTCTTCCTTACTGTACCTTCTCTTTTTACTTTATAATTTTTAAAATGCTCTCATTTTTAACAGTCTCACAGAGATCTAAGTCAGGCATCATAATGATACACCCTCACCCTGCACAACTCCATGGCTTAGCATACTCTTGAGGCTGTGTAGCTATCATCACAGTTACATGTTGAACATTTTCAATCTCCTGACATGCAGTGCCACCAGAAATCACTCCTCATCTCTTCAGCAATCATTTTTAACCACCACCCTGAAAGTACGCCTTCTCTGAGAAATCGCCCATCATCCTTCAGAGTGGCAGGTCTTGGGACTCTGACTGGTGTCAGTTTCTTTCTCCAGTGCAGCATCTTTTTCTGTCCATCTTCTCTGACTCATTATTAGCCAATATTTCATACTTTTGCATGTTGCTGCTCTATAGATTATATATGTATTGCTTCATACGATTGCATTTTAAATCAGTCATGAGAGGAGTGGAAACAAAAGATGCAATTGTACTGTCTTCTATAGTTTTTTGGGAAGCTGATTCCAAAGTTTTCTAGGGATAGTGTGTAGATTCACAGATGACCATACTCAAGTCCCTTACATAAAACTACGAAGTACTTTTACAAGATCTATGCACATCTTCTCATTTTAAATAATCTCTAGATTACTTATAACACCTAATGCAGTATGAATGTTCTAGAATAATTTTATGCTGTGCCTTAGATAATAACAACAGAAGAAAGGCTTCTATGTTCAGCATAGACACGTTTTTCAAATATTTTTTATCCAGATACAGAATGTGTGTGGATGTGGAATGCCAAATGCATCTGAAGAATCACTGGCCTTTCGCTGAGGAAGATGTGGCTAACCAGAGCATTTTCCAGTTCCAGTGTTGCTCTCATCCTGCCTAACCCTGTGACAGCTAATCTCCACTGCAAACTTGGCTGGGTTTAGCATCACTGAGGACATTTTCAGAAAGGCTCGACTGAAGGGAGAAGACACACTCAGATGGACACACCCATCTTCCAGGCTGGGGGTCTGTACTGAATGAATGAATGAATGAATGAATGAACGAACGAATGAATGGGGAGGAAGCAAGCTGAGGGCAACATGCGTCTCTCCTTGCTTCCCTGATGCAGGTGTGGTGTGACCAGACCTCACACTCCTGCCCTGCAGGCTTCCTCTTCAAACCATTCCTCCTTCAAGCTGCTTTTGCCAGGCATTTTGTTTAACATCAAAAAAATAACAAACATCTTTTAAAAACCCTTTTACAGTAAAATATTTTCTATTTCTATAGATATAGAACAGAACACAAGTATACACATATTGTTTTTTAAGGTGCATTTCAATTTAGTTAAGGGGAGAAGAGAGAAAATATCTGATATTAATATGTTTTGTATAATTGTGTACAAAATTACTGGTACTCTTTTTTCCACATAGATTCAAATTACCATCTGAGATCATGGACTTTTATCCTAAAGAACCACCTTTCACATTTTCTGTAAGATATCTTGGCTAGCAACATATTATTTCAGTTCTTGTTTATCTGGGATGCCTTTTGTACCTTGCTTTCATAAACTAATTTTACTGGATATAAAATCCCGAGTTGGCAATTTTTCTTTTCTTCTTTTTCTGTAATGTCTCAGCATTTTGAGTATGTCAGCCACCAACTTCTGGCCTCAGTTGTTCCTGCTGAGAAGCCAGCAGGTCATCTTTTGGGTCTCCTTTATAAGACAATGATGATTTTCATCTTTCTGCATCCACGATTCCTCTCTCCATTTGTGGTTCAGCATCTTTGAACCCGATTCCAGTTGTCATCCTTGGAGTTAACACATTCTTGGATGTGTGCATTCATGGTTTTCATCACACTTGTTAGTTTTCTGCCTCTGTGCTGTTTCTGATAGACTTTTCCTGTTAGATTCTTCCAGTTACCCACTGTGGGTCCCACTGCGGGTCCTACTGTGACCAGCCCTGCTCTGGGTTGGGGTACTGGGGAGGGATGAGGAGGTACTCTTTGTGGCCCATTTCCTCTCCCAGGTCAGATCATGAACTACAACTGTGAATCTGGACACTGTTTTCCTGAGAAGCAGTGTTGCTTCCAGGAGCACTAAGCGGCAGATAGAGCAAGCAGATTTTCTCCATCTCGACTTGTCGCTCCTCGTCCAGAACCACACTGATACCCAAGGATGACAAGGACCTCAGCAGCATCGAGAGCAGCATGGAGCCCATCTCAGCCACTGTTCTATTGCTGGGAAGATGCATCATGACCAGGCTGGCTTATAAAGAAAAAGTTTATTGGCAGCATCCTGACCATTTCAGAGGGTAAATTCACGGCAGCAGGTGGACAGGCATGGGGCTGGAGCAGTGGCTGAGAGCTTACATCTGATCCACAAGTTGGTGACAGAGATAGAAAGCCTGGGTTTTTGCCACCTAATAGCCCAACCCCCATGACACACTCCCTCCAACAAGGCCACACCTCCTAATCCTTCCCAAACAGTTCCAGCACTCAAGCGCCAAGCATTCAAACATGAGCCCATGGCGGCCATCCTCATTTAAACTCCCACAAAGCCTCAATCGCTTGAGTTGCGTATAGTACAGTGACTATTATTACTGACTTCTGAGTTAATCACACTATGAAGAAAGCATAGTTTTATGTTAATAGGTATTTGGAGATTTCTGAGATTTGCCTATGGTTAGAACAAACACACGTTCACACTCAAACAGGAAGATTTGTCTGAGATAATTGTTAAACTAGATTGATATTGAGATGAGCTTTAAGTTGCTGCTGCCCCCAAAACCAATGTTTCTTACCCCATCTATGGCTGAACATCTGATGAAACTCTTAAGTGCTTTCTATGTGTTTGGAAGGGGTAAATATTTGCCTGGTGCAGCTTTCTTTAGGTAAAATTCTGGTAGCAGTTAAACTTTGGGCATGGCTCTGAGGAAGAACATTCTGGATGTTTACATTTAAACATACATAGCCCCCCTCCTGAAGCCTCCTTCTGCATCTCAGGCCTTCTGCGTGGATCTCTTCCTTTCTGCCTCTAGCCCATACTTGGGAATTCTTTTAGTGAAGGTTTGCCATTGAAAAACTCAATTTTGGTCTGTCTGAACATGCCTTATTCTGTTCTCACAATATATTTTCACTTCGTATAAAATTCCATGTTGACAGCATTTTTCTCCCAGCATACTGAAAATGTCATTCTCATCTTTGCATTTCCATTCTTGATGCTGACAAACTGGCTACTATTATTTTTTTTTGAGTGGTCTGTCTTTTCTCTGTGTGGTTCTTTTCATTTTTAGTTATCTTCTCAATTTAGGAAATTTCAAATACAGAACAGTATATGGAATCCTAATGTACCCTGGCTTTTAAAATATTTATTATTAGACCAGTTGGCAAAGGAACTTGCATTTAAAAAGAAGGAAAGTGAGCTGGTGAGATGGCTCCGCTGATAAGATTGTTTGCCATCAAGTCTGAAGACCTGAATTCTATTCTTGGAATCCACATACTAAAAGAAGAGAAATGACTCCCAAAAGATGTTCTCTGAGCTCCACATCAGTGTCATAACATGTGCACACACAAAAACAAATAAACATCATATTTTTTTATTTCATGTATTAATGTTTTCCCTGTGTGTATTGCTTTTCATGACATATGTGGTCTTATGGGCTGGGTTCTTTTACCCACTCAGATGTTAATTTTGTAATCTACTTTATTTCCAGAGCTCTATGGAGAGCATGCTTCCTTCATCTCAGCTCTACTGATGTCATTCTTTGTTGAGCAGGACATTCCTGTGACTGAACCATTTCCTTACCTCCCTTTCCAGCTGTATCTTCTTGGCTACCTGAATTCCTGGTTCACAGAGAACCAATGTCTCTGTGACACTGTTGGCATTTAATCTTATATTTTCTTTCTATAATTTTTGTGCTCTTTGATATGTGATTCTCCTCCTGTTTGGGGGCTGCCTCCCAGCAGCCCACGAAACCAGGAGGGACAGGAGATGAGAAGCATGCCTGGAATGGCTGGTGAGAACTGAGCAGGGATCACACACCCAGGGAACAGCTGATGGCTAGTTCAACTTTAATTCCAGAGAACAAAGGTTATACACACCGACAGGAGTGGGTGGGGGACTCCAAGAAAAGGTGAACACAATTGGTTGGAACTTCAGGGATGCTTGGTTTGCATTGTACAGCAAGTTCCTATCAGAAAAGTAGAATGTCAATGCTTAATTAACATATATGTGCAAGGAGGGGAGAGCTAGCAGGTGCTGTGTCGGAGGCCATGTATCAAATGTGACTAGGGGAGTCTGTGTTTAAAGACACTCTCCAGATGAAGTCAGGCAGAGAGCAGGGGATCCGCTGAGGGGAGGGAGTTCTGCCTTTAACACGGAGCTCCTAATGGCTATCCAGTCCAAGCCAGAACTGCAACCTCAGCCAGCAGGGTACTTCCAACAATGATAGTCTCAGGGTTCTTTAGTCATAGTTGATATTTCTTTTTACCCATTTTTAAAGGTCACTTATGTTCATGTATTCTGGAACTCGTGCATGACAATTCTTCTTGAAGTAAAGGTACCCTAAGGAGGGGACTTGCCTGGGCTCACTGCTAACCGAGGGCGTTGTTGTCTGAGGATTTAAGAAGTCAGACTGCGCCCCAAGCAAGGACCATATCGCCAGAAGGGTTTCTCAGGAAATCTCTTCCTCTGTCCTTTGGTTCTGGGGTTCAAGGGCAGCACGTGTTTTGGCATCCCGTTGGTGGTGAGGGGTAAAGGGATCATTTGTAATTCTTCCTCCCCTGAAAACCCTAGCTGTGGAGATTGTGGTTTCATTAAGGTCTGTTCTGGGACTTCCTCCTCTGGCAGGCCTGTGCTTTGTCTCTGGTGCTGCGCAAGCCTGGCACCACCTAAGTCCACATCTTGGTTCTGCTCATGCCCCAGGATGAAAGCTGCTCCATTTTCTGCCTGTGTCTTGGGTTTACATCTTCACTTCATTTTTCCGCCTCAGTGTTCCTTATTTTTCTCGCCAGCTCCTCAGAGCACTTCAGAGGGTGTTCACAGTGTTTTGCCAGCATTTTAAGCTATTTTCAGTGGGGAAATTGGTCAAAGTGCCTAGTTTTTTATTTTGCTGGCGGTAGATATTGAGTTCCATTTTTTTCCCTCTCTCTAGTTACAAACCAATTAGTTTACTGGGCATGCCATTTAAAACTACCTTTTCATCCTGACCACATGGCTAGCCTGAGTTTCTCAGGTCACTGTTTTATAGGAGTTACAGATGGAAAAATAAACCAGAAATGCTTTTAGATTGCGATTTCCTCGCCTTTGACTCTCTGGCAGAACCAATTATAGGCCAATACGTGTGACCTTAAAGCAGGCTCTTGGTTATTGAGTCTTGCACTGGGATGTCCCTTCGTGAATGTCTGTCTCAGCACAAATGGCCGCTGCTCTGATGAATTCATAATTTCCAGGATGGAATAGCTGGTTTCTGACACACCCACGTCCTCCTAACGCATCCTTAAGTTGTTGCACACCGCCCTGAAATGAGCCTGAGTGTGCCCACCGGTAATGAAGAAGAGAAGGATACGGTGGGAGAACTGTTTGCTATCACAGTGGTAATGAGTGTGATAATGACAGTGCTGTTTATTCTGGACCATTGGCCTTAGGATTTACCTGGATCCATCAATCCAAATGATCTCATCTGATTAATCTCCTGAAAATTGGCCCAGGTTTTTAATTATTGCTAGAATCACAACTCATTAATAACTTCTTCATAAATAATAAACCACTCCAGCACCTCACCTCATCTGGCCCTCCTGGCATTAATTTTGGCAGCGAGCTCTTGTCGGTGAGACTATTGGCATTGTAGGCCCTTCAACGGCATGGTTTTAGTTGAGGGAGAAGGTTCATTTTCACCCTGTAAAAATGTCTTAGAGTAAAATTATTACATATATGCTGTATGATGGAAAACTTGCAGAACCATGTCTGCTTTACGACATGCTTTAAGGCAATCTTGACTCAGCACGAGGTTTTGGGGTCACCTCAAATGCTTTTGCATTTATGTGCAGGGCCTTGCCATATGGTCCATCCATTCTGGTACATCAGTGACTTTTAAATATTTTGTAAAGCAGCATAAACCCACAAAAAGTTTGGCAAATTGCATACTCTTTGCCCTGAAAACATGGGCCTTATCACACCAGGTACTCTTTTTGTGTATTTACCGCACATAAAGACATGCTCATTTCTCAAACTGCCCTCCCTGCAGCTGCACTGTGCTAACCCTCAGACTTCATAACCTTTGTGACTGCTCCCATTTCTGTCATCCGCTTATTGTCTTTCCTTCTGTGTTTCCTCAGGTCTTATGATCATGATTTCCGCTGAAGAATATAAGTGCTCTAGTTTCCTTTCTGTTGCTGTGATAAAAAACACCGTGACCAAGAGCAACTGGAAAAGAAAAGAGCTGGCATGCCTTCCAGGTCCCAATCCACCCCTAAAGCGGGTCAGGTTGGGAACACAAGCAGGACCTTGATGGTACAGACACCACGGAGGAGGTGTGGGGGGCTTGCTCAGCCGCGTGTTCAGCCAGCTTTCTTTACAGCCCAGGACTACCTGCCCAGGGAGCGACACCACCCTCCGTGACTGAGCCTTCCCACCTCAGTCTGCAACCGTGGTGCTCCCCCACACATGTGCCCACAGCCTGTCTGGTCTGCACTGTCCTCAGCTGGGACTTCCTTCCCAGGTGACTCTGGCCGTGTCAAGTTGATAGTTAAAGCTACTCAGGAAAGGGCATGGATAATCTGTAGAGCTTGCTTGACGTTTTGATTTTGTTTGCCTTAGCATGTCTTGCCAGAACTTCACATAAGTGAGTGGAGCCCTCTGCAGACCTGCTGCGTACGTGTTCCCCAATGCTGCCCACCTCGTGTCCCATGACATCGATGTTAACCACTGGTTAAGTATTAACCTACGGTGACAGTCTTTGAGACTATGTAAATAACTTCCTCGTTGACCGTTCAACTTCTTCATTCATTACTCTCAATATTAGTCCATGTTTCCTATTTATCACTGTGTATTCATTTCCTCACTCAGATTTTCTCCAACACCCTTTCATTTGATGCACTCTTATGATACTTTTGAGTATCTCCTCACTTTTATGACAACAAAATAATATAGATTCATCTTTTCCTCATCAGCCCTCCATCAAGGTCTCCAGTTCTTCTGCTTCAGGAAGGGCATTTCAGAAAGAAACTCAAAACCAGCAGGTGTATTCCCTGTGGTAGAAGATAGCTGTTCTCTGGTCTTCCCATGAACAGAGATTCACTTTCCCCTTCTGTCCCTAGTGCATCTGATCAGTCACTAGACACATGTTTACAAACAGAGATTAATGTTCTTTTGTTATAGGAACTAATTATTCAACACTGGTCATTTGAAAACATAGAAAAGCACAGAGAAATCACCCACAGTGCCACCAGAATACTGTCCCATCCCTTGGCTTTGAGAGCCATGCTGCTTCTTTTCCTGAGAGTCAGACCCACGAGCACCTAGCTCACGTACAGTCAGCGGTGATGTCCTTCGCTGTACGTAGCAGAACGTTTGCCATACGGTACTTGACAAAACCCAGCTTTTAACGTGTGTCTATACCACGTAAAGGGAGTCAATGGCCACTGTAGCACAGTTCATGGATGTTCAGGTCTCATACCCTTGAACCAATCTATTCTGTGACCTCAGCCAGAGAGGGAGTCACCGCACCACAGGACGCTTCACGCTGTCTGGGCCAGGGGCCATGCCAGCCTCTGTCTGTTTGGAAACATGCTTCCCTGAGTTAGTTGCCAATTTCCACTCTGTTATTCTTGCTTCCATGTTGGCACAACCTTGTGTTCAAGTCATTTATCAGATTTCCCTCCCAGATGGGGAAAATTCTAGACAAACGTAATGAGGTAAAGGCAGACGACATTACTTCTGCCAAAAATAAGAAGACAACCCTGTGTTTGTGAAGAATACGGACAATGGCATTTGCCAGCTTCAGCTCAGCTTTTAGACTGATTTTGGCAACTCCAGGGAAATAGTCCTTCAGAAGGAGTTCAAGGGGCAGACACACCTGGCCCTGATTGTGTCAGGAGGAATCTTGACGAGAAGTTCAGGAAGACCTGCAAATGTACACTGATGCACGTAATAGTTAATGGGCAAAGACGTGGCCACTAAAATCTTTCCTGAGCAAATTCCAGCTCGACAAGTTACCGGGTAAGCTGCAGGACATCTGTTTGCCATTTTCTGCCAGATTTTCTATCTTTCCATGTACCTCGGCTATCTTGGGTCTGACCTTCCTATGTTGGATCCTTTTTATCTGTTTCTGTGTTTGTCTGGCCAGCCTGTGTCTCCTTACAGGAGCAGTGACCTCAGGCTGGGGTGGGCTTTTAAATGCGTTTGAATGGCCCAGCTGTGTTGTAAATTAGCAGAGCTCCATCTGTTCAGGTCACTCTGTGCAGCTGAAGCATTCCCACTCCTCCTTCCATTCTAAAGGTGGATCACAGTCTCCGCTGTGCCACCACAGGCACAGAGGAAGAACCCAGGAGCTTTGGCTTTCACAACCTAACATGTTCCCCTGGCAGTGTGGTGCAACAAATTACATCCATATGTAAAATTCAGACAGCACTGTGTCTTCCTCGAGGGCAGCTATGAGGCATCAGTGAGAAGATTTTGAGGAGACTTTTCCAGGGTCTGGCAGTGTGTGGTGCTTAGCAAGGAGAAGCTGGGATCAGATAGGAATCCCAGGGCCAGTGAGTCCTCTGTGTTCTGTAGACACAGCCATGACGGCCACTTATGAGGTGCACACGGGTAGGTGTGTACTGTCCTTAAACAGTACTCAGCGGAGAGCAGCGGAGGGTTCTTCCTCGGGGCCGCTCAGAAATTGGTGGGACGCAACTGCTTCCTATGCCCAGATATAGGTAATTCTAACATAAATGCTCATTTCTTGTCTCTCCAACTTTTAGCTTATCTCCTAAACCCGATCACTCCTTTCCCACAAAATCCTGATCCAGCGGGCAACATTCCCCTCAATCTCGCCCCTCGCCTGATTTGATTCTGGGAGCCTCTCGGGGCCTTCACTCTCGCTATATCCCCTTTTCACTAACCTTGCACTCTCAGTTTTCGGCCATCTTATCAAATGATGGCATGATCCAGTCATTGAAACATACATGAGAAGGGGGTATGGTGAAGGAGTCTAAGAAACGCCATTTAACCCTTTATCTTAGCGTAGACTCCAGGGTACAACAATGTGTCTCCAGGCTCTGAGGGAGACAGAAAGCTGACATCCTGGACTAGTGCCACTCAGACGACTGCTCTTCACAGCCACCACTGGAGGGCTTTCAAGGTTCGATCCCTAGGTGCGCTCTTCCCCTTCCTAAACACATTTCCTCACTGCCTACGGCCTGCTTAAGAGGGCATACTTCTTGGCTGGCTATAAGCTGTTTCCTCTTCCTGTGACTCAGTTTCCACATTTGTAAAATGGCTTGTGCTGGGGTTGCCTCTGACTGTGCAATTAAAATACTCAGCTCTGTGCCTGGTGCCTATAAGGATAGGAATCTTAGGTTACTGTAATCTCTTTATACACATCACACCTTTTCTAATTGGATTATTAAATTAATCTATAAAATGCACAGTCTTGTGTTTAATATGGGACCTGATACATGCTTGTTTGCCCAGAGACAGTCTTGGCTTCTATATAAGTCTGTAGAAAGGTGACTTTTTAGAGAAGTAAAGAAAAGTGAGGTTTTCTAGGGACGTGAGCTTTGCAAATTACCTATCTCAGAATAAGCCCGGGTGAATGCAGAGGCCTAGGCCCCAGTCAGAACTGTGGTACGGAATCAACATTTCTAGATCAGGAAGAGCCCCAGGCTGCATTTCTGGGGGGTGTAAGCACCCCCTGACTCTGCCCCAGGAGCTCAGGACTCCTGCCCAGTTTTGAGATGGTGATTCTTTGGTGTCATTCCCATCAATCCATTTTCATCCACGTTCAGTTTTCTATCAAAAGCCTCATCTTTGTATATGTTGTCATACAGTCATGCCAGAAATATTGACTTCAGCCCCAAATCATCCCCTCAAGATCCAGCAGGATTTTCAAGGATCCAGGTCACATGACTAACCAGCTCACTGGGATGACAAACCATTCACTCTCACTGCCAAGGCTTGTGTGGGTTCTATGGTAGCAACTAATTAATTGTTTGCCTTTTTCTCTGTATTTTCCCCCAGTATTAGGGCACATTTAAGTTGTGGAACAAGCCATCCATATAGTCTGTGTCATAATTACTGTTGTGCAATTTCACACCAGCAAAAATTTATTAAAACTTCACGACTCATTAATAGTAAGTGATCATAATCGCTTAATAGAAAAGGAAACTGCGCTAATGACAGCGGCTTTGATGAACGCGTTTGACCTTAAGTCATGAAGTCAAGTGAAATTAATATCAGCAAGTGTTGAACATAAGGTTATTTACAGTGCGAGTCGTCTCAATCAGCGTAAAAGCAAATAAATGTGTTTTGAGTTTGACTAGATTTGAAAGCCTTTTCCGTCTTCATAACAGATTAAGGCGCATTAATGAACTCCTACACAATGACAATTAAGTGGCAGGATGGCAGCAGAAGGGGAGGCTCCTTTCTGTGGAACGTGGAGCAGAGTCGTCCACTCGCTGGGGATGCGTGCAGAGGCACTGTGAGTGCAGAAGCTGTCGGGAGAGAGCTGGGCGTGGTGGCAGCGATTCGGTGCTCCTATACAGACAGAAGCAAGCAGACAGGGGTTATGACACATCAGAGCCTAGAAAAAGACATTAATCCCATTTATTTTGTGTGTCTGTGTGTTCAGACGTATGTGTGTGCACATGTGTATGTGTGCATTCATGTGGAGTGTGCAGTGGGGGGGACTTTCTTTGTTCTTCCGCTGGAGGCCGATATTTATTTTGTTTTCAGTCTCTTGCTTGCCTGGAGCTTGCTAAGTTGACTGACCTCTAAAGTCCAGGACTCCACCTTGCCTCCGCCGAGGGCTAACACAGATGTGTGCTGCCATCCCCAGCTTTTGAAGTGGGAGTTCCGAGGCTCAGGCTCAGGGCTCCACGCTTGCAGGGGAAGCATTCCCTCACTGAGTCGTCTCCTCAGGCTTTAATCCCATTTATAAAACCTATCTTTATCCCTTTGGGTGTCATGGGCTCTGTTGTATGCATCCAAAGAGCATCTGAGAGAGCAGACTCCCTAGTGGGGGTGAGGCCTTCGAGTGCACCCCACAAGTCTGAATTCTCCTAGGCCCAGTCAAAGAGAAGTCCATTGCACTTCGGGTTCCATGAAGGCAGGAAGTGTCTGTCACATGGGAGATTCCACTTCCTCAAAATCCCCCAACAGAGACGGGCAGGAGCCTGAAGGAAACTAGGCTCACGAAGGGAAGAGCGAGTTAGTGTGCATTCACAGTCTGCTGGGTGTGTGGCCTGCTGTCACCCCTGCCACAGTGGGTCAACTGGAATTTAGACAAAACCAGCAACGTGGTGTCTAGAGTCTGTATATGTCCCCTTCCCTTCCTGTGATGTTTTGAGCCTTGCTGGGGAGGGAAGTCTCATGCTCCTAAGACCGAACATACATGTCACACAGAAAGACAGGGACACTTGAGTGACTAGCTGTGAGAGCAGTGAGGACCTCAAACCGAGAGTCCCTTGTAAAGTGCAGTGGCCTGAGAGGCTCTGTGGATGGAGATGATCAGACATGTAAGCTGTGGTTGAACATCGATGGTGATCAGGACACACTGAGAAGGCAGCAACGAAATGTGAGGAGGAAGAGTGGTGGCTTAGAGCACAGCTGTGCAGCCTGATGACAGTGGGACTGGGAGGATGAGGGTGAGGGTGGAGGCCAGGGACATGGGGAGCCACAGATCACAGGCAGCAGAGGGACGACCACACCCCACTGGCCAGTGTTATACCGGACAGCAAAGAGAAGAGCAAGCCAGAGAGTATGGTGGAGTTTGAAGCTGCTGACTAAGGGGTCCTTGGCACCCAAACTTAACAGAACCATGCGGGCCTCTGCCTGCGCACTTGTGCAACCTCCTCCTTTGTGTAAAGGGGACATCCTGTGCCTTCACCTTAGCCTGAGAGCCGTCTGACTCACCCTCACCCCTAGGTGTGCCATCCATGTCTTTGTCTCTGACCCCCAGTAACTGCAGTCATGCTGGCTAGACTGCTTTCTTCAGCTCATCATGCCCACTCTCGCCTTGGCCTTGCCATGCCCTGGCTAAAGACGTTCTTTTCCTGCTTCAAGAGCCTCTTAAAAACAAACAAACAAACAAACAAACAAAACAAACAAAAAACAAAGCAACATTCTCAAAGAGACTTCCTCTGGTGGCCCAGAAGACAGCCACACTGCAGGGCCTCTCCTTGTCGCACCCCACGACAGCCACACTCCAGGGCCTCTCCTTGCCGTACCCCACGTATTTCACAGAGGTAAACATGATGTGTCTCCATGGTGCTGGCTTTAGTGCCCACAACATGAGTTAATTACTTTTGTCTTCACACCTCATCCTCAGATCCAACCAGGTCACCACACCAGTGATGTAGCGCCTTCATCATTCACATTTCATAGATGTTATCTTCTGACAAATGACACTTGTCATTGTTACATTGTCTTCCTTAGTTGCAATCATGAACACTCCTCCAGTTACTGTGTAGGCTCAATGAGAAGACAGACCTGTCTCTGTCATTATCAACTGTATCCCGCACCCATGAGGAAGCCTAGAGTCAGGCAGGCATTACTGTCTGCCTGGCAGGCTGGGAGATGGTGGGGAGGGATGACGATCTTCCTCAGGAGGCTGAGCATACAGGAAGCTGAGTGAGGCAGTACAGTGAGGGAAGGTGCTGGGGGTTTGAGGGTTTAAAGTGGCAACTGAACTGGTAGCTAGGGGTTGAGTTCTCCAGAAGACACAGATCAGAAGAGGGCAGAGAACAGGGTCTGATTGTTCTTGTGAAGAGCACAAACAAATCTCAGAAAAACGCATTAAAATATCACCAGCAAAGTGAACTTCAAAAGGACAGTGTTTCACTCTTGGCAAACTAAATTAGGAAAAGAACAATCCAAGCACAGACTCTAGCTTTCCATAGACCAGAGATTATGAACTAAATTCCACAGTGCTCCTCAAGGATCTAATCCTTTTGTGACCTGGATGAATGGCAGAGCCAAAATAATCCAAGGTCATAGTACAGACCCTATGCTCATGAACTTTGCCAAGTTACTTAACCTGAGTCTGTAGACGTAAGGTTATTGTGTAATTCAAATGCTGATTCTGTATGGCCATATCTGGTTGCAATCCTTGTTCTGAGAATCTCCTGTCTCAATGTTGTGTAAACACTGCTCCCCACTGTCGCCTGATATACCAATAAAGGAGCTTACATCCAGTTATTGAGCGGGAGAGAGAATAAGGCTGGACTTCCTGCTGGCCAGGGAAGGAGGAGTTAGAGGAAGAAATAAGGGATTCTCCCATGGGCAGAGGTCCCGGAGACATCAGAAGAAGGAGCTGGATCAGAAAAGCTACAAAATGCAAGTATCTCTGGGATGCACACTGGGAAGAAGCCAAATAGCTTAGAGGGTTAAGAATAAAGTTAAAACTGCTCAGTTCTTGGGCTGTGAAGTTGCTGAAATATTATAATAGAGCATCAACTATTTGTATGATAGCCAGGTTAAGAGAGAAACTGAGAAACAAACATGGTTTTGTAAAAATAACTGTAACATAAGTCTGTTTCTTCATCAGCAAAATGAGAAGCAGCATCTGGCCCTGGGGAGAGTTGGGGGCTACAGAGATTTATTGTGGTACCGGCATTTGTGTAAGCCATTAGAGGAAGAGGACACCCTGGGGAAATAATCCTTGGCTCCAACTGGGAAAAGATGGAGGCTAATGATGGACCAAAATGGAAGTGGGTTCCATGGTGAGAGCTGAGGACAGACTGGTAGGTTCTAGACACCTTGTCTAGGACTTGATGGCTGTGTTCTAGGTTTGCTGGAGAAGCAAAGCTGGGTGTGGGGTGTCTCCTTGTGCAGACAATGGGCCCACTGGGAGGTAGTACTGTGCTGAGAATTGCTCAGCTCCTACACTGTGGTTTACAACTTTAGTACACGTTAGTACCAGGAAGCCAACAGCCCAGCCTTCTGTTACTTTTGTCCATCAGACCTGTGAGCAAACAGCTGTCCCCTAAAGCCATTGCTGGCAGCCCTGTGCTGTGGATCTGAAATTGGCAATCTCTTACATTTTAGTGGAGACTATTTCAGGAACACTTAATATTCTGTAAAGAATTGCCTTTAAAACTCACAAATGTATTCAAGTATGTAGATGAGCTGTGCAGAAGTGGATGGTGCTTTGTGCATTAATATACCATGCAATTTCTGAGTCGGAAGAGGTCACTAAAGCAAATCAGGAAATCAGAAGAGGTCCCAGTGTTGAAGGGAGGCTGAGAATGCTGGGCTATAGGAACCCTCTGCTGTTGAGCAGAAGAGGTGTGCAGGACCTTTTTCCGATCACCCAGGGAGTGGGTGATCAATTAGCATCACATAGGCTGGCTGGGCTATAGGAACCCTCTGCCGTTGAGCAGAAGAGGTGTGCAGGACCTTTTTCTGATCACCCAGGGAGTGGGTGATCAATTAGCATCACATAGGCTGGGAGCCAGAAATGGCATCCATGTGAAGAGGCTGTGCACAGAAACCCCTTCTCATAGGATCCTGGTGAAGGCTGAAAGCCACAGCTGGGGCCCTTTTCAAGGAAAAAAGAAATAGCTGAAATGAGAGCCATGGGCATATCATATCTGTCACCCTTTCTTATCTGATTTATGTTTTCTTCTCAGCTTGGATAATTATTTTTTTGGAACTCCTTAGCTAGGGTCTAATGCTGACAAAACTCACTTTTCATCACCAGTGGTATAGTGTGGCTCCTGCCTGTCTTCCAAAGGCCTACATGTCAAAAGATTGGCACAGAGACTGGTGCTACAGGGAGGAGGTGAAGCTTTGACAGGTGGGGCTTAGTAAGGGGTCTGAAAGTTTTGGAGGTGTGACCTTGAAGAGGATTGAGGGACCCAATCATTTCCTCCTCTTCTCCTCATGTCCCATGACGAGACGGATGATTTTGCCAATATTTGCTGCAGTGATGTTATCATTAGTCATGGGCTTCCAAAATCATGAGCCCAATCCATCTATCCATCCATCCATCCATCCATCCATCCATCCATCCATCCATCCATCCGTCAATCAATCAACCTCTTTCTCACATTGTATGGTATGCTATGGTATGGTATGGTACGGTACGGTACGGCGCGGCACTATGGTATGGTATGGTGTGGTGTGGTGTGGTGTGGTGTGGTGTGGTGTGGTGTGGTGTGGTATGGTATGGTATGGTATGGCATGGTATATATGTGTATGCATATAGATGTAAATGATGCAGATGTATGTTCCTGTTTGAGTGCACATATGTAGAGGCCAGGTCAGTTTGAGTGTTATTTTTCAGATCCACCTACCTTATCTTTTTTAATAATTAATTTTATTTTATATGCACTGGTGTGATGGTGTCAGATCCCTTGGAATTGTAGTTACAAACAGTTGTGAACTGCCATGTGGGTGCTGGGAATTAAACCTGGGTCCTTTGGAAGCGCAGACCGTGCTCTTAGCCACTGAGCCATCTCTCCAGCCCCTCTGCCTTATCTTTTTACATTTTAACTTTGAGGCAGTCTTTTCCCAGGGCCTGGGGCTTGCCGTTGGCTAGGCTGAGGCCAGCTGCAGCCAGGGTCTCCGTCTCTTTTACCCTCTCCTCAGCTCTCGGATGGCAAGGCTCCTTCACCCTTTTTATGCAGGTTCTGGGCTCTAAATCCTGCTTACAAGGAAAGTGTCACTGGAACCATCTCCTCAGCCCCAACCTTTCCTCTAAAACTTTTTGAGAAACTTCAATTTTGAGAATTTCACACATGGATACCAACAGAAGAGGCTCCATTTTAGCCATTACATGTATTTACTGTGTGTGCTGGCTGTGAGCACACCAACATTGCATGTGCAAACACCAGGAGACTTGTTTTTAAGAGGATTTCTCCAAGGGGTTTGCTACAGTAATGGGGAACTGATGAGCACACTGGTCTCTGTGTGCACACGTTGGCTGTCCGGGGTCTGAGGGGATGAGACAGGGGACACTGCCTGATTGTGTGGTGGGGCTTCTCAGAGGAAAGCAATGTTGGCCCTTTCAAAGCTGTGTAAGTGTGGACTGGGGCTGCGGGAGAGCTAATGCCGGGCCAGACAGGACAGAGGATGAAGACATCCTAAGGCAGCGCCTTGCCAGGGCTCAGACATGTAAGGCTTGCTGCCTCCCCTCTCCCATGCCACTGTGTCAGTGGACGGGGTGATTGCAGGGCCTGTGAGGTGGCTCTAAGTGCCTCAGAGCTGATTTGACCTGCACGGTTGTAGGGTAACGGGCCAGCCACGGTGCTGTGGGTGCAGCTTGTGGGCAAAGTGGCTCTTTAGAAGCTCTTAAGCAGGCTTCTGCCGCTCAGCTTAAATGCTCTGCAGCTACTCTAATTGGCTCCATGTCTCGAATGAGGGGCTGAAATGGAAGTGTGGCTCTCAGGGGAGCTGTGCGGGCACTCGGTGGCCTGTCGTATTTCTTTTTTAATCTGCTATTCTTCTCCTCCAGAAGAGGGAGGTGATCTAATCATCTTTTGAATCAAGCCTGTGCCACAGTCTACCAACTTGGGCTGTTGACAAGATGTAGCCGCAAGTGTGGGTGTGGAGATGCCATGGGTACCCATGACCTTTCCTGCCAGGAGACTGCCCCTCCGCAAGGACTGTCCAAGGCTACCAGAGTTTACCTATGTGCTGGCCTCGTACAATTTAAAAAAAAATCCATCCTCTCCTTGGTGGCTTGACTTTGCCCCAACTCTGTGGCTTCTCTGAAACCCAGTCTCTTCCATGGCAAAATGAAAAAAATTCTATCTTGAAACTGCGCTTGCAGTGAGAACTGACAAGATCAGGGCACGCAGCCTTGCTGCCTTGTGCGTGGTGCATGAACTCTTGATGGCCAGCAGCTGCTGTCCAGGGGCCCCTCAGGAATGTGGCTGCAAGGCTGGCTACATCCTGGCAAGAGCTGACCCCACCTCCCCTGGGCTGGAAAGCCTGGGTTGGAGCTGACTCACCCGGGTCTCCAGCCGCTGGGTGAGGGGTTTTATAACTCTGCTGGGCACACAGCAGCAGGTGCCTGGAGGGGTTCTTCCCAAAATTGAGGCAATTAATCTTGCAGGAGGTGCTGCAGAAAGGCTGCCAGTGCTCCCTGGGCTGTGTGGGTGCTTTGTTGGCTGCAGCAGGAAACTTCAGCCCTAAGGGAGCTCTGCGGCAGAGGGTCAGCGCCTCCTCTCTCCATAAAGTAAGGCTTGGAAGCTGAGCACTCGCAGCATGAAGCAACCAGAGTTTCCTCTGCTGCTGCTTCTCCGAGATACAAGCAGTAAAACTATGTGGACATAGTACATGAATTCTAGGTAATGCCTCTCTCTCTCCCATTGAGATCTATCACAGTCTATCATCTGCTTATGATCAATGGCTCTTTTTCTTCTATTTCTGTCTACTTATCTCTAACATACACTATCATCTGTCCACTGGTCATCTAGTTATACCTATACTCTAGAGCTGTAATATATTTATAATCTCTTGCCTGCTTATCAGCTATTGTCACCTCTATATCTGTCTGTCATTTATCACCACTTTTTGAATGTATACTGGTAAGACCACGGTTCCTATTATCCCATACTTTTCCTTCCTACTTAATCATTATAAAAGCAATCATTTTCAGCTTATTTGAGTATGCGTTTTAAAAATAGTTGCATAAGTTAACAGGTTTCTGGGGAATCAGAAGTTACCTTCAGTTAGCCATGGGTAAGCTGCCCACACTCTGGAAAACAGCCTCCACTCATTCTTACAGAAGTAACCTAAGCAAGCCAGTGGGTCATAAAAACACCAGTAGGGAAAGAGGGGCTTGCTAGAAAGAGGCCATCAGCAGGAGAGGGAGCAGACAGCAAAGGGCGATGGGGTAAACACGCTGGACACATGTTCATACATTGTCAGGAACTTAAATAAAAAACAACAGTGGCTGTGTAGAGCTCCCTTTCCTGGCCTTTTCAAGTTATTCCACTATAAATCATCCTGGGGAGGAAACACTTCTGCATGGATTTGGGGATGCTGCAGAAGGACTCTGGATGGACTTCTTGCAGCAGGACTGTGGCTCCTAGGGTGTGAATATTAAATCAGGACTCTTCCAGAATGGAGTTTCCAAGGCTGCAGCGTGGTTAGGCTGCTTTGTGGTGAAAGCCCTCACTGCACAATCATGAAGACCAGACTTCAGATCCCAGCAGCCATACAGCAAATATGGCATCCTAGCAAGGGCTTGCAACCCCAACTTCAAGGGCTGTGACACCCTCTTCTGGCCTGCATGCACTCACACACACACATGGGCCTGTATGTGCTTGCACACACACAGTTTTAAACTTCTTTTTTAAAGAAAGATGCTGTTCACTGCCCATTTATGCACCCATCTGAGCAGTCAAAGGCCAAGGCTCACTTTACTTTTTAAGTGTGGTGACCCCCTCCTCTGCCAGCCTGGGGGAGGATCTTCCCAAGCCTGAAACCCTCGGTGCAATGCACACAGCAGTTTATGGGACTTTTATGGCTACGCCTGCTCATATCTTTCACATCACTGTGTTTTCGTTTATGCTTTATTTATATCACCAAACACAGGCAGTCTTGTATCTTGTTCCTGTCACTGTTTTTATTTGCTTTCTTGGCATTTCTCTCAGGGTTTTATTAGACATTTCTTGTTTCAGCTCCTAAAATTTCTATCACCAGTGTCTTGGGGACTTGGCTGCAATCAGAAGATGATTAGAATATGAATGGATGGCGCAGGTGGAGGGGCCTGAGGGTCCCCAGGTGCACACTGCTCTGCAGGATGCTGCCTCCTTGTTTCTTCTGGTGGGAAGACCCTTCCTCTGCCCACCTCTAGAGCCCCAGCCCTTCCTGTGGAAGCACCGAGCAGCTAGAAGTCATTTTTCTATGTCACTCTCCCTGAGAAGCCCAGAACCTTTTGTTTTACAGGTCTGAATGCCTGCAAACTTTTAACCCAAAAGGACCCAGATGTTCTGAATGTAATCAGCCTTAATTGGCTATTTGACATCAGGCACTGGAAACAAGGCAGGAGGGAGTCCCAGATGGATTAACAACTCAAGAGAAAATCACCAAAAGCTGAGGTTGCCATGGGCCACAGTGGAGAAGCCATTGCTGGTGTTTTGCTTGATGGACAAGATATGGCTCTCAAATGGCCTTCTGAATATTTATCTCTATGCTTACAAAGTCGTGTTCATAAGCAAGGCTTCATTTTTGCTATGGGCAGACTCATAAACAGTCACAGTACTGAGGCTGTGTGGCAGTTGAATGCTTAGCCCTAATGGGACGCCCCTTCCAAGACCCAAGTGATATTACAGAAGAGAGGGCGGAAGCCCGAGGGGGGAGTGTTGTGGAATGCCGTTTTCTGGGCATGGCATGGCTGTTGCACTGTGGTGTGGTCAGCAGCTGAGAGAACCTTCACAGAACCCACACAAGACTGCGCATCTGTCACGAACATGGAAGAGGCTCAGGAAGCCCTGTCCCTCCCTGGGGGCTTTTGGTAACTAATGGTTGCTGAGAAAGGCAGGCATTTTCTTCAGTACTGTAGCTGCCAGCAAGTGTCCAGGCTTCTGTAAATAAGCCCTCACCCACGTTCCTGTCAGCAAAGCTAATTAAACTCATCAAGTACCCAAAAGGCAAAGCGACAGACACATAAGAGGAAAAGAGGGGTTAACTGAGACAAGGATAGGGGTCAGCAGGAGTGGGCTGACAGGGCAACGAGGGGTGAATGTGATCAAATGTATGTTCCATACATGTATGGACAGGGTAAACAGGAGTGAAGGTGATCAGACATGTTACATGCATGAATGAAAATGCTGCTGTGAACTCCACACTACCAGGCATATGTTAATAATGTGGTCCCAGAGAAACCCAAAGAAAATGCCCTGCCTCTGTGGCACACAGCGGCCAGTACTCCCTGCCCCTCAGGCTATAACTGAGTGAGTACAGAGGCATGCAGCAGTGGAAAACTTCAATAATGGCACTGTGTCTAAATATCCTGCTTTACTCAGTCCTGGTAGAAAAAGGACACAAGTGACAGCCACTTGACCAGGATAAGAGGACTTTGGGGTAGCCATCTCCAGGTCCTAATACAGAGAAGAATCTGGGCCCTTAAGTGACTTCCTTGGCCAGGCACTGACCTACATGCTGTAAGAAAAACATTCCATCCTGAAGACTTGTGGAAGAGTGGGGAGGACAAAGGGAGGAGACAGGACCTCCACAAGAAGTCTAACAAACATAACTAACCAGGGTCCAGGGGACCTTATGCAGACTGAAGCACCAACCAAGGACTCTTCATGAACTGGACGTAGGCCCCTACACAGATGTACCCAGTGGGCAGCCTGGTCTTTATATGGGTTCCCTAGAAAAGGGAGCAGGGGCTGTCTCTGACATGGACTCTGTTGCCTGCCTACCGATCACTTCCCCCTGTCGAGGCTGCCTTGCCACAGGGGAGACGACGTGCATGGGTGGGTTGGTGGGGAGGCTCCCCTTTTCTGAGAAGAAGAAGATGATAAGAGGAAGAGGAAGAGGGAGGGTGGGACTGAGAGGAGAGGACAGAGAAGGCTACAATCAGGATTTAAAGTGAATAAACAAAATAACAAAAAATCGCCATTCTAAACAGCTGTCTATTATAAAAATAATATCTGTAAGTCTATACGAGTCACTCACTGCATATGACAGTAATAAGAGAATCCCAATGATGTGATTATAAAATTGCTTTTAGCAGACAATATAAATGTCAGCTGTGGCCCCCACACCAAGCCAGTTCCTCTCAGAACTCTCAAGTGAGCCATCATTTTGGGTCTAAAACACCATTTCGGCCTGTTGAAGTGAACACTCAGCAATGTTTAGAAGTGTTTGAAGACAGGGTGCCCAGGGTACTGCCAAACATTGACAACGGCCAGGACTGATCCCTCTTCTCCACCCAGTACCTCTCCTCTCACAAATGCCAGTAGCGTCCACATTGGGAAGCAATGACACAAAGCCTGTATTAACGGCATTGCTTCCTTTATGCTCTGCCACACCAGAATAACGGTGTCGCCATCTTGTAGATCTCTGTACCCTCTTGGGTGTCAGCCTCCTGGGGGTGGTGCTGCACACAGCTCTAATTCTAGCACTGGAGACACAGAGGCAGGCAGAGCTTTCCACTAGGCCAGCCTGGTCTACATAGCAAGTTCCAGGACAGCTGGGCTACACAGTGAGACTTTCAAAAAAGAATTTTTTTATTAACATAATTTTCTAAAATTAGGGTAGAAGCAAAAGACATCATGGTAACTGTTATGGTCTAAATGTGACAGTTTCCTCACTGGCTTGTTTCTTTGCACTTGTGGCCCCCAGTTTGTGGCATTACTTCAGGGGGTTCCAGAACCTTTAGGAAGTGGGGCTTAGCTGAAGGACATGGGTTGCTGGATGGTGGGCCTTGAGGGCTCTGGGCTGGTCCCACTTCCAGCCTGAATTTTCTGATTCTTGCCCCACAGAGCTGTGAGGAGTCACAGCCCACATTCTGGTATCACGGTTTCTTCAGAGAAGACTGTGCCATCCCAAACGCCATGCTGACACAAAACCTAAAGTTGCCTCTGTTGGGGATGTTGTCACCAACACAAGAAGTGCAAGCCATTGTTTTATATAAAAGAAAAGAATGTTTATTATGATATCTGGGGTGGAGGGGGCCAAAGGAACTACATACATTCTGGAGGGTTTGAGCAAGAAAGAGGCAAACAAAAAATCAAACATCCCAGAACCTGTGCCAGAGTTCACACAGAAAACCGTGTCCTTCCATGCGCAAGTGGTCTTCTGAAGCAGGAAGCAGAGTTCAAGCAGCTGTGAAGATGTGTGGGCAACCTGGGAAGATTCAAAGCTCAGCAAGGCAATGTCCCCCCGTGGAAACCCCTGGCAGCCAAGATAACATGGATACTCTACCTCTCCTAACCCGAGTCCTTTGCCACGCTCACTCCTCTCTCCTGGCTCTCAGGAGGCTGGTGTCTGGACCCTTGCTCAGGTCAGAATTCTAAAACCACCCTCTGGACCAGAAGCTGTCCTCGCCTCTACTTGAATAGCTCACCTGCATGAACTAGAACTGCAGCAGCTGAGACATGCCCTCGGGTTAGGAGGAAAAGATGCACCAGCACCACAGCACTGGGACGTACAAGAGAAAATCCCACATCCCAAATCCCACACAGCTTTCCAGCAGGAGCCGGATTAAACGGAGAAACTAATTTCAGTATCAAGGATAATGTGCACAAGGCAGGGAACTCTTTCAAGCAAGCTGTGTGGTGAACAGCATTCCCTTGTCCCCCGGGTGAGTGAGAAAAGGCAGATCATTAGGAAAGCTGCAAGGCTCAGGATTTGGGGCTCTGAAGCCACTTTCCAACTCTCTGAGGACACCAGCTCTTTCTGAATCCAGAAAACTACAGCAGAAGGGCTTGAATGCAGCAAAGCCCCAGCCAGGGAAGGCAGGGTGTCTGCGATTTGCCCTCTCCTCTCCCTCTCTCTCAGCTGCAGCTGAACAGTAAAAATCCAAATTCAGATCAAGCCCACCTTTCATGCCTAGATGATCCCTACCTGAATGAGGAGATGGAGACAGGTGGGGCGGGGGAGCTGGTGGTATTGTAGATCCAGTGTGTAAGGAGGCGCGGTTTGCCTTCTCCTGGCCCTACAACCACCACCACCACACTGATCTGCTTCCGGTACCATTCTTTACTAGTAAAAACAAGAAACCCCGAGTTTCCTACAGGGCTTGCTTTAGGATTTTCCATTTCGTTGTCCCATGAACTTAGGGGTCTGTGTTACATGTGGTGGGCACCCACGTTCTTTGTACACATCCAGAGTTTTGCTGTTTAAATGGACCCGGATGAGCAGCACCAGTAGGACGGGGAGTGAAAGCAGAGAAAGGAGCATGAGAAAAAGTGCAGCACACCAACGTGTGGATGAAAACGTAACCACGAAAGCCGTGGCTCTGCACGCTACCTCGGTTAATTCTAAAGCAGCACTGCCTTTTGCCATCCCCACCCACAGCAGCTCTGCGGCCCTCCTGTCTTTGCCCTGCAGCCAGCTCAGACCTCCAAGACATGCACACTGGCGCACCTGTGCAGCCAAGCTCACGGCCATCTGCGGCTCAGACCATGGGGTACGTTTGTGTCCCCCACACAGAGGCCAGCTTTGCTGTGTCCAGAGGGATGGAGACCATGCCCATAGTTCAATAACTATAAGGATGGTGTCAGGCTGCAGGACTGTAGCAGTCTGCCAATCTAACGAGGACTGGGTCTCTGCGGGCTCACTGCTCTCCAGGCACAGGTCTCTTGGGATCAGCTGGTCACATTGGGGATACGTGTTCCCATCTCAGCACCCAGCAGGCATGGTCATCTGAGCACCTTCCTCCACTCAGGGTGACCTCAGTACCTCAAGAGTCTACTGTAAGGGCCATTCAAGGCCACAGCAGGCACATGACTGGAGGCCCCTGCTGTCATGGAGCAGAATGAAGCCCTTAGGTGTCTTGGTTAAAGTACCTACTATGGGGTTGTGCCTCCAAGGGGAGGCAATGAAATGGGAGGAGCTGTGTTCAGACTCAAGCTGTTCGTTTCTGGTCAGGCTCCCAGCATCCTCTATAAAATAAAAAGTGGGGACTAGTAAGAAGGTTCCAGACTGCTGAAGAGAGAAAGCACAGAGAATCCTTCTGTTGATGCCGGTGCTGAGCTCTGCAGCTGCCCTGCACTGAGAATGAGCTCCTCCTCATGGCATTGGGACAAGATGCTGATACTGGCACCTGCCAGAGGCAGGCAGCCCAAGTCACAGCTGCGTTGGTCAAATGAGCTTGGAGACAGACCCCAGGGCCCTCTGAGGCCTTGGTGGCTATCAGCAGGCTGCAGCACTCAGCAGGCGCTTTATTGGAGTTGGGTCTGCATGCCTTCTCCACCCCTCTGGGCTGGGTCTCAGAACTCATCAGAAATTCAGGTGGTACATGCAGATGAACAGGCTCCCTGAGCTGCCTCCAGGAAGAAGAATGGGCCATCAGAGAGCCCCAGGAGTAGCAAAGGGATTCCCTTTAGGACATAAGTGGCAGGGCACCCCAAGAGAAGGGGGGATCTCAAGAGGAGGCAACGGTGGCTCCCGAGATAGGTCTCCTTTCATACACTGAACATATGATGGAACACGCTGGCTTCTGGCGGCACTTCGAGTGATGGCTGCAGGAGAGGTGGAGGGGACTGTGTGATGTGCACAGATACCAGGAAAGGGAACCCGAGGGCTTCACTAACGAACAGGAAGGGAACTGAACCAACTGCAGCTGAAGACAGCTCTCCTCGGGAGATAAATATTCTACGGAGTGATGCCAGGACGGAGGCAAACCCCATGGGAGTAAGGCCTCTGCAGTGAGACTATTATTCTGAGGCAACAGTTCTTCATGAAGAATCCTAGACAACAAACTTACACTCGCTCAGTAAGAAAAGCTGTGTCAGACTCAAGACAAGTCAGATAAAGATGTGAGCTTCCCTTGCTCTGGAAAGTAGCTTCCAGGGTTAGCTGGCCACATCCCCTGGTTTTCAGTTCACCCAGACACTGACCCCACCTCCTGCTGTTTCAGGACACTGGCTATTTTATCAGGAGAAAGGCCCTCCAGTGAGAAAGGTCAGGAAAGCTGCCCCCCCCATGGCGGCTCCCTGCTGCCCTGGATTCTGCTGCATTTCTCCAAACCCTGTGAGCTCAGGGCACATGGGCCCCCTGGTGCCCAGGTCACTGTGATCCACTCATCCACTGCCACTGTCTGTGGCCTTTCTTACAGAGATGTGTCTCCCAAGGTCTCATTTGCTTAGGCAAAGAGCACAAGTAAGATCAGTGGAGAGGCAGGGCTGCGAGTCTCAGAGACCAAGACAGCACTCCAAAGTCAGACTGTGAGCTCACTTCAGCAAGCCCTCTGCCCCACACTCTGATTCAAACAAGCCCTGCATGTCTGACTGTACGAATAAAAACTTACACTCCATAGGACAGCCCCTCTGAGTCCACTGTTTGGTATGTAATGACTGAAGTGTGTTTATGTGGGAATCTAAGGAAACAATTCGCTAATTATACAACCCCCCTCTGCTTTTACGTCTCTTCCTAACTACACAGACTCAAGCACACTTCCCCCCTCTCATTTCTCTGACTCAGCAGACAGGGTGTTCTGGGGTATCTGATGTGGAGACAAGGAGGCTCATGGGAAATGTGACCTATCCTTGACTTAAAGGCACAGACAGCCCTGTACAGCCCAAACACTGAACTCAAGCTTTGGGAGAGTGCTCGTGCAGGGACGAACTCAAAGCTGTAACTTCTGAGACATTTCTGCTTAACTATACGATATGGAACTGCCTTAAAAATAAAACGGAAACCACCCTCCAATTCCATCTAGACACAGTTTGCTTTACTCGATTAAAAATAGCCTATGCAATTTCCAACGTCTACTCTTTCTGTTAGAGATCTGAAGAAAATCAGAAGTGTTAAAAATAAGTGGCCAGCACTCTGTCGTGCACCACCCTCATCTTTCCTAGTGCACTCTGCCCAGCACACCTTCCCTCCTGTGCTCTCTTAGAAAGCCTCAAATGGCATCTGTTCAAGGACATTTCAGACCAAACTGAATGGATGTGCTTCTGCTCACTGCGGCGCTGCCCTCGGTCTCTCTCTGGAGCAGGGCAGGGCTGGACTGGAGTCACTCTGCACAACTGTCTGTCACCCTGGCAAAACAGGGACTCCAGCCTCAGCAGACCACCCCTGGGTCTGTGACAAGGGACCGAAGAGGGACTGGAAGCAGTGCAGCCTTTGCTTGTCAGGGCTCCAGAGGAAGTCAGGCACACGAAGACTCCCATGTTTCCCTGCTCTGGTTTTGCAACAAATCACTTTCTCAAGCTCACAGTGGCCAGCTGAGATCACAGCGAATGACAGGACTACTTACTTAGTTCGGTTTTGTAACATTCTCTGACATGTGTCCCCAAATGAGGCCTTTCCCTCTCTTATTTAATCAGCACCTTGTTTTTCAAATTCACAATCTGGTAACTATGATACACTTTTATTTCTGAAAGAAAATGAGATTTTTTTGTTGGTGGTGGTGACAGAGATTTTCAAGGTTTAATTTGTAGGTTGCCTATCTATGAGTTCGTGCTGAAGGCTGTCCTTGTTAGCATGGAGCCCGTTTCCTCCTCGGTCCTCTAAAGCTAATTAGAGCTGCAGCGTACCGCAGGAGGGATCAACAGCTTCCTCTGGTGGATCACATCCAATCTGAACCATATGCAATTAGTCCAGTGCACATAGATGGATATACCTCAATTAAAATGAAATATGCTCAGGAAGAGATGCACTTCCATTCATGACTGACATTCTAAATGTTTTGACACAAGGAATGTGTTTATTCAAAGTCTTCATGGAACTTCCCACCGATCAGGTACACTTGGTTGTTGGATGCATTCTTCTTGAAGACACTTTGAAGTGGAAAAAATGTTGCTGCTGAGTAATTTACATTGGTATTCATTAACCTTTGGATATAAATACACTTCAAAAAACAAAAGCGGCCCTCCCCAGGTGAACTGTCACTCCTCCAAGGAGTCACTCCTCCAAGCCTTAGAGAGCACGGTGGGTGTCTGTACAATGCATAGACCAGGGCTCCCTCTGTCTGAGGGTGGGAAGCAAGATCATACTTCCAGGACAAATGAGGGGAAGGCTCTCCTCTCCTGTATTCACTTTGGGGGAGGCACGGTTGCTAGTACACAATCATTTGCAGATTCTGAACCTGACCATGCAGAGCAGACTTTCGATACATTCCTAAGGGCTCTGCTCAGGCAAGGAGGCAGACTCCAGGAGATGGTGTGTGGCGGTCTAAACCAGGTGTCAGAGTCCCACCCTGTTCTGTGGCTCTCCAACCAATTCACCAGACCCCATGCTGGCCCTCTACATCTGTACACTACCATTCCTTTTTTTTCCTGGACTGTCTATCATGAAGGTCCTAGAACCAGATACAGAAGATGCTTGATGACCTCAAAACCAAACTGTGCCATGTGGTGCTGCAGTCAGGAACATAGACACTGTCTCCCGGCAGGGGTCAACTTTGAAAGAGTAGGCAGCACATCTCCATCTCATCCCTGTGCCAGTCCAAAGCAACGCTGCCTCTGCCAGACAACATGAAAATAAAACCAGGCCCGGGACTGTGTTATCTGCCAAGTGGAGCCATCAAACAGTGACACCCTCTACCAGTACAGCCTGTTCCATACATATACACAGCCATACAAGACATGGGCTGGCTGCTCTGCCTCCTCCTCCCTGTGCACAGAACTGTGACTCAGCTTTCTGCTAAGGCACAGGGCTCCTTGGGACCTGCTTTTGAGAACCATATCCATGAAGTTAGTGCTGGAGCTAGGACTACTGAGGAGAGGAGAACACATGGCATGTATTGAAGCATCAGTTAAAAATGAGGACAGATTCGCTACTTCCAAAATGTAGAAAGCCAGTATCTGGAATCACTGAAGAGTAAAGTAACCCCTTCTCTCCATGTGGCCTCGTAAACGTGAAAAGCATTAGGAGTTGCTGCGCTTCAGCTATGTCTCACTCTTGTTAGTTTAAGGGCTTCTCACTCAGGCAAAGCTCATTCAACCATCAAGCGCTGTGTGAGGGCCACAGCCACTCTCCTATACTGGACTAAATGACCAGTTCTCCATTTGGGTGTGACCAGGGATTTTCTGTTCTGCTGGAAAGCACAAAACTGTGTGTGGTACATAAACACTCCATGGAGAACACATAGAAAGGTAAAGAATAGGACAAGACAGAGTCCATAGAGTCCACTCCTGAGGCCAACCTTCACCTGTCATCCACATTAGGCTGCAGTCATGCCATCAGGATTCAAAGCCATTACATAATATGTGGAGGAAGCTTTATCAATCGCATCTCCTGCTCTAGCCAGTGGAGAGAACAGGGTTTAAGCTGTTAAAAATCATCATCTCCATCACCATCACCATCAAAAACATAACCTCGGCTTGCTTCACAGTCCCGTGTACAAATGGTCCCCTTGAGCCCCCCCACGCCCCGGAGCCTTGAGTTTGGAACTAGCCCTGCAGCAACTGTTCCACAGAAGCCCCGAAGGGTCACAAGAAGCTTTCTTAAAAACAAAAGAGTTCCAGTTGGATGAAACCGAGCTTTTAAGACTGGATTTTCAGATATACAAGAGGACAGGAAACAGATTACTTGTTTTTCTTTTCTTTCTCTTTTGTCTCTTCATATTGTTTTCTGAATGCAGCTACGATGTTTCTGCCAATGATAGAGATAACAGGGTGGCCAGAACGGTAACCACCAGCAGTGCACCCCGGACGCAGCTGGGAGGAGCAGCCATTGATTTTGTGGTTATGTGGCTGGACGCTCCAGCGAGACCATCCTTTTCGTAATCATGCTGTAAAAAAGAACGTTTTCATTATCAGCCACAGCACGTACCCACTCCATCAGGTTGTATTTTACCCATGCTCTCTACCCGCTTCTTCTCTCCCTAATGGCCAGCTCCTCCCAAAAAGCTGACCTGAGCTTTAACCACTGAGCTTAAGCTGGCTAACTTTTAGTTTCACGAGGACGTGAAGTTGGGTAAGAAGTGGATCCTTTAGATCAACAGCTGGCCGATGCTTGCTGCTCACCCCTTCACACTTCCCTTCTGATGGGAAAGGTTTAAGCCTGGGGGGTTAATGTTTAAGCCTCTATGTCTTTCCCTATGTCGCCCAACAGTGACAACCTCCTGGTTTCTTTCTGGCTCTTCCCACCAGGAGAAGGCACAGAAGAAGCGTCTGGGGATGTGTACGGAGAGGCAGCCAGATCACAAAGAATTTCAGGGACAGACAGTCGCCAGAGCCTTTCCCCACAGAAGATTTCATGTGAGGTCAAAGGAGCTGCAGATCAGGGTTCTTGTGTCAGGAGGCAGAATCACTTCAAGTAACTGATTTCGGAGTCTCAGCAGGGAACGATGGACTTAGAGCAGAGGCTGGCTTTCTGGTAAAGATCACTAGCTGTGCATTTAGTTCTAACTTCGCACTGAATCTTAGTTCTGCACCTTGCTGCAAAGGCAGGTCAACACGGAGGCTGCTGAGACTCTTTCTGTATCCAAGACCTTATTGGTATTCAGATATTACATATTATATACCCAGAGCCAAAAGTCTATGTCCTTATAAAGGTAAAATGACAACAACAAAAAAATATCACTTACATCAGAAAGACAGAGATGTGTATTGCCCGACACATTGGATTTCAGCTTCTGTGCCTGGAGAGAGACAAAGGCGAGAAAAGCTCTCAGACATAATAGGAAAGAGTAATTAATTATAATCCATTAATCAACAGTCTAGGGCAGCGTGAGATGATAAATACAGGAGCCACGACTGTGAGCCTGTGTGTAATTTACAACATTCAAGTGCCTACCTAATAAAGAGGTAGCAGGTAAGGTTAATTTTAATTATATATTTTATTTAACCAACTGTATTATCATTTGAACATGAAATCAATATAAGAAATTAATGAGATATTTGGCGTTCTTTCTTCCCAGGTCTGTGACTGTCCTATTTCAGAGCTCAGTCACTGCCAGTAGCTGTCTCAGGGACAGCACAGTCAGGGCTGGGACACTAAAGAGAGAGCTTTGATGTGGCAACTCATTTATCTTTCTGGGTGTTAATTTGAGGAAAGTGATTTTTGCTTTAAAACATCACAACAGACACATCCACGTATTAGTAATATGGGGACTCCTGGAAACCCTCTTCTTTGCTTATTTGCCAACCCCTGGCCCCAGGCAAGAAACAGCAAGGAGCTCTCAATGTTCCCTAACGCTGGGCCTGGGGCAGAGGAGCTGAAAGGACCTAGTTCCTGGGGTCATGGGGTTTCCTGTTTCCTGGCAAGCAGTTCCACAGAGGGGTTAAAGCATACTGCAGAGCCTCCGGGACGTGCGTCCTCCAGAAGTCATACAGCACTACAGACCCTATGGCAGTCTGAGTCATGGCCCCATGGTCTCATGCCTTTGAACATTTGCTTCCCACCCGGTGAACTGTCAGGAAGGACTTGTGGCGGGAGGTGCGCCAGTGGGGTAGGTTTCAAAAGCCCACACCAGACCACTCTCTGTCTGTCTCTGCCTGCCTAAGTCTGTGGATCAGGACATGAAGTTTTCAGCTACTGCTCCAGTGTCACACCCACCCGCATGCTGCATGCTGCATGCTCCCTGCCATGAGGATCATGGACTAATTTTCCAAAACCGTAGCCAAGCCCCCAAGTAAACGCTTTCTTTTCTAAGTTGCTTTGGTCACGTCTCTTCACAGCAATGCAACAGTAACTGAGACAAATCCCAAAACAGAAATTCAAACACTGCCCCCCAAGGCAGCTGCTAGAGCACTGAGCACTGAAAGCCTTAAGCTCTCTTCCTCTTATTGGACCAACTCCCCCGTTGGGCTTATGCTTGGTGGCAGGGGTGCTTCCATCACTCAGACAAAGTGTAAAGAACAGACCTTGAAAACTACCCACTCAGTACAACACTCATACTACAAACAGACAATTCAAGCCCAGAGACATTAAATGGCTGATGTGCCTATAGAGCCAGGATGCAACCAAGACTCTGCAGTCGATGAAAATATGCTCTTTCCTGGATCACAGACTTCTTCAGTCTTTGTCCTCCCCAAAATCCACACAGGAACTCTTCCCGTGATACCCACCCTTAGCCCCAACAGCAGCGGCCCTCTGGCACCAATGGGAGCCTGTTTGATGAGAAGGCAAACCCTGGTAAAGAGGCAACACCTGTGAATCAACCGGCTCTGAGGGCTGCCTGTGTGCTGTGAGCTGCTGTGACTCACCAAAGATGCATGAGTCTAAGATGACAGCACGCACACCCAAAGAGTAATTTGTTGACCATAATGCCACTGGGAAAGCATCATAATCTTTACCTATATTTGCATATGCCAGCAGTGAATATGAAATGGAAACCTTTAAGCAGGCTTCAAGAACAAGACACTGTGAAGCACCCCGGGCTGTTCAAAGGTCACTAAATGTTATGCATAAGAAGATCAGAGGGGAAATTGGAAGCGGAATTGAACTTACTCAAAAGCCTCCTTTTAATCTATAATAATAGCACACCTGATCCACTGCTCGGCTACCTAGAGAATAACACGTAGAGCATCAGGTTTCATTTCTTGTCAAGTTTAGAAATGTTCCCAGACACCTAAGTGGTCCTAACACATTCCATTCTGATTTTCTTCACTAGGACATAAGATAAAAGAGACAGACAATCCATTTTCTGACTGGTCTGGGGAGGCAGTGGACCCCTGGGCTGTGATACAATGTGGCTTCAAGCTGTTTCTGTAGCCTGGTCACGGCAAAGCAGCCCCTCCGTGGGCACTGGCCTCCAGGAGCTCGCAGCAGGGTGTCTCTCTCACCCGACTCGCACCTGTGAGCCTGGATTTACTCAGCATACTTGTAATCTGTGATCCTGTCACTGTGGAGCCAGGGACAACCTTAGGACAATGTTTCCATGGTTAGGTGATTATGACGGGCCTTCCAGTAGCTAACCAGAAAGGGCTGCTGTCTTTCCGCCTGTTTTCTCCACACATGAGTACACACCTGTGCCCCATCACTGAGGGCCTCACACCAAATAAAGTGTTTATGAGCCAGCACTCAGGGAGGCAGAAGCAGGTGGATTGATGTGAGTCTGAGGCCAGCCTGGTCTACAGAGAGAGTCCAGGACAGCCAAGGCTACACAGAGAAATTCTGTCTCAAAAAATAAAACAAAACAAAACAAAACAATGTTTATAAGCTCTCCAACAGGTCACCATGCCCTTAAATAATCTGTCAGCTCATGTGTCACCCAAAGAACGGCTGCTGTGATTATTTACTGGCTCTGGAAAATGCACTTAGAACACCCCACATCTGGAGCATCTATGGGCTCCTGCTCCCCAAAGTAGCACCTCTACCAGTTAGCTCGTAGCCTGGAGGACCATCCTGGAGCCTAACTACACAAAATGCTTAATACACGTGAGAATCTGGTGCCCTACCCAGAGAGGCTTCCTGTGGTAGCCTTCCCAGGGCCAGCACTAAGGCCAAGGCAGGTCTCTAAGCCCTGCTGCCAGGAAGCACTTGACAAGCTTCCTGTCGAGGGCTCTGGTACTGGGGATGTCACTGCCAGCGTAGAATAATGCAGTGGTCCTGCAGGCACCCCAAACCTATTGGGGGACACTGTAAGGTATGTGGTATTAAAGAAAAGGTGAAGGCAGATGGCACTTGGGCAGCAAAATCAAAGGCCTGCTCACAGGGGTGAGGTATGTTTAAGCCCCTCCCCCCCAAACCCATGATGAGATGCACGCCAAAGGATCCAGGCCTACCCTGGAATTAACTACAGGCCAAACGTCTAGTTACCCTGTCCGTAGGTGATGAGCAGCAGAAGGGCAGAAGTGGCCCCACAGGTGATGAGCAGGTGGGGGGTGGGGAACTGACTGCACAGCTGTGCCCAGTGGCTGGTTGCACAGTTAGGAGTCTTGTTCTCAGCATGAATCCCAGTGACCACTGAGGGTCAGAAACAGCCCACTGCAGTCCCAGAATCTCCGTAAGAGAAGACGGGTCTTAAAGCCCACTGTGTAAGCCAAGGGACCTGTTACTTGAGTGCTTGCCACATACTTGAAGTCTTGTTTCACTGCTGGAAACTGAGATGGAAGCAAGGAAATTAAAAAGAACACCCTACACACACACACACACACACACCCCTTCTGAGACTTTGAAGAGAGTAAAATGAGCTTGAAAGTGGGGAACAGCTGTCATCACCAATGAGTGAACAAGCAAGGCCAAGGGCTCCACAAAGACAGCACTGGCACAGGGTGCGGGGGGAGGGGCCCTGTGGCGCCCTGCTACCCGATGATGGGGCAGGCATCACCTGACTCAGAGCTCAGGCCGCCCATACCTACATGGACCCTGACCCAGTACTCACAGGCTTCAAACTAGGGTATGTCTTTAAAAACTTGTTTTTCTAAGGGTTGATTTGAACAATTTTTACAGTAGGCTGAAAATTTCCGAATTATTTAGTGTCTTTTGGGAAAGCGTATCCCTATCTGCTCACGCCTAGTCCTGCGGTTTGGGTAAAGACTCCCGACTGCTTTGTAGAAAATGTCCACAAAGATACCGTCCCTTGCAGCTTTCATCTCAAGGACAAAATGGGTGAACACAGGCTCTGAATGCCTTCCTGACATTCTAGAAAACTGCAGACACTTGCCCTTAGAATCTCCACAAGCTTGCCCCTCCAGCAGCTGTGACAAAACTGTTCCCGGTGGTAATGAGTAAGTCCAGGCATGTCACGTAATAGAATTTCCAGGGCCCTGTAATTGGGAGGCCAGAGCTCAGCAGTCCCTGGCAGCAGAGGGTTAATAAATGCATTAGAAGCTGTTAACCTCTGGTACCTGGAGTCAGAGTGGCCTCTCTGCCTTTTACCTCAGGCGGCAGCAATTGGAGAGCCAGCCTTGGTGGCAGCAGCACTCTACTGTGGAATACACAGGCACACGTGTAATTCATGGCTGACAGTGGAGTCCCACCTGCTTCTGCCCAGAGCAGGCCCTGCAGGACTTTGGGAACAGCTCAGGTTTGTGAAAAGCAGGCCTGCTCTGTTTATGGAACTGGAGACTTAAAAGTGCACCCATGTAGAGCCTGCCTTTGCTTCCCCAGGACTTCATTTCTGTGGGGAAGCCAGTGTTTAATCTCGGTTTTTAGGGAGCTGTCAGCCAGCAGGGCATGGAACATTTCTCTGTTCTCCACGCAGGAGAAAGCCGTTCGTTCTCTGCTCTAACTCCAGGAAATAAACCAGAAGAAACCATCCTACCCAACAGCAACAGACTGTCCAGGCTACAGCCAAACAGTCATAATTAATGTGCTCTGGTTCTTCTCTCTCTTCTTTCCTGATTAGAGATTTGCTATATTAGGAGCCTGTTTGCTTAATGACAGAATACAAGCAATAAACAGAGAAATCGCAGGCTGTAAAACACAACCAACTTTGCTCTCACTAAGTACCCGGCTGCATGTATCACACCTGTCAATACCAGCTCATTAGCATGGAGCCTCTTCTACAGCACCAACTGGACTCTGGCTGAGGAGACGTTCTGAGAGATCTTTCTTGAGTGTCCAGAAGTGAAAGCCTAGGACTTGAAGCCACTTCTCAGTTTAAATATGCTTACTTGACGTTCTCTTGTGAGACCAAACAGAGGGAGGGAGGTGTGTGCCTGACCCCAGAGGAAGCAGACAGGGTAACTGGCTACACAGGCCCTATTTCCTCACGGTACTTGAACTGCAGATTCACCTGACGATGGGTGTTCATTCTTGTTAGGAGTGCACCGTGTAAATGACCTGCATCTACCCATATCAACTTCTGCACGTAGAAAGGAAACAGAAGGAAGACGCTGCCTTTGGGGAGTCCGGTGAAGTTGCGAACTGCAGTGTTCCCCAGCCTGTCACAGTCTGCGGCTCTGCAGACTTCTGCTTCTGATTTTTGGGAGAACTGGAGAGGTTTTTTCATTACCAATCTGGTCACAAGCGGTTAGCCAGCCTTCCTGACATCTCTCTGCTGTCTATTCTGAGACTTACCTTCCCAAAAACTTGGTAAAAAACTGCCTGTAGCCACTGGCTTGAATAATTCGCAGTGCAGTCGGCTTTGCAAAGCAAGTGAACGCATAAATACGGCTGCCTGGAGCCCTCCGGGCCATCTGTCTTCTGGAGCTTGTGCTTATTAGCAGGGAGGGGACCCACTTCTCCACTCTGTCAGGAAGAGGAAGGGACTGGGAACATCCCCCAGAAGGGTTAGCCACAGCCATGCTTAGCAGTCCCACCATGGAGCCTGCGTGTGACCCTGACATCCTCCTGTCCCAGAACATGCATCACCGTTGCCTGAGCCTCGGCCAAGACCTCTGACCGTGAGACACACTTAGAAGGCTAAGGGTCCTTCCTCAGCGAGGGCCCTGAAGACCCAGCATGGGCCCTGTAGACCCAAGGTGACAGGCTCTACCAGCTGGGCAAGCCATGCCTGGTCAAAGGGCTGGGTGACAAAAGTCAATGGAGGTGACTTCCTTTCCAGGAGCTGCACTGACTCAGACTCCAGGAGGACCCAGTGTAGATGAGGCTCCCAACAATGCATCCTGGAGATCTAAAAGTTAGTCAGACTTGTGTGGGGCCTCACAGCCTTCAAGGCGATGGGGAAACAATCTAGGAGGAGTCTTGTGTTTTCTCATGTATTCAGCTAGTTTGTCTGAAATCAATTATTCCTTATTGTGGTTCTGTTCATCTACAAGTTACTGAAATAAGTTACATAAACAGCATTCTCACAAACAAACTGAGAGCAAGCACACTCGGCCCTGGAAGCCTACGTTTCCGCCAGGGAGGGCAATGGACAAGGGCGCTGGGGCACTAGTGTGCAGACCAGAACAAGCTTGGACCTTCAGTGGGCTTTGCATGTGAGTATGTCTAGGAAAAGGTAGGCTGGCTTCTCAGAGGGTTACGTGAAAGTCAGTTAAGAGAGCTTCTACCATAGTTTGGTACTTGGTCCAGGTACTGGCTTATCGGGTTGGGAAATGCATGCGTGTATACATACGCGTGTACATAGGCATGTGTGCATCCCCGTGTGCAAGTGGCAGGCATCAGGTTAGTCACGTTCTATCTTATTTTTCAGCAGGGTCTCTCGCTGAACCCAGAAACCAGCAGTTCAGCTGGACTGGTGGCCCAGAAAGCTCTGGGGATGGCCAGTCTCTGACCCCCACTGCTGAGGTTACAGAGACAGGTCGCTGGCTTTTATATGAGCACTGGGGATTAAGACTCAGGCCCTCGCGTGGGTGTGAAGTGCATGACCCCTGAGCCATCTCTCAAGCGCCACGACATTCTTTGAAAGCTGCTGTTGACATGGCCTTATCCTCTCAGTGGTCTCTAGACAGTCTTGGATTGAGACAGGATATTATTATTAGAATAGAATAGAAAATGCAAACTCTGAGGTTAATTTAGCTTCCATGTGTATTACATGAGAGAGAAGTAGTTCATGGTCATCCTTAGATTTTAAAAATGGATGCCACAAAAGATACACGAAACAGACATATATCCAGGAAGACGTCAACACTCCCTGTTAGCTAGCCATCCATCGGTGTCACCATCAGCCTCCTGTACATGGAAGGATGCTCGAAGCCCACTGCTGTAATTCAACACCGCGGCAGCGTGGCGAGAAGCCGTGTGTGGCTGTGGCCGAAGCTCGCCAGGGTGCTACAGCTGGCTCCCTCTTGTTTTATAACCCCACACAGCCATCTTTGTCTGTTTTGCTCTTCCCCATGTTGCGGTAAACACGGGTTGCAAAATACACAACACAACTTCGTGCTTTTATTCATGGTTAGCTTGCTTGATTAGTAAGATATTCAGACAAGAAGCAATTACAAGCTGTAGTTTGAGAATTATGCTCAATTAACAATGATGCTAAACAATGTGTGAAAGACACTTTGGTTCGGGGTCTGCTTGGGGAGGAGGAGCATTCTGTAGTGCAAACACTGCCACCATGGCACAATGGCTCGATAGCAGAACGTCTACTTTCTAAGCATATGGTTGGCAAAGATTCATAGCTGTCCCCCATGAGAAGTGTGTGGCATGGCTCACCGATGCTCACCCTAACATCATCAGAGGGTATCTTCTGAGCGTCTCACTCTCTGGTGAATCCGTGCACACCCACAATGACCTATGACTTACGGTGCTAATGACAGTTTGATATAATTTTTTAAAAATTAAAACAGCATCTACTGTCTCAACACAAAACAGGCAGAAACTTTTGCTCATACTGCTTAGAAGATAGAGCAAGTTGGTGACACAAAATAAATTATAAAGTAAATCAAATTTTAATTTTTTGAAAGTGTGCACTTGGCAGAGAAAAATATTCCAGAAAATACAGGAAACTCAAGTAGCCTAAAAGTGACAGTGACTGCAGTTGTTCCTCCTGCTACAACCCTCCATTGGCGTCCATCTCATTTTACCAACTGTCTGGTGTGCATGCTTGGCTCCCTTTTGTGCAGGTTGGACCTGGGGGTTCAGAGGAGCTGTTTTTACAGAAATCTGAGCACACTTTCTCAGACACCCATAAACATTGGCTCCTGATCTGAACCCTACCATTAGTTCACATATTCCTTACTTAAAAGTTCCAAAAGAAGTCGATATTCTGAGGTTTTCTATGGGGGCAATTACTACAGGGGCAGCAGTGATTAGGGTCCCACATCCAACATGACAGAGCTAACTCAGACAGGAACAGGGCCCAGAGGACCTCCCAATCCTGAATCCCAACACTAGGAACAATGCTTGGAACTAATGCTAGGAACATTAGGAACTAACGCTGCTGTGAGAAGCCGAAGGTCAGCTCAGACCGAGTGGCCTTTGTTCTCTTCAGGGTCTATGATGTAACTGCCCTGCATCATCTCTGGGGTCCCTGGAATTCTAGCAGTGGACAGAAAGACAACCATTTGGGAGGGAAAACTCCCTCAACATCTGTCAGTGCCCGATTTCTTATTTTCCCCTATAGATAGCGTCTTCCATAATATGGTTCCTGTAGGGCCTGAAATAAGAGAGGCAATGGGGGTGGGGAGAAGCAGAGGTTCAGAGCAGATTTCTCCATAGTGAGTCCCATGGTTCCAGGGCTGTGGAGCCTATTATCCAAGGAGGCGTGGTTGGTTGGAAGTCCTAAGGATAAAAGGTCAGTAGGGAATTGAAGAAATTGGATTTATTTATAGTATGTGACTAAGTGTACTCAGAGGTTTTCTCGTAGGTTTCCCGCAACGAGAGAGCATATTTATATCCAAGATAGGGCAGACATCCTATTCCTTTTTATTAAGCGTGTTTATTACCCAGCAATTGGGTTAAGCAATTGTCCAAGGCCGCATTACCGGCCTTCGGATGAGCTTGGCCACGCTGCTCTCGGGAACCTAGGCAGGTGACTCACGGCTCCTTCCTGAATGTGGTGACATGGAAGTGAGTCTTCAGACCCCATCTCAGTTTTTGAGACAGGTGGTTTTTAAGCCCGCTAGGGAGAAGATGCAGTGCGCAGGTGAGCACAAACACGTGCTTTAACCCAAGGCCACTTCTGCAGGGAACAGAGGGCTTTGAAAGGCTCAGGTTTACTTTCAGAGGAATCTTGGTGTCCTATCTGCACAGGTCCTCCTGTCTCATGGTCAACAAGGGTCACTCAGGAACAGAAAACTGTGATAGGACATCCTGCCTGGAGCCGAAGGGTTGTCATCTGTTCACTGATCCCAACCCTCCAAGGCAGCGGGGCTTTCGGGCTCCCCAGGAGAGCGGACAAATCAGAGCATCCGGGAGATTAGAGGACTCTTCACAGTCTGTGGGGCACCCCAATTTCACTGTAGTCGGTCAGCATCATCCCCAGGAGCAACTCCAGCACGCTGTCACCTGGAGGGCCAACATCTCTCTCACGTCTGCCTGAGCCTCCGCCCGTCCTCAGCACACTTGCTGCTGCATTTGGTTGCTTAAGAGAGATTGGCTTTAAATGCCTTTAACGGCAGTTTCAAGAGTACTTACTGCTCTTCCAGAGGATCTGAACTAACAGCCTAACAGCCACACGGAAGCTCACAACCACCTGTAAACTCCAATACCTGGAGATCATACCCCCACCGGCAAAGCATGCACATGGTACACAGACACACACTCAAGCAGAACACACACACACACACACACACACACACACACACACACACACACGACTCTAAAATGCATTCCGTCTTTGGGAAAATGGATGGAAAGGTTGCCTGAACTCACCACAGGCATGGGATCAGTAAGCACAGCCATCTAACCCCATGGGAAAACAGAGCAGTGATGAACTAGTGCCCCAGATCCCTGGACTGTACCCCAGAGAGGAAAGAGCCCTGCGGCAAGGGATGTATTCTGGCAAGTACCATCTTCACGAGCCGTAGACGGGGATCTGATCCAGTGTGCAGTCAACGGTGAGCCACACAGGGCTCTGGGCCCTGCTACTGAGTCTCTGTAAGGCAAGACCCTGTTGGTGGACCTGGCCTTCAGCCACTTTCTGTATTGATGCTGGTTGTCCAACGACATGCCCACGCCATATTCCAAACCTACAGTAACCTACACTACAGTTTCAATGACAAAGTGAGATGGGCCCTTCTCCTTGATGCTGTATGCTAACATTTCTATGACTCATAATGACAGCACATATTTAAATTATTATAATGCAAGGCTCCCATTTTTGCTACTCATTTTACAAAACAGTGGAGAACACGCTATCTGCAAGTGTTAATAAGAGTCTCTGTTAGACTTAGGAACTGGAGCTGAGACTCTGTCATCAAGGAGATGTCTATGAAAAGGAAAATACTTCTGAAGAGAGAAGCAATTTATTGCCTGCTCAGCTGAGGCTATCCAGCCTGGCTTCTCACTCAACAAATAGGTTTATTCTATTTGCAGGAGATTAGGGATAAAAGGGGGGAAGAGAAAAATTGTAAGCCAGAGTTACTGCACTATGTGTGCTTAATTGGGAAGGTATCTAGTTGAGAAAAATAGGTCTCTGTTGTAAGGGGGACATCTGGGCTCATTAAAGGTGTGCAATAGATTTTGATAAAAGCTATTTTTCTAAGTCATTAAATTGGTTTTAAGGAACTTTACATTCTCCTTCATTTGAACAATTATTAAACTATAAAATAGAATTGCACAATTGCAAAAACTGTAATCTGAAATTTTACAGCCAGCTATAAAATGCTGTATTATTAACTATACTGAAGATGCTCAAGCCCATTACAACTTTTTAAATGAATTACAAAAAAGCCTTTACTGCTGATAAAATAATCTTAAATTACGGCATTATGTAATCTAACAATATGCCGAACCTAAGCTTGCTACAATACAAATGTGCCAATACAAAGAAGTCGTTTCCTGAATTAAGTTTTTACAAGCCCACAATCTGATAGCAGCTGCTGCCCAGAGGCAGCGCAGCACCTGATCCGCAGGCTGCCTGGGACAGCTTGGCTTCCGTGCAGGTGTACCTTCTGATGCCCCTGCAACCTCAGGCCCCAGGAGTCAGAGCCTCAGTGTGGAAAGGCCTCCCAAGTGACACTTAGCACGACTAGTAAGAAGTTGAGGCAGAGAGGATAAGTACCCTGCCCTGGTTTTCACGGCTAGAAGACACTGAGGGAGCCAGGCTCACTCTCAAGTCCAATTCTTTACATCAGGTCTGGCAGCATGTGTGGAGGCCTGCAACCCCATGTTAAAACAATCTGCTCTGATACGTCATTTTTGCCTAAGAAAGGATGTGATTGGCTTTTCCCCTTATTTCTTAGAGACAACTTGTAAATCCTTCAGGATTCTTGACAGTGTCTTTACTTGTCAGCCCCGAGAGAGTACCTGAGTGTGTGGTGAGGAGATACCTCAAGATGGAGGCCAGCAACCAGAAAAGCCAACCTTGGGTTTCTGGGTGGGAGCTTTGAGTCAAGGAGTCAAGCTGACCTGACTCCCCAAGACTATCTGAGGAAGGCTGGCAGTTATCTTCAGTTGGGGGCCAAGGATTCAGTTCCTACTTAATGCAATTCCAACAGAAACATCAGCCAGTGGGTTGCACGGAGCTTCGTGAGTAGAAAGCACATTCCTGTGACAAAATAATGTGTGCTCAGTCCACAGAGAAGGGCATCCCGAGAAATCCCTGATGAAAGCCCTCCCTGACCTTATTTATACCGTCATTTGGCCAGTCCTGCTTTGCATCCTTTACAACAAAGCTGTTAACAACAATTTTTTGAGTCCATGAGTCATTCTAGTGACCAGAGCCTGAAGCTCCTGCAAATGTCTGCATCTGTAACCAGCTGGTCAGACTGCATATGGGAGGAGAGCCCAGAAACGGAGCTGGCATCTAAAAGCAGTCTGCATGTGGCCCACGGTCTGACAGCAGATCCTGGCGGCAGTGCCGAGACCAGGTTGTGCTGGGGCACACCGGCTGGCCTCAGAACAGTCATCATCACTTCTCTCTCCGCTGGTTTATGAGCCATAGGACACTTCAGTCTGCCAGATGTTCAACAAGAATTTAGGGACTGATTTAATCTATGGTGATGAATAACGTTAGCGGGAAGTGAAATGTTTAAAGTCCTCTGATTTAGGTAACACAAGACAGGCAATTTGAAAGCACGGAGGAGATTTCGCTTTAGCACATCTCTTCTCCTGGTCAATGTTGTCTGTTCCTTGGTCTCGTCCAAAAAACAGACAGGGTAACAGTATTGATTTCAGGGGCTACTCTGGGCTCATTCATGGACACTGGTGTATACAGCCGGGCTTATTAACACCAAACTGTTTCACTCTAATTTTAATATATTTGTGCACCTGTGCATGTGTATGAGGAGGGCGGGAGCGGACTGCACACGTGCGAAGGTGAACCTTCACATGTACACATGTTCATGTAGATGACAATCTGTGTGCTGCAATTCAAGCTGCCATCTGCTTTCTTTCTGAGACAATGTCCCTCCCTGGTCTGGAGCACACTAAGCAGGCTATGATGGTTGACCAGTAGGCCCCAGAGATCTGCTTATTTCTGCTTTCCCAGAGCTGGGATTATAAGCATGTACACTGAGTACACGGAACCCTTGATTGCACACATGCTATTAAGAGCCTATGATGGATGACCTTTTATAAATGAGAATATCAAGATAATAAATCTTAAACCCAGACTTCTCCAGTGCCATATAGAAACGGGAACAGCTCCAGTCCTGGGCTGTGACTCCGGGAGACAGGAATGGTTCTCGGATACCATCTTTTTCTATAACTAAGAGCGTTTGCTGCTAACAGTTGTTCCCCATGCCAAAACTGGTCAGAAGCACAGCGAGGCTCTCGGCAGACAGACCCTCTCCTGACCTGCTGGATGGTCTGACTTACACTGCAGCTCCAGGGAGCACTGTCAGGACAGAGCTGCCGAGAGAATTACCTAGCTGCCAAGATGGCTCTGGAGTGGTTCTAACCCCCCAAGAAAGACCTGGGCCTTTCTGCCTCGGGGTTCTCTTCCTTTCCTGGCCCGGAATACGAAGAGCACCCTACCCACCCCTTGGCTGTCTGCTGACATTTAATTCCTTCTAACAAATAAGAAAACAAAATCTAAAGAGCTTCAGCATCTACTGCAGCCTCCTCCCACATCCTCGGAACAGACTCTCCTTAGCAGCTTGAGCATTCCCAAGACGTCTCTGAGGCACTGAATACACCTGTGAGGAGTACAGCCACTTTCCAAGTGCCAAGGGCTTGGCTGGCCCTGTGCACACTTGAACTGTTCCTTAACAAAAGCCACAAACTCAAAACATGAATTGTGTTTGAGAGCAGAAATTCAGAAAGGTGAAGGAACATACTTCACTGACACAAAATAACAGGGAGGCGGGAGTCAGGTCCACCTAACTCCATAGGTCTGCCTCCTCCCCGGGGAAACAGCTCCCCGGCTATCCGGCACACTTAGGAGGAAGGTGTGAGAAATACCTGGGGCTTCTCCAGGGTGAAGCAAGTAACAGAGGAACTCAGAGGTCTGAAGAGCCTGCCCCAGACAGACCCGGAGTAGAAATGAGGCCCCTCCTCTCTGCCCCAGGGCTGCCTTCTCACCAGGCAAAGCCCTACCACCATGGGCTCTCTTGTGTCTCCTCACCAACAGAAGATTAACAGGACGCCAAAGCACCCCATTGCTCTGCAAGCATAAATTGCAAGAAAAACATTTAGAATATTGATTAAGTGCTTCATGCTCGAAGATTTAAATTTACCTCCTGTATTTCCAGGATTAGCTGACATAATGGGGTCAGTCTGCCGGCACAAATGATTTACAGAACACCCACTGGCAGCTTTCCTTTGAAAACTCGACACTTAAAAATTTGCGCTTGGTCACAACCAGCAGAGCTCTGGGTATTTAGCAGTTTGGGATAATCACCTTCTTGCTGGGAAGTTTCAAAATCAGTTCTAGACAGGTCTGGCCCTATCTGGAACAAATGGATTGTGTTTGGAACCCACGAGGTACTGGGGCAGAGGAGGCAGGGGAGCCTTCTAAATATAGATCCTAGCCAATATTCTCAGGCATAATACAGAAGAGTTAAACCAAACGTCCTCCCACATGCCTCTGATCTGGCCCTAGGTGACTTCCCATCAGATTCAGCCTGCAGCAGAAGATGCAGTAAGCTTAGCTCTGCCTCTGACTAGAATGAAGAGAGTTCAGGCGATCCTGCTGAGAACCACTCAGAACTGACAAGCTCTAACAAGGAGAGACCACTGGTGGGTAGCCATTTCAGGGTGCAGGGGCAGCAGGCGAGCTGACTCTGCATTGCTGATCAGGGCCGGAACCCTCCTTACAAAGCCTGGCCTGACCCACACCTTTCACAACCCAGACAGCTGCTCTGCCGCTCCTCTTTGCAATGCTGTCTCCAGCCTGAGGGGACCCACGTCTTGGATCAACGCTTGGTAGACTTCCATGTCTCACACACAGATGTGCTTTACTGGGCTCACAGAAAGTTAACATGGTGGCCTGCACTGCTGCCAATGGCCCACAGCCATCCTGCTGAATCTGGACTGAGCATGTGCTCTTTCACCTGCTGTGTCTCCACCTCAGGCCCAGAGCCCAGCCTCCAGCAGAATCAGCCTACTGCATCTACCATCTCTGAGCATTCCACCAACCCTAGGAGAAAATTAAAACGAAACAGAACCTTGTTTTCTGGGAAGACAGCTCAGTGGGTAAAACATGCCAAGCAAACACTGAGGACCTGCCACAGGCTCGAACGTCCAGCACCAGGGATGCAGAAAAAGGCAAATCCCTACTGTGGTCTGTGGAGTAACCAGCCAAACTTAATCTGAAAGTTCCACATCAAGTGACACACTGTCTCAGAATAGGGTGGATGGCATCCTGATGAGTGGCACTTGACTTGTACACACACATTCACACATGTACACCTGTACCCCCGTAACAGGCATGCATACACGACTACACACAAACCGAACCTGATTAAGGTATGTTCACTCATATGTAAAATCCCAGCATGTGGACTGCTGAGGTAGTCAGAATGATACAGATTTAAGGTCACCCTGGAGTACAATGTGAGACCCTTTCCCTCTAGAAAGAAAGAGGGTGTGGGTTTTGGTAATCCTGGGAGCCTCCCCCTCCTGATATCCAATGCAAAACTCCTGCAATTAGACACTGCATAAAGGGTCTTCGCTGGGGCGCTGGAGCTAAGCAGTGCGCGGTGACTCCCAGCAACAGAGCGTCTTCACAGGGCACTGGAGCGAACAATGCGCAGATTCCCAGCCAAGGACTCTCCCCTTACGTCCCCGGAGGCGTTTGCTTTACCTAGGCGACAAGTACACTCTCCTGGTTTCAATACTGCAAGTGTTTCCAGCTGCTGGGCCACTCAAGTGCACAGATGATGAAGTAACTGATAGAATTATTAAGGTTTCTTCGTTTCTCCTGTGACCGTTCCGTACAAGCCAGAGAGACAGGCTAACAATAGCCCAGCTTGCGTCATGCTTGTTACTAATATGCTGCCAATTAATCCTGACATGGGAGCTTGGCAGCTTACCCCAAACCCGGTATTTTGTCACCTGAGGGGGCCAGCACTTGGACATTGCCTTGACATTTTGTACTAATCAATCAAGTTGTTTCTTAAAGCAGATCCTTCCAGTTACCCACGAGCCCGTGATCTCTAGGCCCAGTGCTGCCCTTTCCCAGGTGGATCTGCGGCTGATTTACCAATGATTACACTTCTAGGCAGACTTTTGAAAAAAACAAATGCATATTCTTATTTCTTTCCTTCCAAGGGGGCATCTCTCTCTGATGTTAAGACAGGTCCTCCGGTCCCCAAGAGTCTCCTCATGTTATTGTGTATTTAAAAAATATTACAAGAGGATGCTTCTCACGGGAAGTGAACTTTAAGGCTGCCAAAGTCTTTGGCTGTCTCCAGATCTGTTACCAATGGATTCCAAGATGGTTCAAGCAAGTCCTGTTCTGAGCCGTGACACAGGCAGCAGAAACAAAGAGCATTTGAGGATATTTCTAGGACCCCCGGGCAAACAGTAATCCAGCTATCCACAGCCAGGCAGGCACGAAGGAAAGGCAGACTTAGAGAATGCGCCTCCTGGGAGTCCTGCGCTGAGCAGAGTCCTAAATCAGCTGCAGGGGCCATGTGCTCAGGGGAGGGCCCTTCACTTGTCACTGTCATCAACCCTAGTCTACAGCCTCAAACTATCTTTCCACCATTCTTCATGTAGGTCACCCTGAAGAGGTCTCAGAGCTACAAAGCTCTCACTGGCGAACTTTCAGTCCTCCTTACCCAGTGTCCTGGACCTGAATCCAGAAGCAGCCCTGAGTGTGGGCTGCAGATTTGCCCTCCACTCCTGTCTTGACCTTCAGCAGGGCAGCATCCTTGTCTCTCTTTCCTGCCCTTTGCTTACTCTCGCTCTCCATCCTAACGTGGAAATGAGGCAGAAAGAGACGCTTGCCTTGAGATTGGCCTGCCAAAGACACTAGTTTCAGTGAAGTCACTATCCTCTCGATTGTCTCACTGTTCTGAGTCGTGACACAGGCAGCAGGGACAAACACCATTTCATCTCTAGGACCCCCTGGCAACTGGTAATTCAGCTATCCACAGCCAGGCAGGCTCAAAGGAAAGGCAGACTTAGAGAATGCGCCTCCTGGGAGTCCTGCCCCACAGGGGTGCTCTGACGAGAAAGGGGACAGAGGGGTCACATCTCTGGAATTGTGAAATGCGTTACTCTCCACCTGCCAGCTCTGCCTCGCACCAGTGCTCCTCAGCACACCCAGACTCCCATCCCAGAACACAGCCAAGCAGAACCGTTCGTTCCTGTAATGGACCAGTCATGTGGCCAGCCGACTAAGGATCAGCTACGTCATCCTGGAGCATCCACTCTGGCCCTGTCTCAACTCCTGCAGCTAGGTGATACTCGTGCTCACAGGACAAGGAGGACAAGAATTAGCATGTCCCCTATGAGCACAGTGCTAACGCCCTCCTCCATGTCTTAGGCGTAACTACAGGTTCAGTGAAACCCAAGGCCTCCTCTCCCAGACGCCAATCCCTGCTAACCTTCCCTGTGCATCACAAGGGGGACAGGTGTGTTCGTCCTCAGTCCTGGCCAATCCAGTTTCTTTAGAAGTCAACAGAGGCAGACCTGAGATAAACAGCACTCTTTAATTTTATCTTGTCCCTCTGTCTACAAAGCAGAGCGCCTGTCCTAACACAGGAAGTGGAAAGACATGGTTTCTGGGGAATGAAGCTCATGTGTGCCTCAGCGTTGCCAGGGTAACTGTATGGTGGTACACAGAGTCTCCTGGTAGGGAGGGTTGGCATGGCATATCTGTGCTGGATGTGACACACGCATCCTAAGAGCCCAAGCCAGGAGCCGGGACAGGGAAAGGAACTAGGAAGCAGAGGACACATTTTATGGCCGACAGAGTCTTCTCTACTCAAGGAAGGATGGAACTGCAGCATCACAGTTTCAGGTGATTCATCTGAGATGTGGGCAAGCTGCACCTGGCCTGACAGATGCCATTCACTGAGAAGTGAACCTTTGAGTTAGTTCTGAAAGCTCATGTCTGTATAGTCTTTAAGTCACCTTCTGTGTCTCCAAGTGTGTACGGAACGATGCAAAAGCTCCCCTTCCCTACTGATCGGAAAGCACTCCTGGACAACCCTCAGCAGCTTATGATGATGAGGTCCTGACCTTCATCCAGCCGCTGGGTTTGCTGACACTGGAGTCTAAGTGTGGGAGGCACAGAGAGCAAAGGCTGACCGTGTGTGTCTGCAGCAGGAAGGCAAAGCGATGGGAGCAGCGGCAGAGGAGAGACGGCCATGTCTGAATTTGGAGCCCCTCCCCCAGGCTGGGAGACCCAACAAATCGGCTTCAGACTCAGAGTGTCCTGCAAAATGGAGCAGATGCCACTGAGCACCTCCATGCTACCCCCGACCCTCCCCATGCTGCCTCCAGCCCCATCATTCTCTGCAGAGGGAGATGTGCAGATGGAAAGGGCTCAAGAGCGCTTCAGGATTCCAGAGAACACTGGTCCTGATGTTGAGCTGTGTGGTCCAGTTTCTCCCTGAATGCCTTCTCGTGAATGAAGGCATTCCTAAGCTTCTTCCCAGAGCTCGGAAGGGGCTGACCCTCCCGGGGAGGTGAAAGGAGAAATGCTCTGTAGTCAGAGTGAGGTCCCATCATAGCACTTGAAAGCAGTGCACTAGGCTCTGTCCTCAGCATGAACTGGGCTTGGTGCTCATGCCTACAACCCAGCGCTCTGGGAGCAGAGGAATGATGACCAAAAGTTCAAGGTCAGCCTTAGCTACAAAGCAAGTTCAAGGTCAGTCAGGGATACAGGAGACCCTGTAACAGTCCATACAACAGCAAAGGGACGAACCATCCCTTCCCTAGCACCACCGAGGGCAGAAGCCACCATGTGGTTCCCTTTGCCCCAGCATATAGGCAAAACCACTGACAGGTGACATTCCAGGATTCCTAGCCCTGCTTCTGTGACCCACCAGCTGCCCAGACTTGAACAGAAACATTGTTTTCCTGACACTTACATCCTCTGATGCAAGAGCCATTGTGAGACAGTAACTGCCCTTCCCCTTCGGCCACCAGGAGCATCTCACAGAGTCAAACTGCACAGGAACCCTGCAAACCTCCAAGTAACCAATGTCTGTTGACAGCTGAGTCCGCACTACTATGAAAACTCCATAAAATGGCAGAATGGACATCGCTCCCTCTGACTGAAGGTGGAAACTGCCATGTTTATACTCTGCTTCTGCTCAGGCACACCTGGGTTGGTCTTCAAGAAGTTTGTTGATCATTTTCACTGGCTCTGGGCACAGATGAGGTTTTCCATGGCACTGTGCAGCTTCCCTTACTCTGGGAAAGCATTTTTCACTTGCAAATAACTAGCTTTTCAGGGACTCTACTCAGCAGCTAGTAACACTGCCTCCGACTTCCCTTCAGAGACAGTGAAATAGTCCATGATAGGTTTGAATGGCTGTAATAGTAACAAGCCAAGAACTCCCTCTTTTCATATGTTGCTGCTTTATCAAGAACACAGAATCAGCCACAAATATAGACAGCCAACTCACCTCTACCACCCCCACCCCCAGAAAAATCCTCTGTGGTGCATCTGCCCAGATCCCTCACTTCACAGAGCCTTGACGGAAGTCACAGCACGGCAAGTGGCACTCAGCTCCACGCTTGTCTTTCTCGTCACTCAGACATCACGACTCCCAGATGAAATGGGGCTGGAGAGATGGCTCAAGCAGCTCAGCACTAGTGTGCTCTCCATACATGCGTGAATACCTGGGTTCAGATTCCCACAACCCATCAAAGCCAGACACAGTAGCTTGATGTGTAATCCCTCTTACAAGGCAGGAGGCAGGGATAATCCCCAAGGCTCACACCTAGCCTGGCTTACACAGAGCCCAGCAAGAGCTCGTCTCACACAAGATGGAGGAAGATGGCTGACACCAAGGTTCCCACATTGCATGTATGAACACACGTGTATATGCCAAGAAGCTTTCTCTGAAAACCTTCAAATCTGAGTGACACCTTTCAATGAGCGCAGCTCCTCCCAGAATGCAGCTCTCACAGGAAACCCAGGCCAACTCCTCACCTGCAAATTTGCACAAGGTGGCAAAACGTGTGTGGGGATTTCATTCTCAGACCCTGCTGGCCCTAGAGGCTTGTTCTTGACCCGGAAGGCAGTGGTAGTGGTGGCAGTGGTGGTCTGTGCTGGGAGGGCTGGCTGCCACATGGTCACATCGGAGCCATTGCCAAAGGCTTGAATTGCATTTTCTGCAGTAAAACAAAAGGAAATCCCATTTCAGAGGCCAACAGCAAACATAACAGGCAGGACCAGTACAGCAAAAGAGGCACAGGAGCAATTTTGGTTATAGCACTGATGTCTCAGAACAAAACCTGTCCCCCATTCCCCCATCAACCCTACCCATCCTCCTCCTTACCCATCCCATCCCCCCACTCACCACCCACCCCACACACCCTTCCCCCATTCACCACCCATGCCCCCACTCACCCCCATCCTACACACCCATCCCCCCATGCCTATCTCCCTTACTGGTGCTAAGAACCAGTCTCTTGGATCAGGTACTCAAAAATCAATCCACTCATTAACCACTGAGCAGGACACTGGCTATACCCCCAGCCAGCAAGAACTCACTGTCAGCCCTTTGAAAGACATCCACAGACTCAGAAGTGGCACCAGTTTCATCATTTTCAGGAAAAAGAAAGCCCTGCACTGCATTAGAACTCTACACTGAACAGAGATTTGCCAGCGCCATCTTCTTCACCCCGAAGCAGCACAGCAGAGTGCAGCCAATTTCTTTAGAAGAAAAATCTACCCCAAACCTCATCGGTATCTAGTGAAAATTTAAGTATGATTATTTTTCTCCTTTCTGCTTCCAGTCTTCCAAACAAAATCTGCATAATTAGATAGGCAAACCCTGTCTAAATGAAAAGTTTGAAACGTGAAACTTTCAAAGCTTATTATAATTTCATGGGATTAGATTGTTTTTATGGCAAGAGTAAATTGGTTGTGTGTTGTTCCCTTCCCAAAATGAATAAAAAACAGTTTTTAATCAGGTCTTTAGGGATTTGCCCTGGATTTACGATTTTTTTTCATAGTCACTGTGTAAGAAATCAAACCCCTTCATTTGGGAGCTAAAAGTGCACACTGCTAATACATGACGCTTACTCGGCACTTTTCAATACGTAAGACAGAATAACGGAGCCCAGTCGACCCCGCAGAAGTGACATTTTGTCTTAAAGTTGTCATCCTTCAAGTTTAGAAGAACTGGAAGCTTGCTTTCTGCGACTCCACGCTGGGGGCCGTGGGGTCTGTAAGAGCCCGCTTCCAAACGATGCAGCTTCATCCTTCGAGCCTGGCTCTGAGGTTTAAGTGCTAAACAGACCACGGAGAGAGGCAAACCTGAGGACCAGATTCCCCAAGTGGCCTCAGGACAAGGACAACAGAGCTGCCCATGAAGCCCGCCCGCCCCCGCTGTGCCAGCCCCACGCTTGAGCTCAGCTACTGAAGTGTCCCTGATATACCCACTCACCTCAAGGTGTGGCTCCGTGTGCTAAACACAAGGTCTTGCACAGCAGAGACAGCAGCAGAAGAGCAAAGCTACACCCCCAAGCACAACTACCACCAGGAAGGCAAAAAGCAAAACCTACCACACAAGGGTGGTGCAGACCTCCAAGAGACAACAAAATCTCTCTTCCTTACATGTCCATCTGCCATGCACTTGCCTTTAAACAGACCATTTCCCATTCATAAACTATAACCAAATGATGCTGCAGTTGCACTCATGGTAGGGGACTTTGAGAGAAGCCTGGCTTAGCTGGCAGGACGCGGAATGAGGTTTCCACATCTGAGCCGTGTTCAAGAAACTGATGGCTTCTGCTTCAGGCCCTCTGTAAGACTCTGTGTTTGCAGTCCTGTGCCCCATGCAAACCAGGGTAAGTGGACCGATAATGAAAGATTTTGGCTTTGGCATTTGTTTTTATTCAAAAGTCAGTAATAAAACTATTCTTCTCTCTACCAAAATATTGCCAAAGAGGGACAACTTTAATTTCTCTCTGAGGAACAAATTTTCCACCGCTTTATTTTTGCTAAAACTTGCATTCAAAAAGAAGAGTACAAGATGTTTTTAAAAAAAAAAAGAAGATGCATAAAACGAAACCCAAACAAAAGGTCCAACTGTCTCACACTGGCACACCCCATGTTGAGCAAACGCCTCCATATTTATGGCTCCTTTGCTGAGTTTGAATGGTACCTAAGAACTCAACAGATCATTTTGTTTTTAGAAGAACCAAACTAGAGCATTGCAGCTACATTGTTCAAAGCACATATCAAGAAAGCTTGGTTTTACTTTCCACTGGAGGGACGATGAAGAAATTGAAATCCCCATGAGATGTTTTCCATATAGTCGGTAAATCACAAGCTGAAAGAAGCCAAACTTGGCCCTGACATCTGGATTACACTCATGACAGCAGGTCCTTTGGTACCAGCCATGAACAGGTCACTGGGAGTCAGGAGGCTATGCAAGGGCCAAAGCTTTGGATCGTAACTCTACCACTCAGGGTCCGTAAGAATGTTACCCTTTTACCCAGCTGTCACGTGGATAAGGCACTTGGATCTCCTAGGGTCCTCATGTGGAATACAGAGAAGGAAACTGCATGGAGCCCACCCCCTTACAACACTGGGTTGGACTGTCATGCAGAGGATGCCCACCCATCATGGAACCGTGTGTGAGAGAGAACCGGTGTCCCACTTTTTAAGATTTTCTGATATGCCCATGGTTCACATCTGTACGTCCCTGTCCCTTTGCCAAACAGAATTCCAAAGTGCCATAAGAGTGACCAGTCCTGTCCCCAAAGAGGAATGCCCTGGTCACCAAGGTTCATCAACTCCCAACCAAGATAGCCATATCCGGGATAGCCCTGCTGCATGGCCAGACTCCCCAGCCAAGACCATTGCTTTGACTTGGAGCCAGCCCTGACTGCAAGGGACTGATGATCCTGGAGGCCAGTCCTACCAACTCTGTTTGAGCTTTTCACATTACATATTCTTCCAAGTTCTTCAGAACCTGGGAAAGGGCTCTCCCCTGGCTGCCTAGACAGAAACCTCATCTGTGGGTACAGGCATTCTTTCCCCTCGGTTACTAGAATGTCTTGTCCTCACAGGCCTTTGGATCTCGGTCCTAGCAGCACCTGGTTCATCACTTGTGTAGCTCCCTGCTGTGCCACTGAGTGTGCCAAAAGAAGCAGGAGTCACCGACAGCCGTCAGGAAAGGGAGGGAGAGAGGGATGGAACAGGGGAGCTAACAAAGGGACGGAACTTCAGCTCAGAGGAACATGTATGCACTGACATGCATCTTGGGTTTTGAAAACTCACTGAGACACGTATTGTCCTTAAAGAAGTTGAGGAACTTCAGGCATTCCTCCAGGTCATTGCCACTGTTGCTGCAGTCGCACCAGGGGGCCACGCTGAGGCTGCTGGAGTCTATGTAGTTGGGAGTCATGACCGTGCCTAAGAGAGAAAGAGACAAGCGTGTTGCCGCTGCTGGCCTGTGGACGCCACTCTCCTGTGGCCTAAGAGGAAACAGATACTGGCCTGACAGTGGCCATGCCACAGCTAATTGCAAACTCTCTGTTTGCTGGGTGGGAAATTACGTTAAGCGGAACATTCTCTTAGCAATTTATCTTGAACACATAAAATAATTTACACAGTTACTTTAAAAATTATAGGCAAACTCCTTGGGTTTTATTTTCTTCCTGCACAAATGGTATGGATGTCACGGAGGAGGCGAGAATTAATTTAGAATCTATGAGTTGCCAAATCCCTTGCATTTTCTTGAAAATGTCATTAATCTTCATAAATAGAGAGTTCTGGGTGCACATATCTTAAAAAATTTCTTTAAGGCTTTTAATCCAGTTTCCTCAGAAGTAAGCAGCTTCTTTAGGGTAACTCAGGGAAGAGTAGACGCGTCTCATGAGATCCCCACATCTGGAATGTCCACAAATGTATACAGGGAAGCTTCCATTCCCCAGATGCTCAACTGATTTAAGTAAAATCATGCACAGTGAAAAGAGATGGTTGATGTGTAGATCAGCTGCTGGGTGTTTGTCCGACCTACAGCAAGGCAGAAGCCAGGCGTGGCGCTGCATGCCTGGCACCCAGAGCTTGAGAGGTGGAGGCAGAGGAGGTCAAGGTCATCTGTAAATACAAAGATAATCTGCAGCCAACAGGCTACACCAGACTCTAAGGAAGGAAGAAGGAAGACTACAGCAAAGGAAGGAGGGGGAACAGTGGGACCCCCCACTCAGGGACTCCGAAGTGCTGTCTATGGATCCACAACAGTTCCCACAGAGATGGTGTGTGGGCGGGCCTTCCTGCTTATGACTTGTGGTTTTTCTGGTGAGTTCTCCTCTGGGAGAAATACACAATGCATAGATATTTAATAAAATCCAAATGTCTTCTCTTGGGTGGCTCATACCAGGCAAGGCCCACAGACGCCAAGAACTTTCTGTTTTCAGTTGCTTTTGTGGAAGGAAGAAGTAGTAGGTGGTCAGAAATCCAAAGGATGAGTTTGGCTACAAACAGAACAATAGCTTGAAGAAGCTCTTCTGAGGCCAAGGGCATATTGTCATTATCCTACTGGTCTATTACTTTTTTGGACTCATATCTCATCATTAGCATGAGAGTTTGCTCTGCATCTTACAGAGAGGTCTGACTGGCCAGTGAGGAGGTCAAAGCCTCTGCCCTTCGGATGCCATAGTGGATCCATGACAGCGGAAAGCCAGAACGATCTCTGTGCAGGAGTTAGGAGCCACCAACTCAGGGCACCACAGAAAGAAGAGATCCTGACCCAGGACGGAAATCTTGGCCTGCACAACACACTCCATCCACCACGTGCTCCCTGCGTTTCATCATCCTCAAGCACATAAGGCTTTGCTAAGCCTAGGAATGAGCTCATGCAGATGCTGGCAGGCCTCACCCTGGCCACTCACAGGGGAGTCAATGAGCGTCAGCTCCTGGAAGGACACAGACTGAAGCACTAACAGTGATTGCATCTGGGAGTGAGATTACATCTACAGACTTAGCACTGCCTTCTGGGAGCATCCCTGGCTTTACTTCTCTTTTCGTTTTGTTTTCTTTTTAAACAGTACAAACGACTTAACTGCTTTTGTTATTTCTGCAATTCCATAATTTCATGTATTATCCCAGGCAGGGACTAAGACCCTCAGTACAGAGAGTATGAATACACTCTGTAGTTCTAACCTTGGTTGGGGCTGTATAGAGCCACAGAAATGGTGCCTACCTGGAGGAAATATATTATTATGGGTATGATATGGCTCAGAGGTATCCACTGAAAAGCTGGGAGTGCCTGGGGCAGCCTTGCATTAAACACCCACCCCCTTAAACCAAGAGCTCTCACTGAAGGCACTCTGGTGACGAGCTCAGCCTGTGCTGTCATTTGGAGTGGGAGGTTCTTCCAGCTGGTCATGTACGTGAGCCTCCCTGGGAGGAAGATGGAACTGAGGCAAGGCTGTGTGTCACCTTCCACAGCCAACTGTGATGGAGCCCTGACAGAAAAGCCTCAGCCCTCCCTGGCACATGGGGCCAGCGCCTTTCTTCCTGCCAGCTCTATTTACCCCAGATATAAGTCTGCCTCTGTCTGTATCTTTCCCCAAGGAGTCCTGTTTAATTTTACTATTCTCTTGAATACTGAGCATATGACTCGCCTAGCGCCACAGCCCTCCCAAACAAGAAAATGCAGTTCCTGTTTTCAAACAGTTATTTACAGTGGAAAAAAAATCTCAACAATCCCTTGTACATCGGGAGTCACATGACCAAGAACGAGAATGGCAGGGAGCTGTTCAGGACTGGGTGTCCATTTCCAAAGGGCCATTTCTTGGAAAGTTTCTCTGACCTCCAAGCTCCTTCTCCTCAAAGTTCTCTAAGTCAATTAACTCTGTTTGATTTTCTCTCTTCTTCCAAATAGCCACATTCCCTGATTTTGTTCTGTGTGGCCAGTTTCCCAATGCAGATGCTTCACTTTCTTTGAAATTGTGGCCTTCCTGCTCCTTAATTACTTTCCCTTTCTCCCTCCCTTCTCCCCAATTCTTCCTCCCTCCCTCCCTTCAGGCTACCTTCAACCTCCCCAGTCCAGAGTCCACTAGGAAATTACTGCTGCACAGACGTGGCCTGACGCTGTAGATGGATGTGTAATCCAGGTTCTCCTTGACCCCTCCCCAGGTCTTACCAATCAGTCCCGAGTAGGCCAGGAGGCAGTCTGCATAGTTCTCCTTAAGACAGCTGCTGGCTGACCTGGACTCTGGCTGGCAGTTGGTAAAAAAATCTGCAAGGCGAGATCTGCAACAGAAAAGGGGGAAGGTGCGCTGAAAACACCCCAAGCCTCTGAGCAGAGAAAGGGGTGCAGGGGGAGGGAGGGCTATAATAGGCTCAGAGGAGCAGCTTCTGATGCTTCACAGCCCAGGAGGTGCTGGTGGCAGTTGCTGACACTTCAATAAGTAGAGGATTTTGGATGTTCACAGTACAAAGACACGATACATTTCTGGGGCAATGAACACGCCAATTAGTCAAATCATTACACATTACATATGCACATGTACTAAAATGTCACCTCATAGCCCATAAATATGTATAATATGTTATGTTCCTATGACAAATACAAAGCACACATGAGGAGGGAAAAGACACTAAGTCTTGGCCAGACATGACAATAATTCCTTTGGCAACAGGCTTCTTGTGCTTCCCCCCCACACACACACTAAAATATGGGTTATTCTTTCATTTGTTCAACCGTCCACCTGCCCCTCCCCAGCCTCCATCTACCTGTGTGTGTCTGCTTGTTTGGACAGAAATCTTCAGGGTTTGTAACTGGAGAAATCTAAGAGGCTTTGAAGTTTCCATTCAATATTTATTTCTGACTAGACTTATTTGCATCTTTAGGAACTACTCTTCTACTCGCTCACCGGAGATCCACAGTGGGAAAATATTTACTTTATACAGAAACATGTTCCTGGCATCAAAATTGGATCCTATAGCCCATCTGCTCCCATAATTCCTAGAGCCTTGAAAAATGCACGCCTCTGTCTCCCGAGGCTTTTCTCACACCCCAGCCCAGGCACAGGGATGTCCCAGGTGCCCTAGCCCCATGCCACTAGAGAGCTGGTTTTTCTGGGAGCCAAGGGAAAGCCAAGAGGGGTAGCTGAGGCTCTCCGTGGACACAGGCCTGTGGCTGGATGCCTTGTCTACAGGGTCCTTTCACCAAGACATGGCTGTTAGCACTCTCCGATTCATCAGGAAGCCTAAGTGAGTGATGGTGAAGGTGGAGGGCACAGAAGTGAAAGCGGGGAAGCCATCCATCCACTCACTCGTCCGGGGATGGAGAGGGCTGGTTAGGGCCACGAGGCTGTTTTAAGATCTTCAGGAGATATTGTTGGGGAACCCTGAATGTGAAGTGGCCTCCTGTGAGGTCATCCTGGCAGTTAGCAGTCCCTTTTCTACAGGAGAACATAAGGAACTTGGGGAGCTATGTCACCCAGCAACGTGGAAGACAAACGGCAGCTGTCACAGTTTGCACCTTCACTCTGGCTACGGAGATGTCCACTGCAGATGTTAGTTCTTCCACAAGAGAAACTAATTTGCTTAGCTCCATCTATGACGCGAGCACGTCTGATTTTTCTGTGTTCAGCTGGGCCAGGCTGTGGGAGTTAAAGGTTTTGGGTGGGGGAGAGGGTTGTTTTGTTTTTGAGATAAGGTCTTGCTGTGTAGTTCAGGCTGTCCTCAAACTTATAATCCTCCTGCCTCACCCTCCCAAGTGCTAGAATTACAGGCATGAGCTACCATGCCTAGGATCTTTCCCACCATTTTTCTGGAGAAGGTACCCAAAGGCCTGGCCAATGGTGGAAGCTTACAGCACCATGCTGGGCTCTGTGTTCTGGGTGGCAAGGGTATCACAAGGGGTCTGGGAACAGGTGTTTGGATCTGCTTTGTTTTCTCCACACTGCATGGAAACTCTTTGGTGAGCCTCTCAGCGTACTTCCAGAGCAGGGCCATGGGTTCAAATCACCCTTCCCCTACTCGGCAAGACTCTGATGTGTGTGAGCACCTGGACCACAAACACAGACAAGGCCTTCCTGCTACCCTCTCCCTTCTACTAAACACATGAAAGAGCAAAGACCTGGCTATGCCCATAGTCTGGCCAAAGGGTTTCTTTTCTTCAGAAAATTCCTAAGACACCTCAGGCTTTCTCAACTGGATCCAATGGCATGCAGCTTGGATAGAGTGTTAATTTCAGAAAAAAATTTCCTGGTGATGAAAGTTAATGATCTAATGACTCTGAGTTTCTAACTCTGCAAAGCCCACTTCCACAGAACCTGGCTGGTCACAGTAGCCAGCCAAACATACCCCAACCTGTAGACCCCTCCCACCCCCTGCTCTCCAGTGAAACTGAGTCTCTAGTGCACACTGGTTACTGATGATGCTGTGATGTGAAGTACAGTCCCTCAATGCAGCTAACACCATCAGGCTCTCCCCAGAGCCGACTCACAACTGGACCCTAGAATAAGAAGCTAATTGAGTCAGTATGTTGCAGAAAGCATAAACCTGGTTGTGAGAATCAAACTGGAACCCCAGTGACTCCATTTTGAGAGGGGACTGTGAAGATCCCAGCTCAAAGACCAGGAAGACTATGGACCACAGCTTGGAAGCAGAAGATAGCAGCAGTGAGATTAGCATGAAAGAAGTTAGTGTCCACAAGAAGGCATTACCCAAAAGCACTTATGTGCCCCAAAAGCACTTAGGTAATACAGAGGGAGGTGGGGATCTAAAAGACTAAACAGCCATTGCACGAAGGATGGTTCAGGGGCTTTTTCCTCAGCTCATCACCCTCTTCCATTCTTGGGCGTGCTTTCAACTTCAAAGATATTCTTATCTAACTTAAAGAATATGACTTTTCCTCCATCTTTCTTCCAGGCAGCAGCCAGGATTCTCACCTAACTTGTGCTCTGTATTTTCTCTTAAATGCAAACAAAATTGTCCTCAAGACTCCTTCTGAGCCTATTTTTAAATTATTTTGCTAATGGGACCAGTAACTCCAAAAGGGAACCTCCGTGTCCCCAGTAACAAGACCCGTGCACCATGAGCAGAGTTTCAGAATCCAGGTGGGTACGGGGTCACTGTCAGAGCAGCCACATTTCTAGGGAACTTCTGACCTGTTCCACACCTATTCCTCGCTGTCACACTTGGAGATGACATGGTCATGTATTATGAATCATTCATATATATCATATATAATGTATCATATATTCCATATGCATGTTGGAAAACTGAAATAAGAAATCCATACAGAATGCTGGAGTCAGCTCACTATGGGCCGGTGGGCCATTTTGAGGAATTGTGGGAACTGGTTGGCGTCAGAACAGTGGCTTGAAAACACCACAACGAGAGTATTTACACCACGGCAATCAGCAAATGCTGTAAAGCAGGTTGTTCCCGGATGATAAATGAACGCCATGTTGAAGAAGCGCGACAGTGTAGTTGGTCCTACAGATAAAGACCTTATCTTGGCTGTCTGATCCCAGTCCGCTGGGCCAGACTTCTACTCCTATTTGTCCGGTGGCAAATAAAACATCATGGCACAAGTCCAATCCTCAAGTCTTTTCCAAAGAAAAAGAACTATTCTTTTCCAACACCTCTCCATCACAGACAGCACTCCAAGGCTCCTGTAGTGTTGCTGAAGGCCACATTGGTCAAGCAGCCAGACTGTGCCCGAGGTCAGAGACTGACAGACAGCCATCTTGCTGCTCCTGACATGAGACAAGGGGACCTTGTCTTTAGCTTAGGTCTCTGTCTACAGGCCGTAGAAACATGTTAAAGAATTGTAATAATACTGTGGTTAGTTTTTTATTTGTTTTATTGAGACAGGGTCTTACATAGCTCAGGCTGGCCTCAACTGGATATATAATGAATATATAAGAATGACCCTGACTCCAATCCTCCTGCCTCTACTTCCTAAGTGCTGGGAGAACAGGCTTCTCTTTCACAGTCAGCAAGTCCTTGAAAACAGTTAAGAAAGGCTGCAAAGAACAATGAAACCAAAGACAAATAAAGAATGTAACAGACAGTTTTACAAATGACCTAGTTTTTCCTGGCAAGTCTAATGTGGTAGATAGTTTGTTGTTGCAAGTTTTTGCTTTATTTATTTATTTTAATGGTTTAATTAGCACACAAAGTAACAGGGTTCCCTGTGGTATTTCATAATACTTAGTTAGGGTTAATCTCCCTCACACCCAAGCCTTTCTGCTACCTCCCTGCCCCACCTCCCACCTCAAACCCTAATCCTAAATTTATACTTGAGAGAAGTTAAATCTTCATTCTAGAGGAAACAACAGAACCTGGACTTTAAAACTACACACTAACCCCCTGCCCCCTGCAAATGTCTTCAACCCAGAGCTGCAATGGCTTCAGAGAAGTCATGCTGTAGGCACTGAGACAGAAGGAGTGGCCCATTTGCTGGGTAAAGGCAGAGGAGAGCGTGGCAGACAGAAGGATGCGCTGTTATCATGTCTACCGTGATTCCAGGGCAATAGTTATGAAGGATTTGCATGTGCCGGGTCATGCTTTATATGCTCAACATGCAGTCATAATTAAACTCTCAACAGCCTTACTACGTGGTAGCATGGACCCCATTACCTAGAGGAGGAAATTGAAACAGAGATGTCATCACAGACCCTTCCAAGTTATAAAACGTGATGGCTGGGATTGGGGGCTGGCCACCTTCCACCCAGCTCTGGCACCAGAGAGGACCCTCCACCTACACTTTGCACAAGCTTGCCTGGAGCACTGCTAACCATTTCAGCTGGGCTGGGGAGCCTCCGGCATGCAGGTGAGCCTTGAACTGAATTTAGGTTTTGTCCTGAAGGCATGGGAGCCACCAAAGGACTTTAAACTGGTAAGTAGAATGACCACGGACATGTGTAAGAAAGACTCTTCCTTAGGCCTCTCAGATGCTCAGCAAAGACTTGCTTAGGTCCTATGTGTGCCCACACTGCCTGAGCAGGAATGGGGCACATAGCATGTGGCTCAGGGCAGCATATTTGCTTTCCCAGAAGAACCACACCAAAGCACTGAGGGGCAGGGAGAGACACAGAAAAAGAGAATGTGTCAAAATGGCGGAAGTCAAGATGCAGAGGGCAGCTGGAAAGCTAAGAAGGGCTCAGAGTATGGGTCACACATCACGGGAATAACACATCAGAAAATGGTGTTGTGGTGGGAAACGTGGGGATGGGGTTGCAGCTTCGGCTCTTCCAAGTCCATGGCATCTTGAGAAATCAAGTTTTGGTAGGTGGTTAGATCACTCGCTCTCATATCAGCCCAGCAAGCATCCACCACCTGAGCACCTACTGCTCTACAGCCTCAGCAGCCATGGTGTGCACGCACACACGCACACACGCACACACACACACACACACACACACACACACGCGCGCGCGCACGCACACACGCACACACACGCACACACGTGCGCACGCACACACATGCACACACGTGCGCACGCACGCACACACGCGCACACACACACAGGCATTTGAGCATGCACGCACGCATGCACACACACACGATGACCCTGAGTGATGAATCACGCTGTAATTAGTTTCAGTGGCCTCTCTGCCTGCACTGCTGTGATCTAAACAAGGAAGCATAAATGTCCAGCATGGGATTAACAAAGAAACTCCACGGCTGGGTTTCTTATGGAGACATGAAATCTCCATGACTACAGCAGTGATGAGTGCTGATTGTTTTGCTCTGAGAAAATGAAAAGGAAATGAATAGGCACTAATGTAGAAATGTATCGCCCCAGTCACAGAAAAGCCCCCACCCTTAGGGAAGAAGAAAGGGCTGGCAAATGCCATGAGGCCCCCAGGAAATCTGTAAAATGGTGGTTGATGCAGAAAATAGCATATTAAAGGGAACATGCTGGTAAATGGAGACAGAAAATGATTATGAAGTCTTTACAGCCTCTCCTTGAGCAGCAGCTGGTCTCTGGACAGTGGGCAGGGGGACCACTTAGACACTTCTGTAACTTTTAGGAAAATCGTGTTATAAAGACTACACAAACACGCATCAGCAAGGCTGGTGTAACTCCTGGACCACTGTAACCTCTAACTGCTCTTCTGGAACGACCCCATCGGTGAGAGCCATGCCGCTGGCATGTTGAGCCTGGGTTAAGAGCTGATCCTGACTGGGGCCAGGAAAGCCTGGCACTGCCTAACCACAACTGCTAAGTGTGTCGCTTTGCTTAACATCTTAGTGCTGGGATTTCCTGCTAGAAATATCAGATCTGCAGCCTGTGGGACACCAGACTGGCCACCATGAACAACAGCAACTCCCTTTTGTTCAAGTGGTATTGTTGCTATCTGAATCCCATTCTGCCACTAACCATGACGTTAGTGGCAGGACACCTGGCTCCCTCTGAGGGTATGGAACAAGACTTCTCCAAGGGGCTCTGCACCAGCTCACCAGGCAACAGAAGCTGCAGCACCTGCCTGGCGTCCCAGAGCAGGTGGCCAGCACTGGCTCACTTCAGAAGACGAATCGGCACATGTCAGTAGCACCTCTACAGGGGCCTACAGATTTCTTTCCCCTGGGGCCTCGAAGTCATTTAGCATAAGCTTACTCTTCATACTTCATCCTCATGACTCCCTGCCTTTAGAGGTGGTGGTGGGACACTGTGAAAGAATATGTGGGGGCGGGGTGATCCTATTCATGAATCAGGCTCTCCTTTGGTTCTTTGGACCCCAGCAGAATCCATATAGTCCTGAAGGTCTTGATTATCCAATGAAAATCTTTTTTTTTTTTTTTTTTTTTTTTTTTTTTTTTTTTTTTTTTTTTTTTTTTTTTTTTTTTTTTTTTTTTTTTTTTTTTTTTTTTTTTTTGGTGTGGATTTTGGTTTTTGGAGACAGGGTTTCTCTGTGTAGCCTTGGCTGATCTGTTTTGTAGACCGGGCAACCTTGAGCTCCCAGAGATCCCCTGCCTCTGTCTGCCTGAGTGCTGAGGTTGCAGGCATGCCTGGCTTCAATGAAAACCTTAAACTGTTAGCATGCTTGCCTGGCACACTTGAAGCCTGGCCTTGACCCTCAGGTAGAACCACTTGTGGTGGCACATGCCGCAATCCCAGCGCATGGGAGGCAGAAGCAGGAAGAGCAGTAGCTCAAGGTCAGCTGCACAGATCCTGGGCAGGGTGAGGGGAAAGATGAGAAAATTTCTGGAAATGTCCTTTAATTCAGCCTTCCAAGTTCTGGTCCAGATCTCTTGGCTTATGGAAGTTTTCTCAGTGAATATGCTGGGGGCAGGCTCTCTGTTCTAGGAACATCTCTGTACTTCAAAGTCCCTCTCTGACCCCTTAGCTGTGACTGGACTTCTCCAAAATTTCTTTCTTCACCTGGAAGACAGGGCCAGTGCTGTGTAAGTCGCTGTCCATGGCTCCTGTGAGACTTCAATGGCAAACACACAGAATTCTTCACAACACCGCTACTCAGTACAGCTTTGTTCCCATCATCCTTTGCTCCTAGATCCCAGACAACCCCAATGTAAAATGTCTGCCATAAAAAATGTGCAGCGAACCCAGGTGGAGAAACACGCTTTTCCTCCACAGCCCCCACCACATGTGCAGAACAGGACACACCTGTGAAGCTGGGGGCATCAAAACAAAATGGAGACCTCTGAAAGCCAAGAGTGGCATGGTGTTCCTTTACAGCCTCTCAGTCAGAAGGAGTTACAGGATGAAGACATTTCAAATTAAGCTACTTTATGGAAGGGATGTAGAGGGAAGGAAACACTTTTCAATGACTAAGTATCACTGTGCTTGTTACTACTTCTAATAGCTCCTGCAGGATGAAAACAGCCTGAACCACAAGCTTCTAAAATTAGCCCAGGAAGGACGGCGCTGGAGAAATGCAGTGGTAATTGTCTCATACAGTGACACAAAACAGATTTTTCCTCCTTCTGTTTTTAGACAATTACCTTAGCTGCTGTGCTCCGGCAGCCCACTGGGGTGCACATCTGGAACGGATCTTTCAGGAAGTCGGAGCCGTATTAAATACATTCTGCAGGAGGTGTTGTTTTGTGTCACTGGACCTCCTCACTGGCCTCCTGGAGCAGAGGCTGGAGGACAGCTGTGGGACTGAGCCCGAGTCTACTGCTGCCTCGGGTGAGCTTGCGAACCAACCCAAGCACCTCTGCCGCCAAGGCTACAGCTTCATGCATCTGGGTCCACCTGCCTCTGCCTTGAGTTGTTGCTCATGGTGGGAAAAGTGAGCCTGGAACTGATTCACGAGTACCTCAGCCACAGTGACCGTCAGCTGATCCAATGGCCTCTGGGACATTGCCCTGCTTTGCTTCCTGAATCAGGAAGGTCTGTGGTTAAGCTGTTCTCAACCCCTGTCTTCCCAAAGCCTTGATCAGCTCTATGCTTGTATTTTGGAAGCTGACAAGAACCATGGGGGTGTCCTGGTCATTCCCATCCCCTCAGCTTCCTTGCCGAGGTCCTTGGCCAGTCCTAGGGGCAAGGATTCAGCACACTCCATGCCCAACCCCAGGGCTTTCTGCAAACTCGTGAGGAAGGAGTTGAGTCTTAGGGGCATATGACTGTACCCCCCCCCCAGTCTCCTGCCAGGTGGAGCTGACAAGGCAGGCTGCAGGGGTGAGGTGACTGTGTATCATCCCTTCAGACCACACCACACTGCAGTGGCCCTGAGGGAAGTCCGGGCAGCATCCAATCAATCCTGGCATGCCTCCTGAAGCCACCTTGCATGTGCACTGACAGCCATCACTCAACATCCACCTGGTGGCTGACGTGGCCGCACAGTTACTCTCGAACTGGCAATTTTGCAGAGTTAAGTTCTGGGTGCTGGCAAGCTAATCCACCCCAACCAGGAAGGGGCTTTCCATAGCCTGGGATCTAGTGTTGCAGAGTTGGCCTTCAGCACGGGGTTCCTCCCCTGCTACCTGCAGAGGACCCCTCCCGGTGGACAAACTGATAAACAGACTGTCAACAACAGCAGGAGCACAGAGAGACTGCACACGGCCCTGTGCTGCATCTCCAAGTCAAATACAGCTGTTTGCATCGCCCATGCCACGCTTTGTCTATTAGTGCAGAAAATCTGGCTTTTCAGCGCTTGTTTTTAAGGGGAGAAACTGAAGGCGCAGAGAAATTGAAGGCTTTCTGGCTGATGAAACAATCACAAGGCTCTTAGCCACCCAACAGTTGTCTGCTGGGATAACCGCAGGTGACAAATATGTTAAAACCCTTTAGAGCAAGTCTTAGCTTTAAGCCCTTGATATTTCTGCAGGGAAAATTAATAAATCAAGTTTTGTGACAATTTGGCCACAGGGAGAAATAGAAATCTAGATGTTCAAACAATCTTTCACCAGTAGAGCTATACTGTAAGGCTCCAGACCAACACGGTGTGAATTCACATCACGTGGCATTCAGCAGGCCCTGTGTTCAGGGGAGAATTTCACCAGTGGCCTCACATTCATCTCGAAACTCAAGCCTCACATCACCAACTGCCCAGAACTGTGGACAGCAAGGGTCACCCGCTGCGGTTTCCCTTAAGTACTGATGCTCACTGGCACCTCAGCCACAATTTGGGTGTAGCTGCCACACAGCAGGGTGGAGGGAAGTGTTAGTGAGGAGCTGAGGGGCACAGGCAGGTGACAGAACAGAACGCACACAGCCCTGGCTGTGTGCGCCCTGCACACCAGTGGAGCTGAGCTCTCTAGCATCTCTGGGAAGAAAATCCTAACACCACTCACGACATCCAAAATTTTAAAACAAGACGCATGTGTGTGAGGAAACCACGTGTGAAAGCATGCATGTTGACTCATGGGCCACTTTGATTCCTGAAGTTGTCTACACGCCGGTGCCAGGGCCTGAGACAATGCTGCCGTACACAGTGAGAGGGCCTTTGCTGCTGGGGCCCTGGAAACCCAGGGATCCTTCCGAGAAAAAGTGGGGCGCCATGTGAGGCAGACTCCACAGTCTTCCAGCTCTGGAAAAGGAGACGTCAGGTGTAGTGTGTGTGCTGGTAATCTCAGAATTCCTGAAGCCAGGCAGGAGGGTTGCAAATGCAAGGCCAGCCTGGGCTACACAGGAAGATCTTGTTAAGAAGCTGGATTGAGAGAAAAGGAATAAAAGGAAGAGGAGAGAGAGAATGATGACAACAATATGACAGACAGTAAACACAACTATGAGCCAATAATCAGAGCAAAATATGGACATGCCAGAAGAACTTGGCCGAGTGCTCCAAGCACAGCCAATGTGGCCATGGTGAGCTGCTGCCCCACAGACTTGTGGGAGGATAAGTTTAAAGCCGCCAGGTTTGTGCTAACATGGTGAGGACACACCCCTAAGCAACTGAAGAGCAGGAACACTGAGTACCACATTGGCTGATGGGCTGGAAACTGTTTCAGTTCGGCTACTTACTAACCATAGCATTGAGGCCAGTGCCCTAATTCCTCCCGCTATCACTGGGAGGCGGGGCCAGGCATGTCTCGCTTGTCACACCTGTTTACAGCTGCTCCTGAGTTCTAGGCAAAACCTCATGAGCACCCGTTTCTGCAGTTCTGCTCTGGGCCAGCCCTCACACACCACACTGACCTTGGGACCTTGGTGAAATACTAGGGTTCACATGACCACCCTGAGGCTTGTGGAACCTGTCAGCTAATGATGTGGTGTACAGGCCCCTGTGTTCAAAGTCTGTGAGCACTCAGCAAGGTCAGGAGTGGCGCTAGGCTGGCTCCTCCACTGAGCCTTCCTTCAGCAAGCCTTCTAAGGACTCCGCCACCACAGGACATCAGTGTGTCCTTCAGGCCAGTGAGAGCACAGTCCAGCATCTGGCGGAGGAAGGAAGCACAGCCCTAGTGTAGCTTCAGGCTCGGATCTGAAGCTCCGCCCTCCAGGCCTGTGCTCATTAAAGGGGAGCTGACTGCTTTCAGAAGGGTGTGGAGAGACCAGTAACCTAATATCTATCGTGGTGTTTACAGCCAGAGTCTCTCTGAACTCTAATCAGCTCTGGGAACCACCAAGTCAATTCTAGAAATTATCCTGGTGCTGCTTCCTTCAGTCAGGCCTTGGTTCTTTGGGGTTCCCAAAAGATGAAAAATTAAAATTGCATACTCTCTTAACTTTAATAATTTGGAAAGCCCTCCCCTCTTCCCCTGACTCTCCAAGGCAAACGCTAACTACCTCTGTGGAGCCCGGGCCTCAAGCTCTGTTCCATGGCTGTTGACTCACCTGTGTCCCATTAGAGGCGCCCTAGAGAGAAGCAGAGAACATGGAGAGAAATGGCTGTCTGAGTGGCTAAAGACCTACACTCCTACAAACAAAGTTTAAACAGAAACATGAAAATAAGGTCCCCTATTAATCTTTAATGAGCTTCCAGACTTCCTAAGGAAAATTATATTCAACAGTAAATATACACTAGGCCATTTTTCTTTCAGGCAAGTTGTTTTAGAGTCAACAGACTTTGAGCTGAGCAAACAGCTACTCTCTAATGTCTTCCTTCCGTGACGGGCACAGAGAACATCACAGTTGTGCAGGAGGCAGGGGCTCACGGGTGTGCATCCTGAGTGTGAATCGCTCTACCAGCAGAAGACAACTCCCCGTTTCCAGGGACTCCTTAGCTCCTGTTCTTAGCAATCCCTTCTCCCCAACATCCTCTTGGAGCAGCACTGCACCCCAAACTCCTTCCTGCATTGTATATCAGCCCTCACAACTGCTCGCAAAACACTCTTCTCAGGGACAAAGACGCAGAGTCCCAGGCCTTCAGCCATTCTCTAGAAAGGAGCCCCTGGCCTCTCTGCCTAGCTTGCTGAGGAAGTGACTGGCTCCTCCAGGGAACCTGTTGGCCCTCCCACCAGGCCTCTTCTCTGTGTCTGAGCGTCCACCAGCATGCCAGCTTCAGCTCTGATGTGTGTAACCACTCACTCTCAGTTGCACGCCAACACCGTGAGAAAGTGGGCACCCGGAACTATGGCGCAACAAAGTGGGCATTTAGTAAATGTTTGGAATGCAAGCAAATAAGTCTCAGTTCCAAAGACCAGGGCTCCAACCACCCGTTATTCAAGCTTACCGCAGATGCTGTGGGTTTATACGTGCATCAGATGAGGAGACATCACCCAAGTCCAGCTTTCTAGACTGTACTGCAACAACCATATTCACGTAGAACAAAAGGTTTGACATACAACAACCTTCTTAGCTGGGTCAGCCTTAATCCAAACAAGGCCTGGTTAGAGTTGGAACTAGACTTGGAGAAGCAGCCCAGAACTCCTACAGCAAACACAAGGCATTGACTTCATGCCCTGTCTCTTCAGTTCTTGAACTCCTGCCTCTCTTTTGAAATGAATCCCACATGTATGATGCTGAAGTCTCGTTTGAGTATCTCTGATCTTTACTAGGCCCCATAAGGTGCAGTGACAGAATCAGTGAGCACAGTTTCATACTGCCTGCTGTTGAAAACACAAAATACAGCCTTTGTTGGGACTGTTCAGTCAGGCTCCACTAGCAGCTGTTGGCCCATTCACGTGGAGACATCATCCGGGTCTGGACCCTACCCCAGAGCTGTGCACTGCTCATCCCAAGGGAGCAGTCAGACCTCAGACAGCATGGGTCCCAAAGCCTGCATCACACTTGAGCTCCCTAACCCCCAGCAGCCTTCCCTCACTGCAGGAACCTCTGCAGGGCTAGTGACAGGAAGCACAGAGCTGGAGCTTGCCCTGCCAGGCCCATCTTCTTGTCGGCCACCCTTGGAAGGCGAGACCTATGTGGACCTTCCACAGAGTGGGCAGGTGCCATGCTGTTGTGGATGTGAACGTGTTTTTGTTTTGGTCCCAGGTGTGGGATGTGGGGCTGATTCGGATGGTCCACAGCAGCCAACTATTTGCCAGGTGTGGGCTCTGGGAGGGGTTCTTTGCCTGCTGCAGTTAGTTTAACTCTGATGGCTCTTGAGGGGGAATAAAGGCCAAAGCCCAGAGACAGGAGGCGCCAAGGAAGAAGCAGGCTGCTGCTGCTGCCCCTGCTGCTCCCAGTTGCTGTTGCTGCAGTGTGATGGGAAGTTGGAGACATCCTGAAAGGAAGCTTGGACTTGCCCCAAGGAACCCAGCAACCCTAACCAGCAGGAAGTACTAAAGAGAACTCCACCTCCTCTCCTCACTCACCCCCTTTCTCTCCTACCCAGGATTGGGATGGAGAAGAGAGGAGAGGTAAGAAACTAAAATAAGGGTTAAAAAGCAGCATCAACACTGAGCTCCATGGGAAAGCGCATGAGGCCTCATGGAGGAAATGGTAACTTTCTACCAGCCCACTTCTTGGTCTCCCTGTGCAAGGTGTGCCCTTGAGGGACATTTCTGAGGAGAGGGCACAGGGTTAGGGCCTCTGTCCCTCCACCGAAGGTGCCCTGGCTATAGTACTGCTGCTCCTCCATGTGACCATCAGAGAGACCCTGCTGCAGGAACCACGCTTCCTCCACAGGAGGGGCAGCTCAGAGGACCAGGTAGGGCTCCAGACCCACAGGAGTACAGGCTTGGCAGAGAGAAAATACCTGACAGATTCTGGAAAAGCCTGAGGCAGTGCCCTCTGTCTTTGTGCCTTGTCTTCGAGGTGGGCAGGGAGGCTCTCTAAAGCTTGGCATCACACCATATTTGGTGGCACTTCCTGGGCACCCAGACACACCCCTTCATTCAGCCAAATGTCATTCTCAGCCCAGCCCACCTCACACTCCCTCCTGAAAACCACAGAGGTGTCCACACAGAGGAAGGAACAAGAGCAGACAGTGAAACACAGCTCGGGGCACAGGCCTGCTCTGAAGGTCACTTTTGGAAGGAAGGCTCCTCTCTAACAAGGGCCCTCGAGTCCTCTGCTCAGGAACACATTTTCAATTCTAACTCGGCCAACTGCATTCCTATTTCAGGTCAAGGTCAGCTTATGGACAACTGCTTCTCTCCTTCATGTACAAAATGAGGATGCAGATTTGACAGGCAGCAGGGCTAGCCCTGAAAGGACCTAAGCCTGTGGTTACCGCATTGTTACGGTCTGACGAAGTGTGCCTCAAAGGCTCATGTGTTGAAGCCTTTGTCCCTGTTGACAGGACTATTCTGGGCTCTGGAAAGTTCAGGAGATGTGGCCGAGATGGAGTAAGTGGGTCACTGGAGGTGTGTCCTTAGGAGCTGTGTCTTGTCCCAGCTCCCCCTCTGTCTAGGCCACCAGGAAGTAAACAGACTCTCCCAACATTGTCTTCCCATAGGGCCAGGGCCAGAGCGAAGTGATCCTGGGCTATGTCTTCTCCCTAAGTGTGGCTCAGATATGCTGAGGTACACACAAGCATCTCAGCATCCTGCGTGTGTAAGGAACTGTCACCTGACCCCTCGTAGTGGATTGCCTCCCAAGCATTGTTCCCCATTAGGGCAAGGGCTCCCCACCTACTCCCCTTGTCCCTGACTAACTTCCTGGCCTCAGTCCCTGCCCTTCCGTTCATGGCCCACTGTCTGCACAGTCCAGACCCCAGCCTCAGAACTATTCCCTTCCCATCCCCACCCTGAGCTCATATCCCAGCAACACTGATCTAGACTTGAAAGCGGGATATGACCACCAACCCAGAGCGCCTGGCCAGCATTTCCTAGATCAGCTCCAGGTGTGGACCGCAGCAACAGTGGCACTGGCCTTTCCACTGCAGACTCTCTGGCCCCTCACCAGGCCTCCTGCATCAGAACACATCCCACCACAGGCTAGAACAGGAGCCCTGTGACCCTCCTGAGAACTTCTGGAACCATCGTCCCTCCAGGCCTTCTGCTGCGACAGACATCTGTCCTTGCTGGTCTCCTTGGTACTGAGGACCCAACACCCACCTCTTAATCTTCACTTCCCATGAAACATTTGTGACTGATGAACTAGCCACAGCACACAAAGCAGCCAGCCTAGCAAACAAGGAGGCACTGTAAATAGCCATGGACCTTATTTATAACTGAGCATGTGCTGGGAGCCAAAGCTATCTAGTGGAGACAAAGGTAGTTATCAAAGCCAAAGCCAAGGAGAGAGCAAAGGTCATTTAGTGGAGACCTAAAACTATTTAGCGAAAGAGTTATCTAAGACCCTAAATCATGGGTGATAGATTGTGATGACATCCTTTGTTAGAGCATCCGTAAGATATCTTAAGAGAACATCTTTATGGTATCTTGCAGGTACAATAGTTAAGCCATGAAAGCACTCTTCCTGTCTCCTGCAGCAGCTAATTACCTTCCCCCTTTTCCTTCTCCCTAAGCTGGGCAATAATTTCTAATAAACGAGGCTTTGATCAGACGAACAGACTTGGCCTTCATTTCTTGCGCTTCTTGTCCCTTCCCCCCATTCCTTCCAATCTCCCCCTTAGAAACCCTGGTGAAGCCCCGAGGGTCGGGGCAAGTGTGGTTCAGCGCCAAGTTCTGATAGGGGTTTGATCTCTAGGCCTCTGTACTGTCTCCACAGAGAGGCTGTCTATCATGGTGTCTAACTCCTCTGTTCCTGAAGGGAAGGCATTTCCTCTACCCAGAGCCCTGTTCCCAGAAGCTTCAGGCTGCTATGTGGAGCCGGGTAATGCTGCAAGAGGAAATCCAGCTGCTGGCTGATCAGAGGAATGGGGCATTTCCAATTCTAAGGGTTGTCTTAGGTCAACTAGCACTGCAGCCTTTTCATTCCCCAGGGGGCAGGGAGGGTGAGGCCAAGAGAAGAGAGGAAGGCTGTATCTACCGTCCAGACAGCACTCTAACCTGGGAGCTTTCTTTCAGTCATTCCGTCACCCTGGCCCACAGGAGGGTTCCAGTGCCTGCTGCCCCTAGGTACAGACACCTTGCCGGCATGCTGAGCAGGTCTGCTCAGGTAGGAGACAGTGGGAAGGAAGGTACACAGGCTCGGGCCTCTTCCCCAGAAGGTCATGGCCCATCCAGTGTGGAAGCTCTCTAAGTGAGGTTCAGTTCCCTGCCAGCCTCATGGAGCCTTGCTGGGGTCATGTGGCTGTTTTGCCAGTCGTATGAAGCCCTTCCTCTGTTATTCTCAGGAAAGCAACAGAACACGGCCAAAGCCCACCCATGGGAAAATGCAACAGACAGAATGTAGGAGCCAGCCGGCTTCCTGCCACACACCAGATTCTGAAGAATGGAGAAATCTCCCATGCACTTCTCTACATATTCTTGTTGTTTTACTTGAGAAATACTAACAAAATAGATTTTGTTATTTAAAATAACACACAGTGGGCTTCTTGATGTTTTCTTTAAGTGAAATGTAAATAGAGCTATTCATCAGCATGTAAACATTCCCTCAGCTTTGATGTACTATGGGAAGTATTAATAGCTTTAACCCATATAAACAAGGCCCCCTGGGATTCACAGTGGTTTTTCAAGAGTGTAAAGTAAAAAGGCTGAAGATCTGCTATTTTAATGAGAAATGAAATATACTTCCAACAGGTGTTGGAGCCCTGTCCAGGCAGGGCTAAGGCTCTTACTCAAACATTCTCCTTTGAAACAAAGTTCTCTAGCATCTAATCTTATCCTGAAAGTGTTTCTGGCAGCCACATAGGCCGCTTACAAGACGGGCGCCCTTTGGCACAGCAGTGGGTGGCACAGATTCAAGATGTCGGGCTCTGCAGCCCACCAGGCCTCCTGAGCTCACATTCCAGTCTCAGCACTTGGATGACGCGTAGAGATCCAGCACCCCCAGCCTCCCACCCGGCCCTGCTGGAAGGAGCCCAGCACAGTGCGTGGCACCCTGCAAATGTCAAGTCAATGCTGCTCACCCTTACCCTACACTCCGCTGCTGCTGACATTCACACATTCCTCGGCGATGTCCCCAGGCCCCCGTGTGACAAGCCACTCAGTCCCTAGCTGTGGCTTGCTGCCTGGTGGCATGATAAAATGACTCACTGCAAAGAACCCCCAGGGGAGGCATGTGTGGGTTCTGTCCCCCTGAGTCAGTCAGTGCCCTTTGCCTGGCCCCTCTCTCACTGACTCACACCCAGCACTCACTCAAAGGTGAGTGCTGTTTGCTGTGGTCACTCCCATGCCCACAGCCTGCCAGTCACATCCCTGAATGTCACATCGTTAATAATGGTGAATCTCGCTACTGTGGCCCAGCTCTCATGGCAAGCTCTGCTCACATCTTACTCCATGTCTGATAATAGCTGCATGTTCTATGGGAAGTGTTCCGGAAATGACGCGTTTCCCAGACACCTCTAGACTAGCATCCTGTCTCTGTCTTTCCACTTTTCCTGGAGGTCCAAGATGTGAAGAACAGTGGTGTAGCCTCCGGAAACAGTGCTGGCATTTTGGTGAGCTTCTCGGTGGTGTGTTAGTGGTGGTCAGCAGCAGGGCTCTGGCCAGCCTTCCCACAGCCCACCGTCGCTATTGGACAGAAACGCTCCATCTGGAACATTTTGTAGAAAACGTTTAGGAGAGAGGAGTGCATACAACTGAGAGTCCCACGTACTCTGTGGCAGTTATCAGCCTGCTTCACTTAAACCTCCAGCAGCCCTGTGAGGATAGAGAGGGGCCCATCCACAGAAGGGAAAGTGGACTCCATGATGCCCACATCATGACCAGGATGGAAGCCCAGGTCTGCCTCACATGCCCAGCACTGACAACTGTGAGGGGGAAATAAAATCCCCAGGTGCCTGCAGAGTGCGGGATTTTTCATGTTGATAGTTCTTTTAAGTTCTTGTTTTCTTTGGATGTGAAATTTTCTGCATAATTAATCACCTTTGGAAATTAGAGAAATTTCTTCTTCACTGAGTTGGAAATGCCCACAGAAATGAAAATGGCAGTGTGCCCCCAGGACACCCTGGAGGTGTGCAAATGTGAGGTGGGGGCGGGTAGCAGGATGCCGAGTCTGTGAGACCCAGGCCCACGACAGACCACACAGGAGGCTCAGTCAGAATTCCAGGCACAGACCCCAAGGACAGAGCACTGCTGGCTCTGGAGGACGAGGTCACAGGGTCACACTGCTCAGGTCCCCTTGCCCTCCACAGGTCCACAGCTGATTAAACACACGTTGTGCCCCCTCCTGGCTCACAGAACACTGGGAAGGACAAGCAGGTACAAGAACGAGAATGCTTAGCCCATGGACTCAAATACCAACTATGCATGGGCAAAAATGGAAGTAGTATATGAGGGAGCTGCACATTCCTAGGAGGCAGCCAGCAGCCTGCTGGGGATGGCCCTGCCCAGTGAACAGGGTCTGTCAGGATGGGCAGTGTGCTGGGATGACTCCGCCCTGCTGGCAGTCTGGATGACAGAAGGCCCTTCTGGAGGCTGAGGTCTTACTCATCCCTGTCCTTGGCTCAGTGGGTGAGGCAGCTCTGAGAAGATGCAGCAGAAGATGGAAGCCACGCCTTTGGAATCAGGTGGGACCTCGAAGACCCGAGTGCACCTGTTTAGTTTATGGGCCTGGTGGGACAGGATCCTTGTTTGTGAGGCCTTCATTGCCATTGAGGTCAGGGGGCAGCAGAGAGGATCAAAGGTGGTCTCCCTCAACTGACCACAGCTTTAGACAACGTAGTCTAAACCCATGGACCCAGAGACCTCCCTGTCCATAAGCTCTTCCTTCAGCACACCCAGGAAAGAGCCTAAGGCCTGTCCCTACCTCATCATTCCCGCAGCCCTGTACTAGGGTGCTATCCATTTAGCTCAGAACTGTCTCCGTAACGAATGTGGTGGTCTTGGGGCATGAGCTTAAGAGTGCAGATTATTTAGAGCCGGTATCGTGTGTGACAGCCAAGACTTCATCTAGACCCTGAAATGCACAGCCAAGGGTCCCGACATGTACTGCTTTGGGCTAGGTGGGAGTCAAGGACCACACACCGGGAACCTTTGTATTGGGAAGACACATGACCCATATGTCCAGGACCCAGGCTGTTCACACTCAGTGTGCCCAGGGTAAACAGGGAGCTAACAGTAATCATTCCACGATCAGCGTGCTGTTGGACCCTGTTTTCCTGTTTGTGGAAACACACCTTTCAGAGTCGAAGCTGTGGCAGAGTATCTGCTCTGTAATAGGCTGAGTGCTGGGGAGGAAATGAGATAAAGCAGACACTTAATGAGCACATGTTACCTGGGAAGCCACCTCCACTTTTCAAGTGATGCTCAGACACTCTGACGGGCTATGCACTCAGCTCCAGGAAAGCAGTCTTTAAAACCAAGGAAGACTTAGTTACTGAGCCATGCAGTGTTTGGACTCAGAACCTTCAGTTTACCTGTCTGGAACTAAAGATAGGAAGGCTGAACAATGTCTGAACATTGTATTATTGCCAGAAAAAAATAATTCTTTGCAGCTAGTGACAGGAATCAGGATGCGAGTTAGAAAGCTGTGTCCACTCCAGGCGCTGTGTAGTGAGGCTGTCCTATACGGCAGCTGGCATGACCGGAGACTCACTCGGTCCCAAGTGAGGGAGGTCCCATCGTCAGTGTGGATGCTGTGAAGATGCAGTGTGGATGCTTCGGAGTCAGGTGGGATCTCGGAAGAGTGAGGTCCCATCAATGACATTGGCAGTCTGGTGACGGTCCTTGCCAATGCAATGCCCGTGGGAGTGCTCTTCTTCTCAGGCCTTTCCAGTACAGCCCAGGCCTCTCCAGGACAGCTTCTCTTCCAAGCAACTCATTCCTCCAGGAAGCCTTATTAACTCCACCCTTCTCTTTGTTCTCCCAAAGCACCCCGCGGCTCCCTAACCAGAGCCGACCTAGTCATCCTGGTGTAAAATGTGTGAGCTGCAATTCCAGGGGTTTACCGGCTCCCTGTCAGTGCAGCCCAGATGGGGGGATGGAATGGGTATGTGACTGGAGAGCAGCTAGACGGATACCAATGAATGATGGGTAACACACAGATAGTGGAAGAATGAGTGGATAAATGGATAGACTATCCCACATGGGGAGAAAGGAACAGTCAGAATGGCTGATGGAGGGCTGGAGTCTCTCTGCACTAAACCCAGTGTCCCTCTGAGCCTCCCTCCTTCAAACTGGTATCACGGACTCTCACCTTTCCCTTCTGGAGACTGCTCCGCCTGTCCCAGCTTCATTCAACTCCCCAGATTCCTGGCAAAGGCTTCTTCAGACCCTTTCTTCAAAAACTTCAGGTTTCTAGCTTTTAGTATGTAGGATATTTCTTTTCTCATCCACCATCCAGGAGAAAACAAGCCTCCCACACCCTTCAGCAGCCTCTACAGAAGGTTCTAACTTGTCCATTTGCCAGCCTCCACGTCCTTCCCGTTATAGAGTTGTTCATTCATTCACACATTCAGCAAACATTCACTAATTACCTTTGCTGACAGTTTGAAGTTTTCCAAATGTTTACCTGTTGGAGGAGGGTCTGTGTTTTCAGATGCTGATTTCAGGGGCCTGAGATCTGGTTACCTCCCTGGCTTGGGTATTGTTATGCACCTCG
>REGO01000623.1:362417-391495 GCA_010120015.1 Rhombomys opimus
AGCCTGCCCAGCTGGCCTCCTCTCCAGAGCCTGCCCAGCTGGCCTCCTCTCCAGAGCCTGCCCAGCTGGCCTCCTCTCCAGAGCCTGTCCACCTGGCCTCCTCTCCAGAGCCTGTCCACCTGGCCTCCTCTCCAGAGCTTGCCCAGCTGTCCTCCTCTCCAGAGCTTGCCCAGCTGTCCTCCTCTCCAGAGCCTGCCCAGCTGTCCTCCTCTCCAGAGCCTGCCCAGCTGTCCTCCTCTCCACAGCCTGCCCAGCTGTCCTCCTCTCCAGAGCCTGCCCATCTGGCCTCCTCTTTGGACCCTATCCACCTGGCCTCTTCTCCACAGCCTGCCCAGCTGGTCTCCTCTCCAGAGCCTGCCCACCTGGCCTCCTCTCCAGACCCTGCCCAGCTGACCTCCTCTCCACAACCTGCCCAGCTGGCCTCCTCTTCACATGCTGCCCACCTGGCCTCCTCTGCCACTCTCTAGGTTGTCGAGGGACAGAATCTAGCACTGAGCATAGTGCCAGGAGCCCTGTGGTCTTACCTGGAATCACTCTGATTTCCCCTGGCTCCATACCTTCTGCCCTGCCCAAGCTCCCCCGTTTTACCACCTCATTTCTTAGCCACCAATGACCTGAACACTTGCTCCCCTGTGATTACCCAGAAGCTCCTCTCTGGCTTCCTGGGCATTGCTCACCCACATTCTTCTTCATTTGCTTCCCTACTCAACAACGGGAAAGACAGGCCTTGTGCCCAGATTCCTTCCAGATCCAAAAATCAACACGGTCTGCAAATATAACAAAGGGGGTTTCTGATTCTTCCTGTCTCCAAGCTAGTGACTTTGGAGGGTGTAGACATATCGGGGCGGTGATGGTGAGGAGGTCCAAGCATAGACAGCAGAGACCCTGAGCTTGGCAGTGGGAGTAGCACACAGAAAAGAAGGCAGAGCAAACCCATCCAGGCTTTTCTTTTAAAATAAAGCTATGGACTCCAGGAGAAACAAACTGCCTTACTCTCACTTCTGTGGAAGGAGAGATAAAGAGAGAGACAGGAAGATGGTGGACCAGGCTGAATGTGGGTCACACACCCCTGAGGTAGAGGCCCGGAAAAACCTATGCTCCGCTTACCTGAGGGTCAAAGCCATGGGGCAGTGGGTGTTGAAGGACTCCTGGCCCAGCTTTCAAGGTCTGATGAGTCCGTGTCGTGCAGACACATACGGGGGGAAGACATAGCTCCTGAGGTCGGGATGTTAAAAACCAGACATCTGGCAGCTTAAATGCACTGCCGAAGACACTCATGTGCTCACTCGAAATGAAAGCTGTTCAAATGGACTGGAAAACGTTTGACTTGTGTTTTCTCATATTCCTGAACCTTTCCTTTTATGGTTCAGAAGTTTGCATTGTCTAATTGCTGATTTCGATTTGTGAATGAATCAGTGTAAAATAAAATTAAGTACCAAATCAATCTTATCAAATTAATCTACTTTTAGGCATTAATTATCCTCTCAACCATTTTCTCTTGAACTTACACACATTTCATGACAAGTCCAGGTCTAGTGGTATTGCATTCAGTTTTTAATACAGGAGCTTACACTCAGGAAGTAGAGGGTTTGGATTTCTAGAACCCACAGTTTGCTGTGCAAAATGATCTTATTCCAGGTCAACATTTTAAAGGTGCTCAAGCACTGTGACTACATAAGTCACTGGGGCAGACATCCCCTCTATCATCCTGTGGCCTTTATCCCCAGGTATCCCACAGACAAATGAGCAATGCCACACTTCCTTTATATGTAAGAGAATCACCCCCATGTGGCACAGGAGGTCTAACTGGGGCAGAGTTCAGGAACTGCACATCCTCTTCTGGAGCCGTACCAAGTGACAGGTGCCTTCTCAGCTCTGCTACCAAGTCCCCAGGCTTCTAATAACAGGATCTTGTGTTTACAGGGGAAGAATCATATACCCACCGCCATAATCAAGCTATTTTGAAGATACGACCTACAGCTTGGCACCAGGAAGAGAAAGAAGAAGTGTATTTCTAGGAGACCATGAGCGGTTCAGACAGAGGTCCTGAGGCCTCTGACTCCCTCCTTCAAAAAATACTTTTAGGGACTGGAGAGGTGGCTCAGAGGTTTAGAGTAATAACTGTTCTTCCATAGGTCCTTAGTTCAATCCCCAGCAACTATATGGTGACTCACAACCATCTATAATGAGATCTGGTGTCCTCTGGCATACAGGCAGGAGAGTATATAAATAATAAACAAAAGTACATTTAGATTTATTTATTTTCATGTGTGTGACTGTTTTGCCTGAATGTATGTGCACTCTATGCACACCTGGTACCCACAGATCTGAAGGGGAGGAGGGCATTCCCATGGATCCATAGTGATGGGTGGCCTTGATCCCCATGCAGGTGCTGGAAGTGAACCTGGGTCCTCTGCAAGAACAGTAAGTGGGCTCAACAGCGGAGTCATCTCCTTAGCTCCAAATAACTTTTGAGACAGGTTCTCAGTATGTAGCCCTGGCTTGCCTGGAACTTACTATGAAGACCAGCCTGGCCTCAAGCTCACAGAGCTGTCTTTCCCTGCTTCCCAAGTGATGAGACTAAAGCAAGGTCCTCCACACCCCACTTTCCCGTCCTTCTGATGTTCAGCATTACTAGAGTAGTCTAGAAGGAAGAAGATAACCACGACCCAGCATTAGTGCAGGGAGAACACTTTCTCTCTAGGTCCATGCTGCCAAGCAAAGGGAGCCTGGGACACTGTCCAAGGTGGATAGCCGCCTCTAGCTGAACCCAATCCAAGGCACAAAGCCTCAGCGCACATGAGGCCATCCAGTGCTGTCTCTCTCTGCTGCAAGTGCAGAGTGATCACTGAGCCCCAACCACTCAGTAAGACAGGTGGCCTGCTCCACAGCCTTAGGCTCCCTCTTCGGTTGGCACTGGAAGAATGGGGGTGAAACTACCTCTGTAAGTCTTCAATGCAAGCTGGAGCAGCATGCTGAAGAGGAGACTCTCCTGGCAGTGGGAACTGCCAAGCACCTGAGTGACTAATTAGAGCGCTAAGAGCAATTGAAGCAAATCTCTGGTACCCTGAGTCAGGACTCGAGTGCAAAGCTTACTCTGAATGTTGGAGTTTGGGAGGAAGGGAGGGAGCAGGCACAGTACAAATTTAAATAATGTATATAATTTGCATCAGGAATGAAGGACATGCTTCCTTTAGGACACACTAGGTACTGTCAGCTTTCCAGACAGTAAGGGAAGCAACCATAGGGAAGCCAGCATGTGAGCCGTGGTGCTCCAGGGAGGCTTTGGTGCTCCAGGGGAGGAGCACAAAGCTTTCAGATTTCATCACAGCCATCTAATAACATCTCGGAGCATACTTTGCTGCAGAGAAGCTTGGAGGCCAGAACAGTCAAGCTCACTCCTTCCCCAACCACCCCAAGAGGGAAGGAGCCTGTCAGCTTCAGTAAAGAAGAAAGGAGGGAAAGGAAAACAAAAGCAGAGGCAAACCTCAAGTTGCTCCGTATCTGTTTGAAGGCACAAGGCAGAAGAGTGTCGGTTTTATGCATAGGCACCATGGGACCCTCAGGATGGAAACCTGAAGGCTGCAGTAGGAAAACATTACTTGCAGGGTGGTTTTAATCAGCTTGAGCAGCTCTTTGATAGGCAAGGATGGTAAGCCAGGAAGGGCTCTCTGCAAAGTCTGAACACGCAGAGGGGCCGGCATTTAACATGTGGAGTCTCCTCCTGCTACCCACAGCAGAGCCAGAGTTGGGGCTGGAGGGGTAATTAACTCTAGCAGATAGCCCACAGAACCCCAGGCTCCAGCCACTACCAGCTGCTGCCCTGGGTAGGTATATGAAGAGTTCCTCAAGACTGACTGAGACAAGATTAATACAACCTTCAGAAAGAAAACACCACTGGCCAACTTAGTGGCTCCAATTACACTGACTGAATCAGACAGGGAGGGGATAATCACGAGTATTAAGTCCAGGCTCTGGAGAGAAATTATGGGCTAACAAACCTAACGAGGGGTAACCAGGGAAGCCCCTGATTCGCATTCTCAGGAAAGGCTCAAAACAGGATATCAAATATCAACCACACTGAGATACAGTTCCCCTGCAGGGCTTGCTGAGAACTGGAGCTCTGCCTCTCATGACCTCTGAAGGCCAGGCAGAGCAGCAAGCCTGGGTCTGAACGCCACTGCAGGCCTTACCAGGCTCACAGGGTTCCCACCCCACTGTGTGACCTCCTTCCCTCCCACTCTGGCCTTGGCAGATGGGACACTCAGTGTGAGACAAGGACTGTCCTAGTCTTGGTCCATATACATTTCTGCCCATCAGCTCACTCTGTTCCTGGCCATGGTGAGTCTCTCAGTATCTTGAACTTGTTCCTGTGTGGGGTTGAGTCTAGCCTCCAGATCGCAGCCAGAGCATTGTATTATTATCTACAGGTTCCTCCTGCCACTTCCCCATAGGCTTCCAAGTCTCCACATTCCCAGTTCTCCTCCCTAGCTGAGCAGGAGTCCACCGTGATGTAACAAACCACAAATTCCTAGAATCCGTCTTTAGCAGCACAGGGCTGTCTGTGTGACAGGTGTGTGTGACAGGTGTGGACGAAGTCACCCCTCTCGGGAGGCTTCCGGCCCATAGGAAATGTGTCTCAGACTTCCCCCAGAAGTAGTGTGCAAGATAAATCTTTGAAAAGAGAGGATTCGACCCCTTGGCCGACCCCTCCTCCACTTCTGCCCTGTTTGGCCCTCCTTCCTCATCAGAGCCCAGGTCTCCTTCCTCAGACACACAGTAGGTAGGATGATGTCTTAGGAAGGAAGTGTGTGGCTTTAAGCCACAGAAGACACTAGAAATCAAGTTCTGCTCACACAGAAGGGAATCCCTTCTGCTCAAAAGGAAAGGCTTCTTCAGAACTCTTGACCCTTCCCATCCCTTCATGCAAGGCCATGCCTCCATCACTGCTCCCCACCATGTCCTCAGCTTCTTTACTTTCCGGGTTCCTGGTTGCACTCTCTCCCACCCTCAGCACTCAACCCCACACTCGGGAAGCTCCACCCCATCCTTGGGGTGCTTTGCTGCACCCACGTCTCCCTAGAAGAGTCTGCTGGACCCTGGCTGGGAAGGAGACTGACTCCTCTCCACACAAGCTGCTGCTGCAAGGCTGTATCTGAGTCACTCAGGAAGAAGCAATCACTTCCTTCAACCAAGCAAACGAACAGCAGCACGCAAGGACACTGCCATCATCCTCGGAAATCTTTAACAAGAGGCTTGCCTTGTGCACAAGACGACCTGAGTCCCCAGAGACGGCCGTGGTGATGTGCACTGTAATCCCAGAACTGGGGAGGCACCAGGGCCTCAGTGGCTGGCCAACCCCACTGAGTCTGTGAGTTTCAGGTAAAGTGAAAACCAGGTTCCAAGAAACAAAGTGGACTGTGTCTTGAGCAGGCACATCCAAGGCTGGCCTACAGGCTCAGCCTACATGCACAGACATGCTATGTGTAGCCGCCCTGACATACACAGAAAGAAAAATGAATGAAGAAATGAAGAGGTGAGGGAGAAAGAGCAACTGCAGCATAAGGCAGTTATACTGATGACTTTCACTTTTCCTTTGGTCACTCTTAGAGCTGATGCAAGGAAATGGATCCTGTTCTACTAGAACAAGAGTAATGGTTCATCTAAACTGACCCATCAGGCCCAGTGCTTTTCCTTGGTCTCTCCTCTTTAGAAACAGAATCTGTCATAACAAAACAACAGGGCACCTACTCTCAGTTTCACCCATCTGCCCACCGAGCTCTCAGCACAGGGAACGGAGGGTTTACAGAGGCACCGAAGTCCCCTGTGCCCAACCCTGATGACAAAGGGAAGGTGGAACAGATCTGCAGTCGTGCCTGCGTCTTCAGTTCAGGGGCCAGCTGCTCTGCTGAGGCTTGCAGAGCGATCTCTGCCCTAACAGTGTCTGACTTCAGCTCTGAGTTCTGGAAGAATGTACCTCAAGCTGTCAACAGGGGAGCTACAGGGCTGGGGTAAGACAGAGCTAATGCAAGGCCCGCCCTCTTCTCTCTCTCCACAGAGAGTGTTCAGGGTCTCCTTCAAAGATTAAAAATGAACCAATAAATGGTCAAAACAAGAAAGGGAACAAATGTTTTCTACAACATTACAATACTGTGTGTGTGCGCATACACACACACACACACACACACACACACATACACACACACACACAGCTGGATGCAGCTGATCCCCACTGCCTGGTCTCTTCCAGGTTTCTGCACCTTTAGATCAAGAGCCCCTGTCCCTGGCAACCTCCCTTCCTGGCTTGCCAGCCCCTGGGATGCCGAGTGAGCACGGGCCTCCAAGCTCACCTCTCCCGGGGCGCTCCTCACCTTAGAGGGCTCCTCTAACAGTGGGCCTTCCCCTTCTGCTCCACACACCCCGCACTTAAAGATGGAACGGTGCCCAGGGTGACAGCAGGAAGCTGTGAAAGCGAGGTCACACTCTTACCCATGCATTCAGAGCCTTTCCCTGGCTCTGCGCTCTGCCCTGGGGGCAGCACGGACCTCTGGTGCCCAGCAACTGGAGCAGCTGGCCAGGGAGGCACCCGTTGCTGGCACACTCACCTGCAGATGTAGTTGGTCTTGCAGGAGTCCTGCAGGTTCAGGCAGTTGGGCTTCTCCCTCTCCTCGTAGGAGCACACGGGCACAATGGTCTGCCGCCGGCGCTCGGTGCAGGCAATGTCCCGGCAGGAGCAGAAGAGCATGCCGTAACTGTGCTTGGCGGGGACCTTGTCGAAGAACTGCCTGAGGGCCTTGTGGCACTTGCGGCGGTTGCACACCTCACTGGTCGTGCTGGTGGTGCACGGCGTGATGTAGGCGGACCTGTACTTCCTGCACGTGTCATCCAGGTTGCAGGCCTTGGCCGCATCCAGACAGCTGTTCCCTTTGGAGATGTGTTCCACTGCAAAGCAGAGAAAGAGGGCTGATCACGGTGCTGTTCCCGAGGGTCCCCACGTCTGCCCGCACTGGGTTCTTGCCGTTTGCCTGGACGTTAACACGTTCTGGGACTCAAGAAGTTTCAACACTAGTAACATAAAAGTCCATCATAAAAAGAAAGGTGTGAAGCATCACAGCCTGCAGAAGGCCCTAGACGTCCTGTGGAGCTATGGATTCAGGCCATGGGAACCCGGGCACCTACCCAGCTACCAGGAAACAAGGCAACCGAGAAATGTTTTCAGCTCCTGCTTGGTAAACCAAAATCAGGATCAAAGAAAACAGCAACAAATTACAGACTTGTTCATGATACAGTATATAAAATGATATGGTGAATGCAAGTATAATTGCCATGCAATCCTCCAGGAATATAATTATGTAATAAATGTGTTTAGAACATGCTAATTACTATATGATTACAGAGTAATTACATGGTTATTTGCGCCCAGAAGACAAAATATTATGCCAGTCTCTCTAAGCAGGAAGAAGCAACTTCAGAGTTTCAGCTCGGAGGCCATTGGAAGAAAACCAGAGTAAAACACTAAAAATCTGCAAGCCCCAATCACTACCAACTCACTACATCCAAAATGTCGGCTCTATGGACACTGAAGTCCCTGATTAGGAAAACTCAGCTAGGATTTTGGATGGAGTTTCACTGGGCTTACACTCCACAGGCTTTAGAAATATCTCTGAGCATATGCTGCCCTCTGCTCAGGCTCTCTATGCCCACACTGCCCGGAGCCCACACTGGGGGTGCTCCTGCATGGTCTGGGTGAGATTCCAGGAGGCAGATGCCGCTGGGCGGCTCCACCCACTGCCCTGGCCAACTGCAGTGGGGATGTTTCATGTAAAGGTGAACGGACAAAGGGAATAAAGCTCACGTTGTAGTCTGTGGTTGCTGTGACAAACACCCTGACAGAAAGACAGTACAGGAGAAGGTTCATTTGCCTTACTGTTCCAGAGCAGTCTGTCATGGAGGAGAAGCCAAGATGGCGTCCGAGACAGCTTCCCACAGAGCCGAAAGAACAAAGACGGCTCGCCAGCTTTCCTCACTCTTAGAGTCACCCCCTTCCTCCACCCAGTGAACTGTGCAACCCATGGTGGGATGGGGCTCCCCCAATCAATTCCTTTCATTAACTGTCTAGGCAAGCCCCAGAGATGTGCCACAGACCAGCTGAGACCCTCCTCAGGTATTCTGTGAGCTGGCACGACCCACGGGAAGGAGTTTCTCTGAAGAAAGCGAAGGGAAAGGACCTTCTAGAACCAGGCCCTACCGGGGTGCAGCAACCCAGCAGTCTCTACTCGGGCCCAAACCACAGATAGCGGTTTGTGGTTTTGCCTGTCTACAGTCCGCCGAGTTTCTAAACTGTGATGATAACTGAAAGTTAATTAATAAACTCTATTCCATCATTTGGGGTAAGCCCCTAAGACTAGCTGGTACCTTCATGTCTGCACTGATGTCTAATGAAAGCTATTTTCTAAAGTCTACAGAAAACAAACATAGCTGTGACACAGATGTGTTTTACATACAAGAAACGCAGCTAGTGACACATGACGCAACAACACGTGCAGCCTCAAGTGGAGAATAATGGCGAGGTGTCGCTGCACGCGCCCAGAATCGCAGCCTGACAAAGCACAGAGCCTGTGTTCCCCTCCAGTGCCAGGTTCACGCCGACGGTAGGGATTAACTTAGTCCCACCAGAACAACGCTGTTCCTTACGTCAACGTCATCTGTTTGCATCTTGATGATTTTAAAGTATGACCTTTTACTGTTTAATTCCTGCTGCTTTTATAGTTGTGTGAAGACAAACAAAGGCTCTTTTTGTTCACAAATCTAAGATGACACCATAACAAAAACAAGAAGTCAGCTCATGACACCATAATGTTTCTTCTTTTTCTGAAAGAAATCTGTGACGCATATGCTTGGCTGGTGTGTACCTTTTTGTTTCCGTAACACTGTTGCCTTTAAAACATTTATAAAGTTACATAAGCTATTGAGCTCTTTATTCTTTGTGTGTTTGTCTTTGCGTGTGGTACATGTTTATGTGTGTACAAAGCCTGTATGTGTGTGTGAAGGTGAGAGGTCAATGGCAGCTGTCTTCCTCCATCACTCTTTGTAGAATTTTTGAGACAGGCACTCTCATAGAACTTGGAACACATTTGGCTACACTGGCTGGCCAAGGAGCTTAGAAACCTGTCTGTCCCTCTCTCCAGGCTGAGATCACACAATTACATTTGGCCACCCCTGGCTTTCACATGTGTGCTGGGCATCTGAATTTAGTTTCTCATTCTTCTGCAGCAAATCCCTGTAGACTGGTCCAGCGCCTCAGCCCAGTTCTTCCCTGCTTCTCCATGTCTTACATATATGAAGCAATATTCTAAGGAAAAGCTTCGGAGAAAGTGGGAGCAATAAACTACTGTTCAGAGCTAACTGGTTTAGCAGTAGGTATGACTTTGCCTCACTTTCTGCTGATTCCGTTTTCTTCCACACATAAGCCTTGACAGGGCTTCGTCTCCTTACCGTTCTTTTAAAGCCTGTGACAAGTTCCAAAGTTATAATCTGGCACACGTGGAGGGGCAAAACCAATTTCTTTCCACCTCACAGGTCATGTGTGAGTTCTTCACATGTCTTACCCTGACGAACACAGAACACTTCCTCCACCACACTTCTCATCTCCATGAGACCAGCAAAATCTAAACACAAGGACCTGACAGCAGACTCCCACTCCTTACAAACACAGATGGAAAAATCTCCCCCAAATCTGAGCTGGCTGTTTAGCAATGTTAGGAAGATAACACACCATTTCCCCCAGGATCCAAGATGACTTTGATGTTTAAAAACCAATGTGATTCCACAGTAACAGAATTCAAGAAGAAAAAAAATACAATATTTTAGTAGACAAAAAAAAAAGCATTCAGTGAATTTCAACACTCAAAAAAATGTTCAGCAAACTAAGAATAGAAAATAATTTCCTCACTTTAGAAAGGGTAGCTATGACACGCAGACAAAATCATATCTCATAGTAAAATAACGCCTCCACCTAAGATCATGGACAAAAGACATGCATCCTTCCCTTTCAGAGCCAGGACTGGAGTGGAGGTCTTAGCTTTTGCAATGAGGCAACAGACACATATAAAAAGTACTAGAGAGGAACACACACACACACACACACACACACACACACACACGTCTGTTCACAAATGACTTGGAAAATAACAAAGAATGTACGAAACTACTAGAATAACTAATTTTATATGTTAAAGATATAAAAGTAATACAGAAGTCAAGGGCACCTTCTTGAGTTCACAGATCTGTGTTATTAATGACCTGAATCTATTTAGTGATCCCCATACGCACATGATGTGTGGCTGCCTACCGGGGCCATACACAGCCCCCCAGTGGCCATACACCTAGAGGAGAGTGATTCTGCCTCCCTCCCTCCCAAGCAATGCCGGCATGCTGAGCGGTTTGGTCACAGCCACAGCTGCTGCATCGATGCATGCTTCTCACATGCATCAGACTTCAGACTTCACACCACACTTCAGCACCACGAGCTTAATTTATAGCTGACAAACTATTACAGTGTACAACGCAATGCCCTGACGTGTGCTCAACCCTGTGGAATCATTAAACAACCCTAAGTAGCACACCCATTCCTTTAAGTAGCGACAAACCATGAGGGCAATTTAAATTGCAATCCCCCTTACTAAAGTACCAAATAACAAAATAAATAAATAAATAAAAACACATGCTACATCTAGATACTGAAATGTAAAAGGTGTTCCTGATAAAAATTACAAAGACTTATAAATGGAAATCCATACCATGGATCAGAAGAACCAACATAATCAACATTTTGGTTAATGCTACACCTTATAGAATGGGCATTCACCTTCTAAAACTCACGTGTACAGGTAAGCAACGCAGAACAACAGAAGCAGCTTGAATAAGGATGATGCTGTGATGTTCATGTAGCTTCAAGATTTACCATAAGGTCATCAACTGAGTGTGGCGGAGGCCTAAGCAGACTGCACAGAGAGCAGAAGACAGAGCTCAGAGAGGTGCCCACATCAGGCACCCACAGTTATTTGAATTTTGAAAACAAATCACACTGAAGAAACCTAATGGGGAAAATGTCTTTACAACAAATGGTGCCAGAATATTGAAAAGACAAAATAATCCCGAAGTCTCAACCCCCACTTCATACCACACATGAAATTGGTACATGACAGACCACAGAATGAAATGTAAAACCTAAAATTGTGGCTTTATTGGAAGATAAAATAATCTGGGCACTCAGTAAATATGGGACTATATGATACAATAACATCAAAGAAAAATTTCTCTATGTTAAAGTTCACAGAAATTAAAAATTAAAAATTCCTGCTGGTATAAGAACACTGCTAAGGAAAAGGACATAGAACCCTTAAGGGAAAATAGTCACAAGTATGTATCAGGTGAACTACCACCATCTATAATACATGAAGAATGCCTACAACTTAACAGTAAAGGGAATGGACCCTCCTTAAAAACACACTAAATATTTTAACATATATGTCACAAAATAAATGTGTAAGTGGCCAGTGAGTGCATGTATTCAACATCATTAGTTTTGCCAAAAAAAAAAAAAAAAGGCAAAATAAAACGACAATGAGATGTTTTACTCAGCATCACAACGGCTAAAACTAAAGACCAGCGACTTCAAATGCAGAACAAAGGAGCAGATTCTGGCTGTCTCCTGTGCTGACGGGGATGGGAAGTCCAACCTGAGGGAAAATACCCGAGTTTATAAAACCACACATGATCTACTCAGTGCTCGTCACACTATCAATCATAGGTAAGTATCTACGTGAGGAACTAGGACCACAAAGGCCTATGTTGCTGACAGCACGCAAGACTAGGAAGAACTAAGTGGAATGGACCAGACGGTCCCAGAACCAATTCTCCTAGCAGCAGATGGTCCCATGAGGCCCAGGACACCTGCTGCTACACTGACAGTGTGCCCAAGACAGGACGGGGAACAGGCACCCGTGAACGCTCAGCAGCATGGCTACCCAAACAAGACCTGCATGGTGACAGTGACAGTTCCCCACAGCCACTCCCAAAGGAAGAGCTCCATGTGGGCAGTGGCTGCCAGAGACTAAGAAGCAGCTTTCTCCTGCATCGCTTGTCCAACCCTAACGGTTGACCCTGGACTCAAGTGTGCAAAGAGCAATGTTAAAAAGACTCAGAAGGTTGTGTGTGCATATGTGTGTGTGTGAAGCTCATGTAAGTATGCAATGGTTATGTATTTATGTATGTATGTATGTATGCATGCATGCATGCATGCAACAGTTAGAAGAGGGAATGAGTTTGGGAGGGAGGGGGCAGACAAGGGAAGTGGTGTTAACCAAAAGCAGGTACTGAGATAACCCCAAACTGTGAACAGCCTACAGATCACCGGCAGGAAAACAGCCTAACAGGCAGACCATGAAATGCCACTGAGAAATAAGAAGTAGGAACAGGTCAACTATCAACACATACAATGACACGGAAGAATCACAGAGACACTATGCTGAGAGGGAAAAATGAAAGCCTCAGGGCCACACACACCCAGCCACTTGACACTGTAACATGAAGATGTTTGTTATCTACAAAGTTCACACCTGAAAGCCCACAACTGAGCTATAAGAAAAAATACAGCCACGTTTTGAGGAAGCCAGCAGTTCTGTGTTGGGCAGCAGGCATTCCTTTCCTCTCTACACATAGCCCTTGGCCACCAGTGGACTGTCCTGTTGTGGGGAAAGAAAACATGCATGCTGTGTAATTCTATAGACAGGAAGTTTTAAGATGGGCCAATGTAAGTGAACAGGAATGAATTACTCCTGGAGATGGGCACAGAGATTGACCAGAAGGAGCTAGAGAGAACTTCCTGGAGTCATGGCAATACTCTGTACCCTGACACAGGAGCTGGTTACACAGTTTGGGCCCAAGTGTGCAAGTGCGGCACACACAAGGTCTGTGTATATTTAAATGTCCCCTCCCTCTCAAAAAAGGAAGTAGGCCAAAGTGGAGCACTGGTTCATAATATGTGGGCTGAAGTATTTAAAGCATGGGCACTCACAGCTGAACCTTAGAAACTTAGAGGGGCTGATGGATCAGTCTCACAAAGCACGCACCTTCAAATGCTGACGACAGCCTCTACGGGTTGGCATGTGTAAAGTATAAATAGGCTTCCACTGTCCTGTTGGCTTGCAAACGCTCCTAGTAAAATATTCAAAATTATAAACGTATGTTATGCCTTTTAAAACAGGTCTTGCTTAGGCAGCTGTGTACTGACAGAGCAGCTCTCAGCCCCTTCTCCTGGGTCCCTCACAAGCTCTCCAGCTCTCTCTGAGATCCTGGTGCCGCATGTCTTGCTGCCACGGACTTTGTAAGAAATGCTTCTGCAATCACAGACCATGCAAGGGAGCTAACTTCAGTCTGGAAGGACACTGAACCTCTGTACTATCAAACAAGCGATCTCCTACTACAAACAAACAGTGTCATGACGGGCAGGGGCAGAGAGCACAGGGCTGAGCCTGGAGCACGCACGCTGGCCCTCTAGCCCTCAGGTCCACGTGGAGGAGCAGGAACGCTGGGAACCATTACCCTCTGGGCTCGTCACCGTCACCTCGTTGCTGGTGGGAAGGCTGCAGACAGCCTCCTGTTAGAGCTTGGCATTACCATCTTGACCCCCTCCCACCTCTCATCTCTCCCTCCATCTGCTGTTATTCCTTCTTTAACTTGGCAGACAGTCTGCGGTGCTGAATGGGGATGTTCTGAGAATGAAGGCTGTTTACCAGAAACCCTCCCTTTATTTCAGGGGGCACGGCGTGGCCAGTAGGCTGTATGCTATGTGTTAATGAGTTCCTCTACAGCTCAGGCCCTGACACTATTTTACGGAGGATGCCACTGAAACAGCTTTTTATTTCAAAGCTCAACACAGCCATGTCAGTGTTCCACAGGTTACAGTTCACTCTGCTTAGCCACACAGCAAGCCTCTCTAGTGGGAGGGCATCAGGCTGGGAGTTCTGTTTTGATTTTTGAGCATGAGATGGATGATATTCATCAAAAATGGAGGACCAGAGCCCAAAACGAAGAGTTGGGCACTGCCAATGAGTAACGGATTAGGAGTCAAAATATCCATCTATCTATACATGTGTGGATTATCTATCTATCTATCTATCTATCTACCTACCTACCTACCTACCTACCTACCAAATCTATCAATTATCTATCTACCTACCTATCATCTACCTTCTATCATCTCTCTACCTTTCTATCTGCTTTTTAAATAAGTCCGTAGCCCATGCTGTCCTTGAACTCGACCTAATCCTTCTGAGCCAACTACCCAAGTGCCTAGCTAGATTACAGGCATGGGCCACCAGGCCTGGCTAGATTTTGGGCTTAAGTGTGGTCTGATCATCTGTCCATCAATGCGTAAGTCAGTTTCACCCTGTGTACCCTACCCTACTTCTCCTGTCTTCCACTTCAATCCTCACTATCCCCTGGCTTGATATACAGAATAATTTGCTTTTTCAAGTTGTAACTTTGAATATTAAGGATGACGACCAAGGACAGAATGAAACCAGAGGCAGAAGTTCTATGCTCTCATTGGCTTCTGTTGATCCAGGAAGTGCACTGACCCAAAAGTCAACCCTGACCTGCAGGCAGGGCAGACAGAGGACCATCCCACCCAGGGAGAGTCATATGTCAGGAAAGCACAATGGGCAGAGAGAAGTTTTCAAATTCAAAACTCTCTGCAGCAAGGACCTACCCTTTCCCCATCCAAAATAATCCTCTCACTGTCCCAAATCAAGGAAGCCACCCTGTCAGCGCTGCATTCAGAAAAATGCCACCACTTCTGGTGCACAGCAGGGACAGCTTCCCCTCCCGTGTTATTTAGGATGAAGCAGTGATGGAAACAAGTAGCAATGCATTTCTGCAGACTGTGAGATGGAATCACGTAGAAGTACATTAAAATCTGCATAGGTTGCATACAATATGATGGATTAGGAGGAAAGTTTGCAAGACACAGTGAGAGGGTGCTATTTACAAAGGCTTGCCAACTTCCAGCCATCTTTCTGCTCTTCTTTGTGGGGCTGCACAATGGAACTCACACCTCCTTCCTTCTTCCTTTCTGACTTGATTAACTGCCATGTTAACACAACCACTGTGCTTCTTCCAATAGACTCTCTCTAATGTATTAGCCCAGCAAACAAAAGATGAGCAGAAGGCGCCAAGCTTCCCAGGGGCAGCCCAGCTTTTCTGGATGCTCACACTGAAGTCACCGATACCGGAGTGGATCAGGTGGCAATATCTGATCACACAGGATGTGACCCTTGTAACTCATCCTTCGTGACTTTGGCCTTTTCCAGCTGAGGTACAAAAAAATTACACTGACGATACATGTGCTGGCCGTTTGAAGCCATTCTTCTATTTTCACGTTTCTGACCTGTTGTATTCACACAATGTACATTTCCTGCTCCCCCCCATCCCTTTTTTATATTCTACTTGACCACAGGAAGCCAGAAGCCATACCTAAGCTTCCTCTGGGGCTGAGACTAGAGGAAACGTTTTTGATACTTATGAATTTGGAAACAGTTCTCCTACCTGGTGGAGGCAGTTTCCACCATTAACTGCAGTCAGTAGCGGTGTCCACCCCTTGGACTGCTCATGAGCTGCCTCCCAACTGTCTCCATACCTTAAATAGTAGATGTCTCTTCTAAGTGGTGCGCCAGTCCCAGGCTTGCTGCTTCGGTGATTGAGAGTGCTGCCTCAGCAAACGGGACCATTACATTTTTAATTAACCCTTCTAACCTCCCCCACCTTTTCCTATTGTTATACACCAGCTCCTCCAAGTTTTCTATTTGTTTATGTCCAACTAGGTTTGCAACAAAGGCATGACAAATGAGCAGAGGTGAAGCCGGGGTCGGCCCTGCAGGTGAAGTGCCTGGTGAGGAACGGTACCTTCCAGTGCAGGACCTGGGGACAGGCGAGGAGTTCCTGGTGGCCGGCTTCCCACCTAATTTTTGTTTTGGCAGCTTAGCATTATTTAATGGTCCTGGCTACCAGGGAGCTGGCTTTTTAAAATCCCTCTCAACCTAATTATAATTACAGTGTATAAATCATAGAATGATCAATTATAAAAATCCTGGGTTCATAAATATTTACCTTAGCATTTAAATCCACACTGCAGGAGTGCATGAGATTTTGGAGCCCATCTCACTGCAAACAACTGCTTTGTTACAGCCTCACTGCCAACAACTGCCAACGACAACAAGTCTGTCTTGCAGCACACTCCAGCACAAAGCTGGGTATAATGCCTCTCCAAGTGCCAAGATGCCATGCCGAGTTTTCTCTAAAATATGCATGCCTTCCATTAAAGAGATTATTTTTTCAGACTCATATCACCATCTTTTAATTCCTCAAGTTAGGAGGTGTGGCTATAATATTAGACATAAAAAGTCATTAAAGTTATGTTATCTAATGTAAGATTGATTCCAAGATAATTGAGGTTAGATTTATTTGCAAATGTATTGTGACAAGTGCAAATGTTGAGGCCGAGGGGAAAGGATCTTCTAGGCGGACTCAAGCAAAACAGCTAAACATTTTTCAGCAAAATCATAAACGCATAATTGGATTTCAATTTGGAAATAGTGGGCCTAAGACGGGCCATTTTTAATAATCTAATTATGTGCTCAGGGCCTACTCCAGAACTCAGCCATGGCTACAGAACTATTATTTGTGTTCAATCCTGCTGCATCTTCAACCATGAAATTTGCTATCACGTGTGGGGCTGGTTTCCAGTTGTGCGACTTTCTTCTCCAACCTCAGATACTCTCATGCCGTCCAAATGTGCCTGCTCTTCTCATTTTCCCAAAGCAAAATCTCTTAACGACTTCTCTGGACCAGAAAAGTAGCTCAGGCTAGTGGTCTTTCCACAAACACCGTATACAGTGGGCCTACAAATATTTCCCCTGTTTTTATGAAGGCACAGAGAGCAGTCCTTGCTTTTTCTGATCTTCACTAGTTAAAGGTATTTAATTGCTAACATCTCATTAGCGGTAAAATTAATGAGCACTTCAACTACCAGAAGGATCTGCATGATAAAATAAGCCTAATTCATTTTATGGAGTACAAAAAGTAGCTCCACTAATATTTAGCCTATGCAAGCTCTACTGATATTTAGTTAGTTCAATGGTAAAAAAACTAAATACATCTTTAAAACAGGTGCTGCTTCTCCTCAAGGAAGACAGCAAATAAGGGCCAGCACACTAATAAAGGCTCCAGGCCTTCCCTCACTTTCTGCCAGTGTACTGCCACAGAGAAGACCAACTAGAAGGAATAATAGAAAATGGCTTTAAAAATAATTTTCTAAGTTGCTGTTACTAAAATGCGGTCCTTAAGATAACGCGCCTGCATTTGTAAAGTAGCTGCGATGACTGTTCCCACAATGGCCAGAATGGAGTGACGACCCCAAGGGAGCCACAGAGGCACTCACATCTCAACGCGAGGGAAGGCCAGCCAGGCCGGACCTTAGAGAAGAGCCCACTACTGGCACCTCACTGGGCCAGCGTAATTCCTACCTGCATCCAGATGGTCATCTTTATTCCCACAGAAATATGTTCCTCTCACCACCCATCAAAGGAGCTTCTCTTTGTAACAGATGGAGACCATACAGAAAACCACAACCAATGAAAATGCAGAGGACAAGTAATTATGTGGTGCCCAACCCCAACTACAACCACTACAGAAGTCCCACACCTAAGGCAAAGGGAATGTCTCAGAAGAGGAGGGGTAAAGACGGAAAGAGCTGAAGGACCAGGAAATGCCAGGGAGGCTACATCCGTCATTCCTCAGTAATAATGGCTACACAGCAAGATCTGGAGAAGAACATCACCAACAGACGTGCTAACACAGAAGGAAGGTACCAAGGGCAACACCCACAGACAGAAAACTGCAGGCAGCTACGGAAGGCTGAGAGTGGGAGATACAGTCTTCCTTAGAGATCAGCCCCCAACTGGTTACTCAATCCCAAGGATCGACCCTGATCAAGTACAAACAAGTAACACGAAGTGCACTGGGCAGCATAGATATGCTGAATGTGCACACACATAATTACTATGGAGAGAGAGCATAGATACGCTGAATGTGCACCCAGATATAGTTACTATGGAGAGAGAGACGTAAGTACACACACACATACACCAACACACCACACACCAGCACACACACAGCCCCAGGGATGAGGCTTAAGAGCCAAGTGTCACTTGGCAGTGGGTGTTGAAAAAATAGGTGGTAATGTTAGAGGATGCTTTAGCAGAGGAAAGGGATGGGCCTGTGGAGGGGCTTTTTGTTGCTGTGGGTGACGGATAAATCACTTCCGAGAATAATTCCCTGACAAGGCGTTCTCAAAATGGCGTTCTCGAAATGGCGTTCTCCCAGGAGGTCCTCGACCCCCACCGGGTTGGAGGGAGTGTGTCTGGCTGAATGATGTTTTGTGAGCTCCTTACCCAGTTACAGTGTTCTAGCCCTGAAACTGCAGGAACTGGACACGACCGGAAGATGGGCAGGCCCGAAGGTTGCTAGCACCCAAAACTCTCAGAAATTGTCCTGGCCTCTAGACACACAGAGAAGACAGTGCATTTTAAAGCCAAGGGATGTGCTGAAGCCATGAGGAGCGGAGAAACTGAAGACCTGGAAGCAGCTGAGATGAGTCTGGGATAATGAATCTTGATGATGTCTGCAGTTGTCAGGGCCTCACAGCGTAGATTTCAGTGAAGATAAGCTAAATATCAAGTCTTTATTTTTAGTTAAAGAGCATAAAATTCAATGCCTTTCCTCCCACGAGCCTATTTACATACCTGCTGTGCTACCTATTTGCCTTCACCTGCGTTCCAATTAATACCCCATTAAGCCCTCCACCTGCAGTGGCTTTTCCTGTAGCCACAGCCCTGGAACCATCACTCATTTGCTACAGCTCAATTGTTTCTTTTGGGAAGATAAACAGGAGCTGCATGAATAATAATAGCAAGGCTTTGCATTTAAAGGGCTTTGTGTTCATAGAAGGCAGAAACCAGGAGCTGTGGTCAGCATGGAAAGAGAGGCCTTAGTGGGAAAGGCATCTGCAGTGCGGTGGAGAAGGAATGACCACTAGTGAGTCAGATAAGCGGATTCGAGTTCCGAATTCCAGGTCTATCTTTTTTCTAGGGGACATGGTGTGTGTCTGTGCATGAGCCTGCACAACTGGGACTTCCTGCGTGTTCCTGTGCGTGGGCTTACATGCATTTGTGTGTAGGTGCTGTGAAGGCCTGAAGGTGACATCAAGTGTCTTCCTCACACCTCAACATCAGGGTGTCTTGCTGAGCTGGGGGCTCCACTGATTGTGTGAGTCTAGCCTGCAAACTTTCTTCCAAACTCCTCAAAGTCTCCACCTTCCTCGAAGTGCAATTACAGGAGGGCAGCCAGGCCCACACAGCTTTCACGTGGACTCTACCAGCTCTGGCCATCGCCCTATACCCAAAATCAGTATTTTAAAAGCGTGTTTCATTGCAGTCAAGGGGTTAGATTTCATTTGGTTAAGGGCTTTATGGGATCCTCGTATTTGCAGTAAATATCATAATTTCTCTTTTGCATAAACACATTCTAATATTCCATCTTTCCAGAAGTTACCAAAGCCGCCAACCCTTTAGGAACTTGTGTTTTTTACACAGCTCCCCATGAATCCCAACGGTCAAGTCTGGAGCTGGGTGACCCTTCCACAGCACAAACCTTCCCTTTTGGCTCTCCACCTGCACAGTTACTTATCTCCATGGAAAACCCCAACTGGTTTTCCATTTCCAGTTGCTCTGGGACACATTTTCAGATTTGTGGTCAGTAGGAGGTGGCTCCTGATGAACCGTTCCTCCAGCCATCAGCCCAAGAAGGGCCAGTGACAATGGAGTCTTTGTTTATGTCTCAGTAGAGGTGGACCAGATGACCCCAGCATGTACACTTTCAAAGTGGCCTAAGATAAAGCTTGTGAGCAGGACAACCCCTCTTTGTCTGCTTTCAGGAGCCCAGCCCTCCCCCGAGCTATAGAAACAGAAGATAGCATGTATGCCCACACCTGAATGACCATGTGAGCATCTGTTTGATTTTAACTGGCTGCTGGGGAGTCTTTCTGCTTCCCCACCCTACACCCAGCTTTAGATTGCAAATACAGTCACACCTGTATCCTCTGATCCCTGTTAGATCCCTATTTGACAGACTACAGCATTTAGCCCAAAGACTGTTCAGAGCCAGGATTTTTTACATGAAAATTCCTCACTTCTCACTTGCACTGCAGCTTGGTAGCTTTAAGCTTCTGCTCTGTCCCCCAGGGGATTTGCAGAGTAAATACAGTTGTGGCCTCATGGTCTGGGCACCCAGCCACTTGCTCTAGGGAGGGAGCTTCTCTCCCACCTGGTACCTGTCCACAGATGCTGTGAGTCTGCTGAGGCAGATGGGCACAGCCCTCACTGCTGCTTCTAGGATGTAGCTTTCCTTAGCATCTTACACCAGAGCGTCAACATTCACATTCCTGAGTACACGGACACCATGTAAATTAAAACTCGAGGGTTTGATGAGAACTATGCCAACTCCTGAAGTTTCTATTCCCATCAGGATGTTTCTGCAGTTAAAAACAACTATAATTGAGGCCAAAAAGCATGTGTTCTGCTGAAAATTCCTCCAAGCTTCACAGTGAGCCTTTTCGAATAGAGAAAGGTAGCATAGCAGCTAGCTTTTGTGAGAAATGTCCACATGAATGGTTTCATTTAACTCTGGGCAAGGCCAAATGTGAGTGTGAGGTCAAGATGATTCCATCAGCTTTATGCCTGGAGAGATCAGAGTGACATTCAGCACAAGTGCCCTGGATCAGGTCAACTGCTGCACACAGCACCCGGGACTTGCCAGAGGTACTGGGTCACCCTTTGCGAGGGCACCCTGGCACAAGAGAAGCAAAAACTGCCAGTCTCAGCATGGCCAGCCACATGCACTTCTCTGTAGAAGCCACTGAGTGTTGAAATGCTGCAGTGGCCGTTTACCCTACAGGATGTCCTGGATCCCTGTTCCTGTACTAATGAAGCAGGCTCTGTGTGAGGAAGGCAGGAGTTCTTGTTCTCAGACACAGAAAGCGTCACAGGAGCCTCATCTCTGTGACTATTCCTACCAACTCACTGCCCAGCATGGGTACCAACATGCCTTCTGCCCTTTGGCCTCAGGAAATGAACACTGCACATCTCCTGAGATTAGAGCCTGCGAGTATGTCTAGAGCTGGCAGCAAAGATCGGCAACTCTTCCTCCCCAGGGGCAGCAGTGAATGAGCCTAGCCGAGCGCATGGGGAAGGTGCTAACCGCAGCTGGATGTGGCTCCTGACGAAGGAACACGAAGCTCACAGTGGGGTCAGGAGACTTGAGTCATGGGTCTTGGGAAGAAAGTGACACTTCCATGAGCCAGGGTGTTCCTTCTAAGAAGTCTTGAATAGAAAGCAAACAGAAGCCAAGTTGGCTTTTGTGTTGGGAAATTACAATTTCTCCAAGTTTTCAGTTGATTTATTGTGTGAGACAGGAGACTATCAATGTCAGAGTTAAAAGTTACTAGTTTTAATTAAAAAAAAAAAAAAATCCACTGAGAATCTCACCGGTTCCCTGGAAGGATTTCACATAAAAAGTTCCTTTCAGTGTGGTTGAGGTTCCCAGAGTTCAGAGTCAGGGATCTGAGAAAAATTGAAGATTATTTGGCTTTGGGAAAGATCTGTCAAGCTAGACCAAGATGGCTCAGCAAAAAAGGCACCTTCCACTAAGCCTGACCCCCAGAACCCACACGGCAGGAGGAGAGAATCCACTCCTGCTGGCCTGACTTCTGATCTCGTATTTACTGTGCCAGGTGCTTCCACCACACACACACACACACACACACAAAATAAATAAATACAGTAATTTAAAAGGCAAGTCAAACTGCAGAACCAAGTTCCAGGAAGATAAGATACACTCTGGATCACTCCTTAATTTTCAGTGTGGTCTCTTCACATTAGAATGGAAAGACACTGGGCCAGGGAATTTGACTCTCACTTTGCTCAAGTAAGAGGCCTTCTCTGTGTAGCGAGCACTTGTTTCATCAGTACCTTTGAATTTGAGAGAGATGAGAAAGGAAATGTCAAATGTGCTTAGCAGCCTGCACAGCCTTTGGTGGGAGGAGGGCAGACCTCTGCAAGAGCGGGACACGGCCTGGGGGAAGGTCTCTACCCAAGATTAGTGTGTCAGTAAACATATAAAGCACGGAAGCCCCACATATTTGACATCTGAAGAACAAAGCTATCCATCAATGTCCGGGTGTGGATCGATCAGACAGAATTCCTCTGCTGAAAACCTAACAGTATGATGGTAATGATGTGGCCATAAAACTCCTGGTCTGTAATTGACTGCTTCCACTTGAAGTGAGCATGCCTCACACACTGACCAAGGCCCACCTAAGAAGTCCGTTTGCATTGAATGACTATCAGTTACACGGCACACATTTCTCTGGGGACGGCGTGTGCTGGAGAACCGCCTAGAGTGAGGCCCAGAGGTGGTGGGAGCAGGGAGGAGGCGTGTGGTTTAACTCTTGGTCTCAAGGTTTGCCTCTCAGGCTGCCACTTGTTGGCAAAGCCGCCCAGTTAAAATGTAGGAGACTGTGGGGTCAGTACCATGGTGGCATACGCCCTCCCTGGGTCATCCACGCCTGCTGGCATGCTGAATAATGGATGTGGTGCTCAGTTCACCTGAGGAGCCTTGGGTCTGTCCCCTGGCAAGAGGTGAGCATGTGAACTCGGGGATGGGTCGCGTGGGGTGGGGAGCAATTTTATGCTCTGGACTTTCTACAAAGCGGGGCACCAGACCAGTGAGCTTCACAGGCGAGAATACACGTGGGTGTAAGGAGACCTTCGGTGACAGAAGGGAGCTTTAGGTGACAAACCGACCAGTGGCAGAGAACAGGCAGGGCAGGAAGTGCAGGCCCATGGGCCTCCGATGCCACCCTAATGATCACAGCCCCAATGAAACCCCTTTGATGCTGGGGTAAAATGAAGCCACCCCGTGTCTTACTATCCCTGAAACCCACAGGACCGTTCTGGGTTCCCAACTGTATTCTCAAGTTCTTAGTTTTCAATTCACCGCAACTGTTTGTTACCAAAGGCACTTCTTTTTTTCAGCCACAGCTCATTGTAACTAAAAATTTTAATTAATATGTCCAGTGGCTTCTAATGGACTGTGAGTGTGTGTGTCAGATTGCTCAGCTGCCCTTTGATGTATACTTAAAGGTAATTGGGTAGTCTTACTGATGTATATTTAAAGAGCCAACTATTGATTAATTATGTTTCAGTATTAATATAACCACTTTGTGTGGGTCAAGAAACATCAACAGTGGAAAACCCATATTTCTCTACACATTAACAACTCACTATAGATCTGTTACTTCAAGCTAAATGGGGCGCATCCACTCATCCCATTCCAGTGGGGACTGGGCCCCTCACAATAAAGATTACAGCCACAGCTGGCCTTCTTTCTCCCCTGCATGAAATGAATGCTATTTGCTGCTTCATGCCCCAGTGCAGCTGAAGAATAGTTGCAGTAAAGCCCAGGTCCACTTCCCACTCTGACAGGCTGGTATTTTTAATGCTTTACTTGATGAAAATGCTTCATACTGGGGGAGCTTTAATTGCTTCCTGGGCAGAGCAGAACGAAATAAAAAACGATTGCGCCATTCAGGGTAGAGGAAGGATGATCGGAGCTGTATCCCTGCTTAAAGCCAGCGGTATGGTTCATCTACTCCAAGTGTGCACTCATTCAAATTGAATTACCACAGAGAGCAACGCTGAGGTAGTCAGGGGCCTTGTGGTGAGTCAGGTCCTAAGGCTGGGGTTCAGAGCCCTGGGCAGAGCCGCTCTCAAAGTGGAACTCTCAACCCCATGGTCTTTTCCCCTAACATCCGGAAGGCCACCGATTCTAAGAAATGATTTGTAATAAAATCCCTTTCTTGTCTTTAGCACAGAATGACTGATCCACTGACCTTTGGGCAGACTATGTAAGCAACTAGTTGAGTATTGAAGACAGCCTATAAACAGCCTTGATGGCAGTTGCCATGCTACAAACCCAAGCCATATTTCTTTAAGTGTGACTTTGCTCAGAGCTGATGACAAGATGTCTATCCACGCCTTGCAGCCACCACCTGAATAGTACTCAGATTCACAGACAGAAGTGACACTAGCAGCCTAGGCTCCTCGTCCTAGCTCAGCCTCGGTCTTCGCTCCCTACAGTGACCACAGAAACTTTGACTAGCAGCCCAACAAGCTGTAGAAGCTGCAGAAGGGAAGTGACCCTCCTTGAACAAGAGGCTGAATGCAGGATGAGGTCAGCAGCAGCCTCGGAAGGACTGGCAGAGGTAAGCCCAGGATCCCACTTCTAGCTGATTCTCTCACGTGAGGAGGCTGATGGCTTTGCTGAAGGAGGAGTGCTGAGCTGGATTTCCCTCATCGCTGCTCTGATTGGCAGAACTAAACCACAAACCATCAAACCAGCATTGCTTCAACTTCTTTGAACATAAGAATCTTCTCAAGGAGCAGGGATTTTGCTCCCAGCCTGGCTTTGCGGGTAGATCTGGACAATGCTGAGGTTTATTTAACATTCCTTCCATGTGATTCTGCTGGATAAAATCTTTAAAAACATACACCACCAAAATAAATTCTGCTCTGGAAACCACAGAGTATTAGTAAGAGAAACTTTCTCCATATAAAAGCTTAGGGTAAACCAGTAACAACTTAACCTCTAACTGTACATTGATAACCTGGTATCATTCCTTCACTCATAGTGTGTTCTGCTGTTACTTAGTCTGGTGTTTACGCAATATAAAAATTTCCCCTATTATTCCAAGATCAACCACACTGAAATTCAGTGTAAGGTGATGACTATTATCTGCCTAAACGATATGTTCTAAGCACTGCATTGATTATCTATAAGGAATATAAGATAATGGGAGCTGAATAAAAAGTCCCTTCCAACTGAGACCTTAAGAGCTAATATAGCTAAGCATCTTATAGTATCTATACTACATGTGAATATGTATTCAAAAATTATATATGAATTTGGTAAAAATAGTTGAGAAAGGAGGAACTCTTAAAACAACGCTTCAGTGTCTGGCTATCTCCTCACTTTGTCCACAGTTCTATCTGAGGCCAGGGTTAGCGGCTCTACGGATGAAGTGCTTACCATACAGACATGCGGACTGAGTTTGAACCACCAAAAGTCATGTAAAAGGCAGGAACACCAGTGCATGTCTGTGAGTCCAGGGCCCCGAGACAAGATGAGAAGGGCTGGAGGGCCCCTGGGGGTGACGGTCGCTCTAGCCTGGCGTGGAAAGCAGGGAGCACACGGGTACCTCAGTCAAACAAGGAAGGGGAGGGCCGACTCAGAGTTACCTCCACAACAGCACAGAGGCAGTGCACGCCCACACTCACACATGCGGACATGTGTGCAAACACATACACCCGCAAACATACAGGTATAAACAGACAGCTGATGACACGCCTGAGAAAAGAAAGAAACTTTGAAACAAGACATGCATTCCTCTACAGCACAGAGAAAACACTGATAAATTAACCACATCAGGACGGAAAACTGGCACAAAAAATTATCTCAAGGGAAAGGTGTTTGAAATCTCAAAGTGGCAAAATACTAGAGCCCGGACCTAGTCACATGGCACTGATCCCTGAGCACAGGGCAATGCAGCACCTGCAGACTGGTAATGGTGGCACGGGGCTATAAAAATACAGTGCTCCCAGGGAAAACTCTGAGGACGCAGAAGAAAGGAATTTCAAGTTAAAACAGATGAAGAAGAACATGTTTAGTAATTAAAAAACTCTTAGCACTGTTCAGAGGGGGCAGTGGGGCCTTGGCACCATGTGTCACTGTTCTGACGGAGGCTCTGACGGAGGCTCTGACGGAGCAGTGGGGCCTTCCTGTGGGTGAATTTGAAATCCCTTTCCTGCAGCCTCTACCTCTGGAGCGGCAGGGCTTTATGCTGCACTACAGGCCTGTGTGCTGGCTTTGGCAGTGCCTGGAACTGAACCCAGGGCCTCCCCTTAACTATGTCAGTGCTCTGCCCACTGAGCTACAGCCACAGCAGCCCATTACCTAAAGGGATACTAGAACACAATCTTTACCCTCGTTTCACTTCACAACTTTCATTAAATATTATGATCCTTACTTTTATATTTAAATATCTATATCATAATATTATGCAAACTACAACCTTTTTTCAAATTGCACAAACCAATGTTGGCGTATCTCAGCTGTCAATTAAAAAATGTAAGAGGAGACACACGTATCCACAATTCAAGTACTGGAGCAAGTACTGGAGCAGGAGTTTGAAGGTTTCACTACAAAGAATCTAAGCATGGCAGACTGTCATGTTCGCTGTTTATTTCCAATTAGTCATTATTACGATCCAAATGCTCACTGACAGGAGACAGGAGATGCAAGTTACAACACAGTCACAGTGTGAAGTGATGTGACTGGCAGTGAAAGAATGTGTTAAAAGAGATAAATTTCAAAACAGTGTTTGATAAGCAGGCAAGTGGTTACCAAGTGGTTACCGTTTCTGTAATAAGGAAACCCTGGAGCACAAGTGGGCACACACCCACACAGCACTCACTACCTATCAAACCGTGTGTGCAGAGAAAACATAAGAACACAAGGTCAGGAAAACAGCTTGGCGGTTAAGAGCACACGCCGCCCTTCCAAAGGACCCAGGCTTCAGCTCCTGCAGGGATTCTCAGCAGCTCACAATGAGCCTAAACTTCAAATCTAGAGAATCCGATCCCTCTGTCAGCCCCTGCTGGCTCTTGACTCATATGCAAAGCCACACACACACACACACACACACACACACACACACACACACACACAATTTGAAAGCAATGAAATAAAATGTTTAATAATATTATAAAAACATGCACAAGAATGCTCAGGAGCCTCAGGCCCCGCTGTCTGAGCGAACCCTAGCGTGTCTGTGGTTGTCACTGAGCAAGGAAACGTGGGGTGTGTTTGTAACTGTACAGACGGCATCACCGAGCTCCTCCCTGCAGGAGAATGTTCTCAGTGTGAGCAAGCATCAGCCAGAAGAGACTCGGCCATGCTTACTGATTTAAAAACTTTCCCTCCACGAGCTTCTGACATCCACTCCCAATCAGGTTTACTTCCATCTTGGCCCTATTAGGTGTGGGCAGCGCAAGACACCACCTCTCTCTGTAACCTCCCGCCCCTGACAGGATGATTCCAAGCGTCCCGGAAGCCACAGTTGGCATGTTTAACAGTAAGGGGCCTCACAGCACACCAAAACTCAGTTCATCCCCACCCTCAAGCTGTTCTCCAGGTGTTCAAATGCCCGAGTACACGCTGTGGGACAGGAAGGGGGTCGGAGAGGAATGGGAGTGTTCTTCCCCAATCCTCTGTGCATCTCCAGTGTGTAAGAATCTTCTGACCGCACGGCCGGAGCCTCTCCATGGACTTAGAAGGGAAAGGTTAGGGGGCCGTAGGGGGAGGGGGTTCAAATCTTCACACCAGATCCACCCCCGGACCAGAGGGTGACAAAGGGGTGTACAGGGATGACCTGTGAGTGGGAAGAAGGAATGCGGACTGCATGTGCAGCTGGGCTAATGCGTTTGCTTGGACGTTTACACTGTTCTTGCTCGTACACGCAGAACACTATACAGGCAGAAACCCCTGAGTGTGCACATCCTGAAGTGTGCAGGGAACAGACCTGTGCAGAGACCTGTGGAAATGACGTGGAAAGAGTTGTCTGAGCTTGAAGAAGAGCAAATGACTAGCTGGAGCATCTGTCTGTCACCAAGGTCAAGTTCACCCGCCCTCCATGTCATCCCGCACCCCTGCATGTGAAAACACACGGTGACGCCCTGTTCTTTCAGAAAAGACCGCTACGCCCAGACCACAGGAAGAAAGGGCACCCGGGCTTATCAAGACAAAGGAATTCACTATCGCCAAGCGGATCTCTGCCACCACGTCACTTCCTATCAGCTGGGGGGTGTCAGAGGATGACACAGAAAGCTGCCAGTCCCTCCCTCGGCACACCTACGTCTTCCTGCACGATGCGTCTCTGCTGTATGTGACTGGGGACCGAGGAAACCTCCTTCCTGGAGCTGCAGAGGGCGGGGGAGGCTAGTGTTAAAAATAGGACCATTCCCCCACCTTCCACTTCCCTCCCCCAGACATCGCTTCCTGGGTCTCCACAGGAGGTGTCAGCGAGCCACAGGTAGCCTTTCACTGATTGTAAGTTATAACAATTTCTGCCTAGTGGAAATGAACGGTGTGATGAGAAATGATAGCTGAAATCCACTGTTGGTGGATTTCACACCGTTGGTGTGATTTAATCCACCATTACAGAGAACATGTGTGTATGAGAGAGAGAGAGAGAGGGAGAGAGAGGGAGAGGGAGAGAGAGAGAGAGAGTCTTTTGCCTTTTGGTGGCACCTCAAAGCATGTTAAATCAGTTAATAAGAATGGCAAAACTTGCCAGGTGTTGCTGGCACACACCTTTAATCCCAGCCCTCAGAAGGCAGAGGCAGGTGGATGGCTGAGAGTTTGAGAACAGTTTGGTCTACAGAGCAAGTTCCAGGGCAGCAAGGTCTACACAGAGAAACCCTGTCTCAAACAACAACAACAACACAAAATAACAAAGAATGATAAAAATTTAGGGCCTAATATGACCTCAGAGACAACCTAGTGTACAATTATAATTTACAAGTGGGAGAGAGTGTCAGTGTAAGCCTGGAGCCACACAGTGGGCTGCAGGCAGAGCCAGTTGGGAATTCAAGTTCTCCCAAAGCAGCTAACCCTGACTGGTGCCCAGAGGAACAGGTCACAGCCTCTTAATCAAAGGAACTACACCCCACACTGACACCTAACAGACCCCAGCCCTCAGACAGGACCTTCAGCCTGAGGACAGGACCTTCAGCCCTCAGACAGGACCTTCAGCCGGAGGACAGGACCTTCAGCCTGAGGACAGG
>REGO01000623.1:391645-487681 GCA_010120015.1 Rhombomys opimus
AGCCCTCAGACAGGACCTTCAGCCGGAGGACAGGACCTTCAGCCTGAGGACAGGACCTTCAGCCTGAGGACAGGAGCTTCAGCCCTCAGACAGGACCTTCAGCCTGAGGACAGGAGCTTCAGCCCTCAGACAGGACCTTCAGCCTGAGGACAGGTCCTTTGGCCCTCAGACAGGACCTTCAGCCTGAGAGGCTCCTCTATTTCCACACCCACTGAATGAGTACATGGCAACAACAGGCCAAAGCACCTCAGGTGATTAGGAAGGTTAAGTGAGATAACACAGAGAGCGCATGTGCCTATGGCTGCTCCTTTGGTTATTAAACAGGTCATTGCTTTTTCTACCCTGCCAAGACTCTCACTGTCCCAAGACTATTTCAGGAAGAGCCTTACTGGGGTAGGGAGGGGTACACTGGCAGCCTTGAAAATAAGAAACGATCGTTCCATAGGATGCCTTTGTAAAATAATTAGCTTTAATCTTGAGAAAAAGAATTATTAAACAGCAGGAGGAAGCAGATTCAAGGGCACGGAGAGACGGGTGAGAACGTGCGGAGCTGGCAGCAGGAAACGGGACACACACGGAACACACATCTGTAACTCGTGGGACCAGCTCTTAGCTTGATTCAAATTACATTTCAAATGCTCCATTTTCAAACGTTCTAATACCTCGGGCACACAGGCTCTGATGGCTACTCTTCAAACCAGACGAGGGGCCAGATGAGCACCTACAGCAAGAACCCAGAGGGTGTGAGCCTGTGGGGGTAGGGCTGTGTGTCTGTGTGAGTGTGAGTGTGTGGAGGTAGGGGTGTGTGTTTGTGTGTGTGTGTGTGTGAATGTGTGTGTGTGTGGAGGTAGGAGTGTGTGTGTGTGTGTGTGAGTGTGTGTGTGTGTGAGAGAGAGAGATAGGGATGTGTGTGTGTGTGAGTGTGGAGGTAGGGGTGTGTGTGTGTGTGTGTGTGTAGGTAGGAGTGTATGTGAATGTGTGTGTGTGTGGAGGTAGGGGTGTGTGTGTGTGTGTGTGTGTGAGTGTGTGTGTGTGTGAGATAGGGATGTGTGTGTGTGTGAGTGTGGAGGTAGGGGTGTGTGTGTGTGTGTGTGTCTAGGTAGGAGTGTGTATGTATGTGTGTGTAGGTAGGAGTGTGTGTGTATGTGTGTGTGTGTAGGTAGGAGTGTGTGTGTATGTGTGTGTGTATAGGTAGGAGTGTGTGTGTTGTGTATGTGTGTGTGTGTGTGTGCGACGCCTCCGTGAGACAGAGCCACTGCCATGCTGAAGAAGCGATAGCGAATTTAGAAGGACCCTGACACCTCTGAGACTATTGGCCTGACAATAAAGTCATTACTGCTTACCTCCTTGCATTTCAAGAACGAAAGAAATAGCGTCACAATAAAAAAAAAAAAAACTCTTTCGTAACAGCTGATTAGAAAATATGGCCTGCAGAAAACCCAGCTCTCTTGTCGCACTTCCACATTAAAAATCCAAATATATTAGAAAAACAGGATTTTCTCAGGCCCTCACAGCTTGAACACAAAGGATCACATTAATAAGCTAGTTTAGATTTGCATATTTTAATAAGCTAGGGATCAAAGAAATGCATAGCTGAAGGGGCCAACTGTGCACATACTAGGGGCTCCGTCCACACTCAGGCAAGAGGTGTCCACCCTGCCACCCTGTCATCTCAACAATGGACCACACGATTGATACCTGATGCTCTCCAAATGTCTCAACAGGTATACCATGACTTCACCTGTTCAATGACCAACCTGGAATGGCTGTGAACATCCCTTAGAGGAAATGAGCCCATGACTCTTTCTCTCGTGTACACCTCCAGCTATGACTCAACAATGTGGTCTCTTAGTTCCTCAGGCTGGGCAGCACAGGAGTGGGACTCACTGTGTAGTCAACCATTGTCACTGGAAACAGACCCACTATCGGTCCCAGTCACCAAGAGACACTGACTGGGGAGACGCTTCTATCACATTCATAAACGGCTTCGTGGGCGCCGGGGTGGCTGTGGCAGTCTAGGGGTTAACTGTCGTATCTGTTTCCACTAACTGCGCACTTCCTGCGTGCTCACTGCAGTGGCAGCTTGGCATACCACACAGGTCACCTCCTCCTTAAGGTTCAGGAGGGGCAGCAGGTGTGGCTCTGTTAGCAGAATGCTTGTCTAGCATGCCCAAGCTCTGGGCTTGATCCACCAGCACATGTAAACATTCATAATCCCAGCACCTGGGATGTGCAGATCACAGGAGTAAGATCTTCTTCAGCTGCAGAACCACACGTGAGAGCAAGGGCACCCTGGGACAGATGAAATTCTGTCACACGACTAACCAGCTGACTGACTAAGGCTACAAAGGACGGAGTAGCGCCAAGACTTGAACCTATGCGGTGAAGCCCAGAACCAAACCTTGTACCTGCTGCCTCCTTACTGGCCTAATCACCTATTTAGTCCTCCTGTCTCCTGAAGGTGCCTATCGCGCGTGGCCATCTCTGAGGTTGGCAACAGGTGCTGGGGTCCTCCTCCTTTGACTCTGACACATACACACTTCCTCTAACATCCTTAACCGCCCCACTAACGGTCTTCATCAAAGAAAGTCTTGTTGTCATCCATTTCTTCAGAAACTGTCCAGATGGAGACTGCCAGCTCTCCTTGCCCAGTGCAGTCTCTGAGGCAGAGAGCATGGAAATGCCCCCAGGGGTCACACCCCCAGCTGTTAAAGCCCACGGCCTCCTAGGAAGCATGCCTGGGCGTGCTTGTGATGAGCTGGGACCACCAGCTGCACCAACTGCATCTCGTCTTCCAGAAATCTGGTGTTGGAAAGTCTCTGCAGACTGTTTCCTCCCAGAATAGATACCAGGCAAGGCCCTCACAAGCCCCAGATGTGCTTTACTGCTCTTCGGTTTCCATGGACACGTCTGGGTTCTTATCCCACTCTGTGAATTAAGCAACTTAAGTCGCTTTCTTTCCTCAGAAAAGAAGAGAACACTGAAGCAAGCCAAAGAGACGCTTTGGGGGTTCTCATTACCTGGACTGAAGGTATGAAGAGACTCCTGGGGTAGGTGCTAGAAACCCCAGATCTACAGTAAGGTCAAGGAAGACACACCAACCGTCACCACCACTGACAGTTCCCGCAGTTATCAATACCACAGTGGAGCAGAGCCCGCTGTCACTGCAGAAGATGGAGCCAGCATGATGGGGGAAGCCACAAACTCTTACTATAAGATGCACTATGGGACATCTCATACTGCCAAGTGGCACTGCCTGGGCTGAGGCCTGGGCCTGGAAGACAGTGAGAGAAGCGGGATACACACACTACTTAGCAACTGGCAGTTTGGTGTTAAGATCCAGGAGGAGCGGATCCTGTCTGTGTGTTTACTGAGCACCCACTGTACAGGCTCCAGAAACAAAGGCTGGAGTTGACAGTCTACTGGAGGACGGGAGCAGCAAGGGAAGCAATCAACTACACAGACAGAACTTACTGTATATAGAGAATAACAGTATTTATGGAGGGCCAGATAGACAGGACAATCAGCGGCAGTGTGTGTGTGTGTGTGTGTGTGTGTGTGTGTGTGTGCAGGTAAGTGTGAACACAGTGTGTGTGTGTGTGTGTGTGTGTGTGTGTGCGCACGCACGCAGGTAAGTGTGAACACAGTGTGTGTGTGTGGTGTGTGTGTGTTGCCGTCTGAGGGCTGAATCCACCAAGCCTGGGGCAGGCGACAGCTCGCCTGTTTGAAACACAAGAAATGAGGCCACTATGTCTGGCCCACAGTAGGAAGATGGTGTGAAAAGACGTGAGAAAGGCTTCCAGGGACCAGAGCAGTCTCAGACTCGTGGTGGTGGGCATAAAGGAGTTGGCTGTCGTCTAAATGCAGGGCAAATCACTGAGGGCTCCCAGTGGAGAAGTGGTACACTCCAAGTCCTGTTTTGCAATGGCCACTGTGCCTAAGGGTGAAGGGTACGTGGGTGTGGTCCAGGAAGAGACACGAGGCAGCAGTGAGACTGTGCTGGTGACAAAGTGCCCACTCAGTGTACTCAGAGCAGCGTCTTTGTGAGACATTTTAAATGCACCCCACACAACCCCTGAGTAGCAGCAAGACCACCCTCCCCTCTAGGCAACAGTCTGCCAGATATGCTGGGAGCACAGGGCTGGCTTTTCATTTTTACTTTTTGGTGGTTTTGAAACTCACACACGTGATCTTGACACCACTGCCTCAAGGTCATGTGACACTAGGGTCTGGTCAGCACAATTCACATTTACTTTGTTTCTGCGACATTAGATCCACTATAGCGATGGCATCTGAGCGCCCGGGAACTGATGTGAGGGACTTTACTGAGAACTCTGTCGTGTTTCAGTCCCTCACTCTGTGTTATAAACTTGGTTTCTTTAATTTCTCAACATAATCACCTGCTCACACATATCTCCTCAATCCAATTCCATCTTCCATGAATTCATCCACCCACCGAGCCATGTACCCCTCTCCCCTCATCACCCATGCATCCATCCACCCATAAATGCGTACATGTGTCCACTCCTCTACCCATGCGTCTGTCGGCCAGTCCATCCACCTGTTCGTGCATCCGTGTAGCAAGTCAAGGCTCTAAGCATCCCCCCTTATGAGTCAGCTCTACAGACTAAGAAGTGGGCCCAGGACAGGAAAGGGTTTCTGTGACCATGCATGGCCAGCCTTGTGGAGCCTCGTGCTGGGAGAGCAGGTTCAGAAGGTGGACACAAGGCTCCTAAGAATATATGGGTGGGCAGAGGTGCTGGACACTGATGTCCCTTCCAGACTCCCGGGCTACAGCTTCATTGTCTTGCCTCCTTTGTGCACCTTTCTGGAACCTCCACAACAGGAGGGGGTTTGTGTAGGTGAGGACCAGGAGAAGATGTGAAAAGGTAATGACCTCCTGTGGGGGCCTGGCCAGGCTCAGGGTTCCTGCCTTTGGAGAGCAACAGGCTTTGTCAAATAACCCCAAGGACAGTTTCTGACCAGGTGAGTGCTGCCTACTTCATCCCTTGAAGACACTCTTTGGAAGACTTCCATTCACTGCAGACTTGTTTAGTAAGCTGTGATTCCACCAACCTAAATAACATGGCTTTAGAAAAGGGGAGGTATGTGTTAGTCCTCAGGTTTAATCTGTGGATTCACTCAACCAAGGACAGGAAATAGTAAGAAAATTTTAATGTCTCAGCATCTACACACTGCATCTTGTCATCACTCCCTAAACAGTGAACTACAACAGTCATTTATGCAGCACTGATGCGGTGTTAGTATTAAAGATGACGACAGTGTGCTGACAGGAGGGTGCTCGGAGGTGCGGTGTGAGACTTGCACATGCTATTGTAGGTCCCTGCAGGTGATCATGGAATTCCCATGGGGGAGACTGTAGAATGAGCTGGGGTAGGCGGAGACTCCTCCAACAACACAGACCATCTGTGTAAGGGAAAGCTCAGAAACTGGACAACATTAAATAAACAAACTTCTGTTCATCAAACAACAGTGTTCAAACAGTGAGAGACACACTACTGCATAGGCAGAGATGCCTGAAATACAATCATCAACAACAAGTTTCCTGAGCACCCGAATCAGCAAGAAAAGACAGGCAACCCAGCAGAGCACAGAAAACCCAACATGCCCCAATCAGAGAGCCAAGCCCTTCTGACACAAGAAAAGCAGAATGTGGGGCAGGATTCGGCATCACCAGCCCTCGGGACATGTGCTGTAACCTACGGGGCCCGATGAAGACGGCCATAGTGGAGAGAGCTGGAGACAGCAAACGTGGCACACACCCAGCCTGGCTGGGAAGGGCAGGGAGTAGCAACCACTTGGGAAAACAAGGCAGAAATCTTTACTAGTGCTGGGCTGCATGCAAACATCTGACCTAGCAAATATAGACAGATGAGTGTGTGTGTGTGTGTGTGTGTGTGTGTGTGTGTGTGTGTGTGTGTTGTGTGTGTGTATGCTTGTGCACGCATATAGACATTTGCATGTTTCTGTGTGTGTGTGTATGTTTACATTGGAGCAATAGACACAAGAATATTCATTGCTGCAATATTTGTAGGTCCAACCAAGATAAGACCAAAACCCAACAACTGTGCCGTGGATGTGTGTGTTGTCATGATAGAATCACACACAGAATGAAACCAATGAACAATTGGTCCATGTAACAATATGCATGAGGCCTATGAACACTATAATATTAAACAATGGGAGCCAACTGCAGAGAACACGTTACATGTGATTTCGTTTATGCAGAGCTCAAGGCAGACAAATCTAATCCATGCTGACCGAAGCCACGTGGAAGCCAAGTCTGGGGGTATACCAGAAAAGAAGGGGCCTTCTGAATCCCAGGCACCCCTCAATTCTTGACTGGATGGCATGCACAGAGCAATTTTCACCACGTAAATTTTACTTCCTATTGGTGTGGTCACATACATTGCCCAGGGTCGTACGGGTGACTCTCATGCGTACATGACGGCCTTGGAGCCAGGCTCACTTCTTAAGCATCACGTCTAGCTGTGTTCCTATGACAGTTCACTCTCCTGTGAGCTTCACTCAAAAACAACCCCTCCTCGAGCAGCAATTCGGACATCTTTACCACCATGCTCACTGGGCACCAGTGCGCAAGTGATGTCGGCCTGGGCAGAGAATGAGCCTGTGGCTGTGTGGACAACTGTGTCCCTCCCTGGGCACACCTCCCAGCCTCACAGTCCCTGGCCACCACTGTGAATTGGCTGAGACTGTTCCACACACAGGATGGGCCGGCCGTCGTCAAAGCGGCCATGCAGAGTTCAGGGAACACATACAACCCTCCCTCCCCTCCCAGGCGTTTACACAGCAGATAGAGTGAGCGGAGGCGTGTGTCACTTTCAAGCGTGATTACTTTACACATGATGCTGTTGCTACTCTCTTCTCAGAACTTCTGTGTGTCACCCGTGTCATTTCATCTCATTCTCATGTCAATTCTACAGAAGACGCGTTGCTCTACCCACGGTAGGAACAGGGAAAGTCAGGTAAACACAACAGGGAAAACCACAGGGTCACAAGGCCGGGCGCAGAGCAAGGCACTCACTGGGCTACCACGACCACAACAGCTGGCAGTGCTGATGCAAACCCTCCTCTCTCCCCTCACCTCCTAGTGGAGAAAGGGAAGAGGCAAACAGCAGACACACCTGGCCACAATGAACGTGAGCTGCAAACATCTAGAGAAGGTGTCTGGGAAACAAAGGCCTCACCCCAGAGCACAAAACCTTACAACCATGGATGAATAAAACAAGGGCCCGGTGAGGTGGCCCAGTTGGTGAAGCCTGCTTTGCAAACATGGGGACCCGAGTTCAAGCCCTACAACCCATGGAAAACAAAAGCTGGCATGAGTGGTAGCATGTGCTTACAATCCCATGACTGGGGAGGCTGAGACAGGCAGAGCCTCACACACTTGATAATTCGAGGCCAATGAGAGAAGAATCTACAAAGCCAGGATGGATGGCAGCCTTGGAATGACAACTGGTGCTGACCTCTGGCTTCCACACATATGCTCAAACATGTGCGCAGATGCACATGCGTGTACACACACCTAAAGACAGTAAAGTGATTTTTATATCATTCAGCAACCTTCCCCTTCAAGCACAGTCAGGTCCAGGAAAACACAGCAATAAAGGCAAAGCCCAGGAGGGCCCTGCTTCCCCAGAACCTCATGAAAAATGGAAGGTCTGGCTGTCAAGAGATGGCAGGCTGCTTCGCAGGCACCCGGTCCTCACCCTGGACACACGCTGGAGCTGCAGGCTGAGCCAGAGCCACAGAGGCTCACAGATGTAGTGAAAAGAGATGGCTGCAAAGACTTGCTCTGCGTGGCGAATCTCACAGGTCGAAAGGGGAAAGCTCTCTGTTGAAGCTGGCTCTGCACACACCTACTTTAAAAAGAAGACTGCCACTCCATCCTGCATGCTTGCGTGCCCCATGCTGCAGCAGCCTCACCTGCAGCAAGTACCAAAGGAGATACTATTCTGAGTAACCAACCAGCTTCCCTCACCCCTGCAGGAAGACAGAAGCCCTCGAGCCAGACCTAGGGCTCACAGTGCACCTCAGAAAACAGGGACTCAAGCCATAGGGCTGGTGCCCTGATTCTGGTAACAGCCTCAGGGGGCCGTGGGGAAGGACAACAAAAGAACATTCCGTTTAATGAGAAGGATCTGTCACTGCTGCATCAGTCTCACTGATGTAATGGGACATTTCAACGGAGGAAATGACGGGTCATTAGGAGCCATTTCAAATGAAGTTAGGGGGTTAAGTGGTCTTCCGAAGAATTCACCCACAATTTTATTTTGCATGTCTCCTCCGGGGTAAGTGGAGGCTTGCATGTTAGAAACCACTAGAACCACCCTTTGTCTCTAAACTCGGCCATGCAACCCCACCCCACTCCCCATCCCTAACGCTGCTCTCCTCCACCCCACCTGTGTGACATGGCACTGAGCTTTGATCCAACATGCCACCCCCATGTATTCTTTATTTGTTTTCCTCACTGGTAAAAACAAACACCTCAATTCCAGGTTGTTTATGAAACAGTCTGGTGATCTGATTCCAATTAGATGGTGAAGAACTACAATAAAAAGGAAACTATAAATCATGTTAACCGTCTGTTTGGGGGCTGACAAAGGCAGCCAATGGAAAGGTTAAGTTGATGTTCTGCATTTAATCTGTGCTATTGTGAAAGTAAAACCCAATTAGAGATGGTATTTCACTGCAGGCTCTCACTGCTTCTCCTTTGTTCTTTAATTGGAATTGTACCCATTGTGTTTCCAAACTCGAGGGCGGGGTCATCATCTCCTCCCCCAGTTCGGGGTAAAGGGCACCCTCTTGATAAACCTAACATCACCAATGCACCAAGGCCTAGTAATTAAACCCAGCCTCTCCCAGAACCACTGTTTCCCCTCCAGAGTGTAGGAGCTGGGCTGTCTTCAGAGAGCCAAGCCCAGGACGCTTGGTGGTCACCGGGATGAGCGCACACAGGCTCATTAGTTGGCCGACGTGGATGTCAAAGTCCAGTGTTGGCGAGTCCCCAGCAGGGCAGAGCGGGGACAGAACGCACAGGAGGGTGAGCATGCCACAAACCTCATCCTGTAAGTCACCACCAGCTGGGCTGGGAAGGCCCCGTGTGCAGCCTGGCGACACCCACAGTCAGGACGCAGTGGCCCTCTCCTCTCCTGCTGTTTGTGCCTCCCAGCCCTGGGGAGGCTTCAGAGCTCTGCTCACTTGTGTCTTCATGCTTCAGAGCACACTGCCTTGAGCTCGTCTTGTCCTTCCAGTGATCCTGTATCCAGCCTTGGAGAGCACCACTGCCTGCCTGCTGATGTTGCTCTGTCTCTTCTCCCTCCTCCCCCATGCCCTTCTTCCTCTGCCTCCTCCCCTCGCCTCAGCCTCTACACACCACCGCAGTGAGGGCGGTTCAGGGGTAGCAATGTCCAGAGGCCTGTTCTTACCACAGAACCACCTCAGTAAACTTTATATTCCCAGTGCCATTTGCAATAGATGGCAGCATAGTGAAAGGATGGGAGCAGTGAACAAATGGATGAATTAATCGGTGAATGAATGAACAGAAAGCCCATTTCTTGCCTTGAATCTCAGAGCTGGCAATGGGGGCATATCTGACATGCTCAGTAGACCCTGGTTTTATAGAAACAGCTCAGTCTGAGCGTGCAAGAGCTTGCTCACTTTTTTGATGGCTCAGACATTCTTCCTTATAAGGAGGTCTCATCTCCTTTCTGGATTATTCACAGGGTCTAGTCCTACTGGCATGCGGCCTGCTCTCTCCATGGCACCAGTGTTGTCTCCACATCGGGCATTGGGCATTCCCATCAGACTTCTCCCACACATCCAATGGGCACAGCAGAGGGTAGAGTGCACTGCTACCAAGCTGTGAGGAGGACCTTATTCCTGGTCAGCGCATTGCTCTAAAAGCAACTGAGAAGACTAAAGGCCTTCCTAGACAATGTGATTTGCCGGAATGCCCAGAAAAGTCAGAAGTGGATCATGCCATACAGTCCAGAAGCGAGACATGGATGGGCACATCACCAAATTCAAAAGGTACTGAATGAATGAATGAATGAATGAATGAATGAATGATGATCGATTCAGGCAGAGACTTTGCAAAGGGGAGAGAAGGTGGCTCCATCTCATTAGACTCATTAGGGCATTCTGCAGGCTCCAGGATGCTTCTCTCTGAAGAGACACACCCCTGGCCAGGTAAGAGGAAAGCTCCAGGCCTTGAAGTGAGGACAGACACAGGAAGGGACATGCTGCTCCACAGGGGACTCACCCTTGTGTTCTCAGAGTGAGCGGAGCGAGGCGGTGCTCTGCAGGCAGCTGGCACCCAGAGCCTCCCGGGCTGCCCTGTGCGACGGTAGTGGACGTCAAGGGGCATCCACTCAGAGCCCAGGGCTCTGCCTGTAGCTCTGAAGCCCCAGCACTCCTGGGCACTGGGAAGGAGGTCCATCCCACCGTGCACAACTGCAAGGGCTCCCTCGGTCCCCTCAGGCTTGGAGGCTGCCCATCCTCCACTGTGCTCGAGGGAGACTGTCATGGCCGCCTTAGAACAATGCACACTGTCTTCAACTGCTGGCAATCCAAAAGTGAAACACAGTCAGTGTGCACAGGCCACAGAGCATAGAGGGGAGTAGAAGAAAATGCAGACCCGCTCCTCAGGTGAGCTCACTGCACAGAAGTCTAGGAGACCTGGCCTCTCTGACGACCCTGCCCCTCTGTGAGTGGCATCAGGAGCCGCACTCTGACCCAGTTCATTTTAGTCCTGACTGTCCTCTTGCCCAGAAGCTCCCAAATGTGCTCCTCAGAAGCAGATGAGGGTCTCAAGAAGGATTCCTCAGGCACAGACACAATAGCCACCTGTTTTAAACGGACCCGAACATGAGGGATTTCTGCAGAACTTGTCAGGGACTTGACATGCCACCATGGAACAGACGCCCACACAGGCCATGCTGTATGCTGTGCTGTGTCCCCAGCACTGACCTGTGCAGGTAACACAGAGTAGGGAAAGTGCTCACGCATGGAGTTTCCAGTCTAGGAGCCTGTTGAGTGATGTGGCTCATTTCGGGGTGTGAAGCTCACAGCTGCCTGGGTCTTGGGTCAGGCTGGGCCAACCCACAGGAATGGCCCGAACTCTGAGGTGCTTAGTTTGCACTGGGCCAACAGGTAAAGTGAAAGATTAACTGTGGAGAAGGGCTTGGGGAGGAAACCTGCTTCAATGGCCCCCAGGCAGCCACCTGTGACATCATGACCCCAGGTGCAAAAGACTGACATATCATCTTCTCCAAACCTACCATCCTCCACCATCCATTCACAACACAGAAACTAGAGGCTACCCATAATTCCACAGCTTACAAACCATGAGTCAACCAGGAATCCTGAGTTCTGCTGATGACTAACAATTACTATGATTATCATCATCATCATCTCTTTTATGAGACACATGAAGTTTACTTTTTCTGTTGGCCAATGTTTCATAGCCCTTACCCTGCTGAGAGGCAGAACTATGCCATGCCCACCGTCAGTTTCATTCTCTGCCACTGTAAAAAATTGTTACATATTCCCCAGCCCCCCATTGCTGAATATAAAAGCCTTTTGGTTCTTGTCTCTTGGTTTTTATTAGTTGTTAAAAAGCAACATTATAGAACTTATATCTTCAGGTACCCGCACTGACTTCCTAGAACATTCCTAGAAAGAGGATTACAGGAGTCACAGCATGGGCTATTTTTGACTTTAGAAGATACTGTCATATTACTCTCCAATGCTACTGTAAACATTTTACTGCCCACTAACGCTGCAGAGTCGCGCATAGCTGTTTCCAGCGTGGCTACCTGGGTATGTGTCTCTTCCACAATCAGACAGAAAATGCCCTGAAGGCATCAAGCAGAGGCAATCCATCGACTCTGGGTGCTCGTGTCCTTGGCTGATGAAACGCCACTTTCATCTCACTCACAGTACACAGATTCGTAAGGAATATTTGCTAGATGGATGTCAGGAAGAAATCACTAGACATCATTCAAGTGCCTGAACTGAAACAATAACCCAGGAGCAATAAACTAGGATTCGGCGTTATACAACATGACAAAGGCATACAATCATCAGCAAGAATAACTGTCCTAAATGGGCTGGAGATCAATGGCCAATTAATGGGCAATGTATGTTTCACAGAAGGACACTGTCTTTAACAAATCATGCATTCAGACAACCCCCAGGTGGCAGGAGCCACCAGGCACGGAGCCACGAATAGATTGGGAAGTCAGGCTCTGCGAGTTCCTGCGGCTCTTGAGAGGAAGGACAGCTGTCAATAATGGCAATGAGTTATTAATTCTCTGCTTATAGGATCTTAATTTACTGTAGACTCCTCACAGGGAAGCCATGCAGGAATGGAGGCCCTGACAGTCTAGGCCCAGGCCTCCTCTTCAGGAAACGTCTGGACAGAGCAGTGCAGCAGCTGGTTTCCAGCCCTGAGGGTGGACCTGAGTTGCAGAAGCAGGGGCAGAAATGAGAGAGGCCATGCTGACAGGGAGATGAGGGCGGGACCTTGGTGGCCTGCACTGCATCTGTGCGCACGACAGGAGTGTAGAGGCAATCGGTGAGATTAACGAATGGGAACCTTCTGCCACTCTGGACAGGCTCGGTGTATCCCTGGAATGTCACTCCTGTAGCTGGCACCATGCTTTTGACAGGCTCCTACTATCTGACTGCTAGGATCTCACAAGCCCCTCTCTCTCCCGACACACAGACATCGCCTTGGTGAGCCCCACTGTGTGCACAGGACACAGTCTGGCCACAGCTCCATTTCCATGGCAAAGGCAGAAAGCGAAGTTCCCTCCACTAAGGAGTAAATCGAAGGGCCAGGGGGATGGCTCGGTTTATAAAGCGTTTGCTGTACAAACCTGAGTCTAAATCTGAGGTTCCAATGTAAAGGAAGTGGGCACAGCAGCGTGTGTATATATTTCCAGCAATGGAGAGGCAGAGACAGGAAGAACCCTGAAAAATCACTCGTCAGTCCAGCAAAATAAGGTTCGGTTAGAGAGGTCCTGTCTCAGAGAAGTATGATGAAGGCTGACTGAAGAAGACACCCAGTGTTGACCTCTGGCCTTCACACATATGCTTATACATGTGACCACACCCACACAAACACTCAAATACACATTATACACACATGCATGCATATACCACAGAGAAGGAACACAGCCCCACCGGGAAAGTGGAGCCGAACTGCCACCTCAGTGTCCTGCAGACAGTGAATGCGTGTGGACTGACAACGGACCACGTGGTCCTCTGTGAAGAGGAAGAAGCATGTGAGCTCCCCAAGAGCACGCAGAACCATTGCAGAGCCCACCTCACTCCTTGCTGCCCGCTAGCTCTCAAGTTCAGGGTTTACCAAGGACCATTGTAGGGTCCTGTCTGTCGGACTCAGGACAAGGCTGCCCACAGCGCGTTTTATCAGCTCAGATCTCAAAGGCACCAAGCTCGGCTCCATGAGCAGATGCTGGACTGCTTGATCCATGAGTGGATCTAAGCGAAGTTGGTTGAGCAGGCGAAGAGCCCAGACCTCAAGTCTAAACAGAAACAGTCTGAGGTCAGCTTCAGCCTCCTGCTCCAGGGGCTGGCTGCATTTCTCCACTGGCTCGAGAGTCCCAAAGAGTGGCCGGGGATGGGAGCAGGGCACTGGGGACTGCGACACACTCCACAGCTCCTGTGGCTTCCCAGAAGCCCTGGATACTGGAGCTCGGTGTGCCTCTGGGATTCCTTCCTGCTGAGTTCCCGTGGTGAGGTGCCGAAGCCCCACCAAAGAGGTCCATCTGCAGAGGTTCCAGAGGATATGAACACACATGCACACACTCACGTATGACAGTAATACAGCTGAGCACACGTTATTAGTTGCTATACTCCTGTAAGTGTGGAAAACTGAATTCCGTGGTCACCAAGGCGTACCTCAGAAGAGAACTTTAGCTTAGAAGACAGTCCCTGCAGGGCTTAAACATACATAACTAGATTCACAAGAACAGACCTGGGTTTCCTATGGCTTATCTCAACGCACAACTGCAGGTGAAGACAGCGCTCCATGCCCAGGAATGGCGGTGGCTGGCCATTTCAGCGTCACACGCTGCTGCGGCCAGGGGACCCCTGGCCCACAGTGTGGGAAAGGCCGTGTGCCCCGCTCTTAACAACACGGAGACTGGATGAGGAAAAAATCAATGTAATGATCCATAAGAGGAGCCTGCTCATAAAGAAGGTCACCAAACACCTTGAGTTATTCTCTGGCTCCGAGGAAAGAAAACCCCATAAAACCCCACGAGCAGGGCGTAACCCAGGCTCCATTAGTGCACGGGACTGGGGGAGGCGCGACACCAGGGGCGGCCGCGCCAACACTTTCCTCCCGTCTCCATCCACGCCAACAGCCTCTGTCTGGACGCACCTTGTGGCAGCCGAGAGCTCCTAACCAGACCCTTGCCTGGGAAACACTGGAGGCCAACACACAGTCTGTCACCACCATCAAGCCCATTTGTTCTCAATACATTGAAGACACTGCTGGAAACAATTTCTCCATGGCCCCGGCATCCTAGCACTGCTCTGGTGCCTTCAAGGCCCATTTCACCGTGGGTTGTTAGCTGCTAACTACAAACCCCAGCCAGGCTGCACTTTGAAATTCAGGAGAACTGTACGCAAATGCAAATAGCTGATCAGAAACATGGCTGCTTCCTGGATGGCCTCCTCAGCCTTGTCCTGGATTGTGCTATTTCACTTAGCATCAGATGGCCTGATGGGGGTGCACAGAACTCAAAGGGCTTGTCCCAGCAGGGCTGGGAGGGTGGGTACACCTGCTTTTTGTCAGCTCCCCATGTAGGGTGGAATGGATATGGGGAACTTCATGAATCAAAGAAGGTTAGGAGGAGTCTTCAGATCACAGTCCTCAGAGTCAATGGTCAAGTTCTCCTCCACAGTGCCTGGCTGAGGACTGTACAGCAACCAGGCCCTCCAGCGTAATTTGTGTGATGGATAAGGAACAGTGCCCTGCAATGGCATCAAGTCCTTGCTGTACACAATCTGTTGATTCTGCCACCATGACCCTCTGCGCTTCCTCTGAGATGACATCATTCCTACTCCTGAGGAGGTCTAAGGCAGCACTAGGTCAGGAGCTCCCTGAAGGGACAATTCTTAGCTCTTCTCCTGTCACACCAGCCCCATGGCCACTGACAGAACTCCGACTACTTCAGGCTGACAACCCTAAGCACTGAGAGCTGTGAATGACCTTCACACACCCTCATTCCTCATTTGCTGAAAGCCAGAATGCATTGTGTCAATGCAAAGCAGAACTCGGGGCTTCAATCTACTTACTAGGCTCAAAAATTAGCAAGCAGAGGTCGAGGAGAGGGACTAGCGGGTGAAGTTTTGTCACGAATGCGCAAGGACCCAAGTTCAAGCCCAGAACCCAGATAAGGAAAGGTCAAGGTGTGGTGGCAGGTACCTGTAATCCCCGAGACGGAGAGCCGGAGATTACAGAGACGGGCTGATTCCTGAATCTGGCTGGCCAGACAACCTAGCATATTTGGCAAGTTCCAGGCCACTGAGAAACCACGCTTTAAAAACAACAAGGTAGACAGTGCCTGGGGAATCACAGCCAGGGTTGGCACACCTACACAAGAATAAACACCGATGGACAAACCGGGAGAGAGAGAGAGAGAGAGAGAGAGAGAGAGAGAGAGAGAGAGAGAGAGAGAGATCTAACCTCTCAAACTGTGCACTTTCCTTAAAAAACAAAAATCCAACGGTGACCCTAAGAACTCCCACACTGTTGTTTGCCAGTGGGTTTTGTCTAACCAATTAGTCTCTTTTGTACTCTTCGTCCTGCTTTGGTTTGGGGAAGAGGGAACAGCATTTAAAATGAGGCATTGTTTATTCACAAATCAAATAAGCTCCCTACAGCTGCCCAGTGGCTTCCTCATTCAGTTAAATTAATGCCGGCGGCCTCAGGGTGAACAGGCTTCTGGGGAGAATGTGGGCATTTATTTTCAGATCCCCATTTGGGGTTGGGTCTTTTAATGCCAGATCCTACTTAATGTACCCACGTTATGTTAAACTGTGTGCAAATTTATTCACCAACAACTTGACAGAATTCATATTATTAACATCGCGTAGGGTTTTCACTGGAAAAATAATGTATTTGCTCCTAGCACCACAGCAGTGTAAGCCCGACAGGAACTGTCGCCCCTCCAAAGCCAGCCCCTGACAGGACCCCAGCAGCCCTGGTTCCCAGTGAGGGCACCATAAGGATTGTCTCCCGCTCATGAAACCCCACTCATTTCTCATAAACCAGGTGCGCTTTTTAAGTATGTGGCCACATGCCTCTCCAATCCTTGCTTTTTCATGCCACCTGAGGAGGGACGGACAGCTCTTAATGACACGTTATTGAGCTTCAGACACATCTTTCAGACTGCATTCTCCCAAAGCCCAGAGCAACTAAGAGGCCATCTCTGAGTCTGAGGTGAGTTTTGATCAAAGCAGAGCCTTTATGTCATGTCAATCATTCCAGCTTCACCACATCGTGAGCCCAAGCATGGCAGAGTCCTGACTGTAGCAGACACAGGAAGCCTCGAGGCTCCAGACCAGACTCTCAACCATCCTCTCGCTGTGGACGACCAGAAGTCACCCCAACGCATTTAAGGCGTCAGGCTGTCTCTTCTGTAGAAACAGTGAGGATGTCACCAGAGAAGCCATATAAATAAACAAACACACAAGAAAACAGATGGCACTGCCTGGCTGCCGCCCATGGGCTCTGACAGTGATCCGTCTGTGGCTGTGCCCACCATTTTGCTGGTTACCTGACATCTCTTCTAACCAGCACACAGTGACGGGTCGTTGTTAGTCTCTTAGCCCAAGAAATTCCAAAACTTGCTGTGAAGTTTCAACGGAATTACACTGGTTTGTTAACTACAGGAAGGAGCACCTGTTGCTTTCACATGGAGGGTCTGACCTTGCAGGAGTTGGTTCTTTTCCATCATGCTGGGCCCAGGATCTAAACCAAGTCCTCAGGTTTCGGCAGCAGTTACCCCTGTACCATCTCAACAGCCTCCTAAACACTGCCCCTGCAGCCTCGTCTCCTTCCACATCTGCCCTCACTCTCTGGACATAAAAACATTCACATTCACCTCTCCTCAAAGCACCTCAATCACCAGCCATCCTCAATCTCCCACTCCCCTGTCACTCCACTGGCACACCACAGACACAGGGACAGGATCCATCACCAGCCATGACCTACACCTGCCACTCCACTGCCATACCACAGACACAGAGACAGGATCCCTGAACCTCAGAATTCAACAATGTCCCCTTTGAGGACCAGCAGACTGCCGACTGACCTTTATATTCTTCTGAAGGGAGACGAAAAGGTTTGCTAATCTGCCAACACCTGCCCAAGGTTCCTTATGCCAACACTTCAGCTACAAACCTGTACCAGTCTGCACTTGAGCTCCCCAAGGCCAGCACTGCCTGCCACGGCACATACCCTCTCACCAGGCCTCCCTTTGCCCCAAACATCTATCTCCTCTTAGTCTGGCAGGGCCCTCTCATGCTGTATGCCCACTGTCTCGTCATGGCCAGATAGTTGGCAAGGTGGGCAGAGACTGCCTCAGGCTCCTGGATTGGCCCCAGGGATTCGGTCCTGTTCCTGGAGTAAAACATCATTAGGATCCTCAGTGACTTCATCTATAAGACTAGCTGTAAACAAGTGAATGGCCTTCATTCCCAGGTTCTTGGTGGAACTCTTCTCTGGCGTTGTCATTACACGCTGGTCTTTGCCGCACAGAACGGTCTGGCAGCCTGAGTTTAAACCTGTGCTCCTTCGGTTCCACCGTCAGGAAATCTGCAGCAGTCCGGGTCAGCACATGTGACAGTCCCAGTCCCTGTGGAGCTACCACTATGAAATTTGCAGCCATCACATCCCTTGTAAATCTCTCCAGTCATGAAATTCTTAAGTAAGTCAATGACTGGTGGTGCAGGCGCGCTCAGGAGGTAAGAGCTCTTCCTGTGCACGCATGAGGATCTGAGCGTGGCTCCCGCACCCGTGCAGGAGTCCAGTGTCCAGCCAGGCACACTGGTACATACCTGTGGTCCCATCTACTGGGAGGCTGAGGCTGGAGGATTCCTTAAGTGCGTAAGTTGGAGACCTAGCTAGGTGTCACAAGATTCAATCCCAAAATGAAAACAGCATCAATGGTCTAAACTTTGTGTTTTCTATGTGTTATCTAAGTGAGACAGGTAAAAAAAACAGGCATCTCACAACCTTTCTTAAAAGCCTCGTAAGTCTAAGGCAGTTAAAATGTGGCAGAGTTCTGAGAACAGCACGGCCCAGGCTCCTGCGAGAGGCCTAGCCAGTGCGCCTACCACTGTGGTAGCATTTCTGTCTGAGGCAAAGCAGGGGAAAGAGGCGAGGCTTTGGGGCTTTCAAAGTGGTCAAAACGCATGCACTGCCAACAAATGCACAAGCCTTTTCACACCAGATGGCCCTGGCCCACTGTGCTTCTGGGTCAGCTACTTTCTGTTGCAAACCTCTACCTGCTGTTCTGTCACCTTTTAGTCCTACCCTCACTCAACTTGCTCACCAGGCCTCAGAAAAGGGCATCCAAGCTCTGTTGACATAAATGCTCCAGTCCCCTTTAAGTCATCTCTGGCTCTGGGGAGGACGGAATGGCTGGCCCTAGGAGTCCTTTCAGGCCCCCAGGGGACTAACCCTTCCTGCTGTCTGTCAGGCAGAGGCTCATGCTGACTCCTTCATGGGCCCGGCTGCTGCCGGGTTGTTTTATTCATCATTACTTTTATTTGATCCAACTGTTTCTTGATGCAGTCCACATCCAGCATGAAGATTATATGCATACCAGATTTCCCCCAAATATAGAATCCACAATCACTCTGCTACGTAAAACAATCTCTCTGAGCTGCTTCAATAGCTCCCCTCTGGATAGGCAGGGTCCAACACCTGCCCAAGGTTCCTTATGCCAACACTTCAGCTACAAACCTGTCCCAGTCTGCACTTGAGCTCCCCAAGGCCAGCACTGCCTACCATGGCACATACCCTCTCACCAGGCCTCCCTTTGCCCCAAACATCTATCCCCTCTTAGTCTGGCAGGGCCCTCTCATGCTGTATGCCCACTGTCTCGCCATGGCCAGATATTTGGTCAGGTGGGCAGAGACTGCCTCAGGCTCCTGGATTGGCCCCAGGGATTCGGTCCTGTTCCTGGAGTAAAACATCATTAGAATCATTAGTGTGCCCTGCTCCTAGGAAGTGAGAGGTCTTGATGAAGCAAGTGCAGTGGGATGGACTCCTCGCACTGGTCTGTCTCCTGTCAGCACACAGCCATTGCCCTCACCACTGCTATGCCACTACTCAATTCCAGGACACAGAGTTAACTCCAAGGAGGATCACTGTTCCAGTGGGACAGGGACAAGGCGAGCTCACCCAGCAATTCTGCCTTCCAAAGGTGACTCTGGATCCTAAACGTTCAAATGTTAACAAAAAAGCCCCTACCCCATATGCTGACTGATCCCCCGTCAACCAAAGGATTCCAGCCAAGTGAATGCAAGGTCAGAGAAGAGAGGCCCCGGGTCTTCCACCGTGATGCTGCGAGCCTCAGTCTCACAAGGAGAACCTTTATCTTTCTGTATGGGTGGATCTCACCCTCTCCAGGATTCCGCTCGTCAGCAGAGATGATTCACACACACTGTTTAGAGAATGACTCCAGCCTTGGAGCTATTCAAACAAACGTGGCGTCACATGCCTTCCTAAGGTCTTACCCTTTAGAACAAACCAGAGAGAAGCTGTGCGCTCCTGACTGCTGGGTGAAGAGAAGAAACTCTAGGCCCTCCCTCTTCCGAGCACTTCCTTCCCCGTGACTAACCACCACCCCTTAGTAAATGTTCCAGTGGCAATCACCACCACCACATCCATCAGAGCTTGGCGAATTTTGATTTAAGAGGCTTAGAATTCCATCCTTCAATAGCCTCTGCTTTTAATAAGGTAAATGAAACAAGCCTACTGTTTATGTATTAAACCCAGTGATTCATAAAACTGGTCTCAGATAAGCAAGAAAGCCAGTGAGTTTAGACAAGCAGGGACAGATACAGTGTGTGCCCTGAAAGCCCATCTGCTGTCAGGGGCTTTGATTTCAGCGGTGGGGGGCCTTCTGTCTAGGAAGCCTGCATGGACTCGCTGGGAATTTCCAGTCTCCACAGGGCACCTCCCTTCAGCTCACACACTCGAGCCGTCACTCCAAGGTCATCTTCACAGTGTCTTCAGGCTAATCTTCCTAGGTCTGCCCGAGAAAACTGCCCACGGCAAACCCCGAGGTCCTACAAGAGCCCACGCTCAGAGGCACACAAGAATCCCAGGCTTCACTAATCCTTGGAGAGTGTCAGGGGTCCCCCAGGATGATCAGAATGAAAGCAAACCCTGCCCTGTATTATGCTATTTCCTACTAATCCTAGGAAAATGAATGTTAATTTATCATGAAAAAGGGTTAATTATGCATTTATTTCCAACGCAGGTACATGAAATCAGGCTCAGAAAAAATACTGAATATAATTCTCTTTTAAATGAAGATTCCATTTTAAGCATTTTTATCACACAGAAGCTGAACCTGAGCAACTGTGCAGAAGAGAGAGAGTGGCCAGGTAATGACAAACCTCAACTATAATTTTAATTAACCTTCTGATCCCGCTTAGATATATTTTGCCTTGTAAAAATCTGTAATAACATCTATTTCAATCTCCTCTGCTATTAGTTATTAAATTGAAAATGGATGCCTAGACTGATTTGGCAAAGATATTCAAGAAATTTTTCTTTATTCTCCCTGGTTTATTAAAGTAATAACTTGTAGCATAAAATTTCTCTGATTAAGTAATTTGGTGTAATTAAATCACCAGATTTATTAGGCTTCCTGAGCAGCACACACAGCTGGATGGGGTCTGTCGCAAGTGGAACCCTGCAAGCTATCTTGGTGTTGGCTTTTCAAATGCCCCGGCTGCTCAGACACAGGGTCCATCCGTGTCACCAGCCCTCATCCCACAGCCCACAGCTCTGAAGGTCCACTCAGTCACAGTTAGAGGGGTCCTCGGGGAGAGTCTGGGTGCTGGGGTCAGCAGGAGAGCAAGGAAAGAGGTCTGACTGGCTGGAGGCACGTTTCGTGGCCCAGCTCAGCACTGCTCCTCTGAGTGCTTTCTGTGGAGTCTTGTCCACCCAGGAAGACGGGAGCAAGGTCAGCAACTGCAGCCACCCTTAAAGTTCTACAGCAGAAGAGGCGGGAACCTGCCGGTGAGCATGTGCACCTCAGCCCTGCCGCCATGTTCTCTGTGGCAACACTCACACTGCAAGCCAAAGGTCACCTTGTCCAGCGTCCACTGCCTGGTGGCCTACGTGCTGTCCCCCACGTCCACCATCCACTGCCTGGTGACCTGTGCACTGTCCCCAGTGAAATGGTATGGTAGCAAATCTACTCTCAACACATTTAGACTCTTCTGAGGCGGGATCGCAAAGCCCAGTGCACGGTATGAGCAAGGAGACGGACGTGGTGCTCCGCAGGGTTAGAGTGTGCCGAGCCTTACCACAGCAACGTAACTAGTGGCATGAATGGGCTGGAGAGAGAGGGTCAAAGGACAACCAGGGAAGGTAAGAGGTCTTGAAGACTTGACGTGGGAAAGAAATTCAAGTGGGTGCAGCTGGCTTGGAGGAGAGAGGTGAAGACTGGAGGGTCAGCAGGACCCCCAAAACATAGAGCTCTGTCCATGTGGAGACCCTGCTGGACAGCCACGAGACCCGAGATTCTCAGCACTGTATGGTTAACTGGCTGAAACAAAACCACCGACTAAAGGATACCTTGATTCTGGTCATCCTGAGGAAACAGGCTACGGAAAGGCACGCTGGGCTGCCAAGAGCCTTCTAGACAGCTGTGAGGTGTGGAGACACAAATCTGACGTGCAAATGCCCTCACTGAGCCCTGGCAGCACCCTGCAGGCACTGACCTTAGAGCACTGATCACTGGGTATATAAATGTTTCTGTTCACACAACAAACATTAGCTGTGTGTCTGGCATTACATACAAGTGTTTGTATTCAAGATGCAGGATTGCTGCAAGTTCAGCCTCTTATATCTGTACGAGGCACGCACCTCACACACAATTCTCTCGTGTCCCTGCTCGAGCAGCCCATGTATGGAGCCCCTCAGCTCCCAGTGCCAGCGCCGTGTGTGGGCTGGGCCCTTCACCTGGATGCTGGGTGCATCTTGTTTGTGACGCTGGCTTTGAGGATGTATGCGGCCTAGCATTGGCCAGTGCCTTCTCCCCAGTGCAGCCTTTCCCAGCACGCTGCCTCTGGTATCAGGCACACCTTGGGTTCTTCACACACATCTGTGTGCCGACCGCTTTCAGGTAAGTGCCTTTCCAATGACGGCTTCTTCCTCTGCGTGTCAGAGCTTACACCGTCACCTCCATGGACCTGGGAAGGATCCTCAGCCTCAGTCAGCCTTTGACAACGTAACAGCACTGCGCTAGAACTCCCTTCCAAACTTCAGACCACTGCCAGCCACCTGCTTCCGTGCACTGGACAAGGTTGGTTGTTTTTCCAGGTGTAGGAAAGAAAAACTACTGACTGACTGACCCGACCAACCAACCAACCAAACAAGACCAGCCAGTGGGCAGATCTGCCAATCATGACCTTTTCAACAAATGAAGCTTCTCAAAAAAAAAAAAAATTAGCTTTGGCTTTTTTGTTTGTTTGTTTGTTTGTTTGTTTTAAACAAACCCTTTGTCCTTGCAGACTCAACTCGGATTCCATGTTTTCAATCTCTGAAATATCACCATGGAACCAAGGGAGCTCTTTAGATTCTGCTGTATCTCTATTTCTGAAAGGAGTGCTAAGTGAAATCTAACAAACAAAATGAGCTAATTCTGTGGATCTTCCAACGAGTCCTTTCCCTGAATTCTTCTCCTTAATAACCTATAAATTTCAGTCATGTGACCCATTCCTCAGCGTCTGGGCAGTAAAACTCTTGCTGAAAATCAATAGTCTGCCTACTTTTGAGACTTCGGCGTGTTGAGAGACGACAGGGGCTTGCTTTATAAAACTCTGTAATGACCTAAAACAGATTTGAGTCTAGAAATCAGAATTCTCACACTTATAGGTTTTCTTTGGAGAAGGCTCTCCTAGCTGAGAACAGACTACCAAATGGGTTAGATTTTTCAATTTTATACCTTAGTCCATAAGTGCTAATTTCTCAGTGGAGCAGTCAGATAATATACTACCAGAGATTACTGAAGCCTCTAGTCACAGTTGTGAATTATTAATTTAAAAGGTTATGCACCAGTGCTAATATAAATTATCTTTAAAAACTATCTAGATGGGTAACATTTTAATAAGCCTTAAAACACGATTTTCCTCTCTCAATACTGAAAGCAAAATATACCACATAATGGCTCCAAGCGAGCTGAGGATTTATTGTACTTTTTTCCCTGAAAGATTTGCATGTCATTCCCCATACAGACCACAAGGCCTGGAGCCAGCCAGGGAAGGCCCTGCCCTAATCAATTTAAGGCAGCCGGGGCAGAGCCCAGGACAAACTGAAACCTCAGGCTCTGTGAGGAAGCCAGTGCACACCGTTCAGGCTTCACCTAAGTCCTTCACAGGGAAGAAGCAGGATGTGGCCAGGCCCCGAGGGAAACAAGTAAACGCTCACCCACGGGGCGGCCCGCAGAGATGCCAGCTCCCTGCAGGCTAACAGCCTTTGTTCTGTGCCCGCTGCAGAAGGCATGCCGGGCCTCAGGCTCAACATGGAGCCGTATCCTTGGGAAAGAGGCGGACGTGGAGGAAAGATGTGACTACTTAGCTGTCTAACCACGTGCCAGCTCCCAAAGATGGCTTGACATTTATCAGGAAGCCTGAGCGAGTCGAACTCAGCAGGCTGCCTTCCGCCAAGGACAGAAGAAGGGAAGCACACAATGGTGGATTACCATGCATAGATCATTAAAGGGAGAGATTAATGCTGGTTGATTTTCCAGCCTGGGACCATCATCTAGAATTTCACTGTGAGCTTTGCTTCCTGAGTGAAATTCAAAGTTTCAGAAACACGAGTGAAGGTCGCTGGCCTGGACTTCTACTTTTCTTGGGGTTCCCTTTGTTTGACATTGCTCTACCTAGGGAACTGCCCCATCACTGTAGTTATGAGATGCAAATGGCATTACCGTAATAAAGAAAACAGAATTTAGCCAGCTGCAACACTTTTCAAAATCCAGGAGGAAATGAAAGCACTCTTGCATTTCCTCTTTTTAATGGGCTCTGTCTTATTTTTCAGTGGGTCTTTGCCCATTTCAATCTTTCAGGACCTGCATGGCAAGTCAAAGAGCAGGTCCACATGTCAAATGGAATGCCCAGCTGGGGGCCAAGGCCTGAACCTCTCATTGTTTTCTAAGTGGATGTTTTTCTATCTTGGGTGCTCATTCATTTAAAAATTCAAAATATGGACCAGTAATGTCTGGTGCAGACAGCCATCCCCACAAATAGCCCAGGAAAGACAGTAGTAGTTTTTCAGAGATGTAAAAAAAAAGAAAGAAAGAAAAAAGACAAACAAAACAAAAGGCATAACAATCTGTGCCTTTATAGCCAGAGAATTTTAAAGGATTTTTTTTTTTTTCATAAACATGCATCACTCTAAAAATATTTACTGAAAAGCGACGGTTAGCTGGGGGTCTAAAACAGCAGGTGACATTGTCAGGCACCAGGAGGGTGGAACAGAAGGGCTGCATGCTACTGCTTGTTGCATCTGAAAGGAATGCACGTGTCCCTGCTATCTCCACCACCTGCTTTTACCTTCCTCCCTGGCTGTCTCTCCCAGCCCATCCTTCCCTGGTCCTCTCTTCCAAGCATCCTCATGTCCAACAAGGCCAGGAGCTCGCTGGACCTGGCACCAGACTCACCCACCTGACACGCACTGACAGTGAAAGTGCTTGGAGTTAACTTTCAAGAACAGAGAGGCAGGGAAGTCAAGGATCTGCCTTGCAGTGCGGCAGCTGAGGTCACAGAAAAAAACGGCTTTGGAACTTGTTCTTAATGGGTGGACTGGTTTCCAGCAAGGAAACAGGGGACGAAGACCACAGACAGCAGGAGTGACCACGGAGCCTGGGTGTGTCTCTGGAGTGTGAGTGTGAGGCTGGGGACAGGCTGAAGGCCCAGCTGGGAGGGACATCACGGTCCTGAGGAGACTTGCAGGCTCCTGCTGGGACAATGGGACGAGGGTCCTACAGCTAGACGACTACAGGAACTGAAGTTGACTGTAGTGGCACATGGCGGTCAGAGGTCAGGAGACAGGCAGTGGCTCTCTAGAGTATGCAGGCCATATCTGGGCAAGCTAATGCAGTCCCAGACCAAAAGAAAGATACCAAAAGCATACTGATGCCTACCAAAAGCATACTGATGCCTATGCCGTGAAAGTTCAAGGTCAGCAGGAGATGGGCAAAGGGAAGGCCTGGAGAGGGAAGCAGCGCTGAGCCTGGGAGGCCCAGAGAGAAGGGGAGGACTACAAAGAGCTCGGGAGAGGTGTGAACCAGACTGGCAGCTGCCAGGGCAGCAACTGAAGTCACACAAGTGCTAAGAGGACAGAAGGGGTGGTGAGGCCACTGGGGACACTGAGGGGACACAGTACCATCCTCCACAGAACAGAAGTGCCACTAGGGAGGGCATGGTTTGCTGGGGAAAATGAAGTACAAATAAATACATATCAAAACCAAACAAAAAGCAGTAAAGCAGAGTATCTGTGTGCTGTCCTAGTCACCTCTCCACCCACCCCACAAGTACTTTACCACACATGCGTGCTGTGGCACACTCAGAATAAACCCAAGTGTCGCCACCTGAGCCAGAAGGAAACACCATAAAAAGGCATCTATCAATGAGCCCAGGCTCATGGCAGAAGCCACAGTAGAAACAGAGACCTCACGTGCCTGGCTCTGCCACACCCACTGACGATAGGGTCAGTGGGCACGAGGACTGCACACTGGGAGTCTGCCCTCACTTCACAAGTACTCAACACCTTTCAAGAGGAGAGGACTGGTCTGCTGGCTGCTTGCCTACGGTCTGAAGTGCACGCAGATCTTGTTTGAGCCTGGCCTCTTCACAGCTGCTGAATAGTTCTGCCTCTCAAATGTGGATGAATGATGAAGTATTTGTCTCAGGAACCCTACACACAGGGAGCTTAGCTGCGCTAGGAGCCCTGCCCTGTTGCAGCCCACAGGCACGCACGCCACCACAGCTTCCGTGGTCTGCGCTGCCCTGTACTGGTAACTGCCTCCACTTTGAGTTTATTACTATTTAATTGTTGCTTGGCCAGATACCACGCTTTTTGAGAGCAGGTGGGGTTACAGTTTTCTGTGTGTCACAAAGCAGGTACTTAAAGAGACTACATTGCTCTGGAGACCTAATTCAGCAGTTTAAGGAAGAAATTCACAGTTGCAAATTTGGATGCAAATGAGTAACTGCACAGAGTGCTCCAAAGAGTTAGGCCAAAGAGTTAGACAGGGCGCCCCAGAGGAGGGCAGCTCTACCTGGCATTGACTGGAGTCATCTGTGTGTTGTCCTGTGTGTTTCCAAACTCAGATTAAAACAGGGCTCTCTCCCTCTTCCAGAGATGGGAGATTCCCAGCCTCATGCGTCATCCTTTCCTGGTCACTGAAGAGAGAGCCTCTGTCCACTCTGAAGGCTTGGGAGCACCTCTGCACTTTGTGGTGAAGCTCCCTGGCCTGTTTTCACCCCTGCTGTAGCACATGGGATGCAGTGGCCCTGCATCGGGGACTGCCCAGAGCAGAGGGAAGTATACAGTCTGGGAGAAAAGGCAACACGCAGCGCAAATCTAACCAAAGACAGTATGCATCCAGAATATAGCCGACAGTGCACCCCAAGTCTAACCAGACAATGCATCCCAGATCTAACTAAAGACAGTGTGCAGCCAGAATCTAACCAGACAATACACCCCAAATCTGTACACCCCAAATCTACCAGACAGTGCACAGCCCGAATCTAACCACTGACAGTGCACAGCCTGAATCTAACCCCTGACAGTGCACAGCCTGAATCTAACCACTGACAGTGCACAGCCTGAATCTAACCCCTGACAGTGCACAGCCTGAATCTAACCACTGACAGTGCACAGCCTGAATCTAAGCAGACAGTGCACCCCAAATCTAAGCAGACACAGTGCGCCCAAATCTACCAGACAGTGCACCCCAAATCTAAGCAGATGCAGTGCACAGCCCGAATCTAACCAGTCTCAAGTGGCCCCACTCTCCAGATGTGGCTTAACACATGATACCACGTTCAGCAGGAACCTAAGAACTTCCCAGATATTAAACTTCCCCATGAAAACTCTCTGGGTTACGCCCCTTCATCATCACTGTAGCAATGAGGAAACTGGCTTAGAGATGGAATGGTGGCCCAAGATCGAGGGAGCTGAGGTTTAGAGATGAAATGGCCAGGCCAAGACTGTATAACTACTTAACGGTTCAGTCAAGATTTGAACCTGGGTAGAATTTCTTCTGTTCCTTGCCGTTTATAACATCCTTCCCTTTTCTCAGTCAGACCCCTTAAGCCAGGTACTGGGGACAGCAGACAACATGACCTTTTAGACAAGCAGTCTGAGAGCAGAAACTGTGGCTTGGGCCTGGAATGATGGATGGAGTTTGGATAAGCTGAGAAGCCTAGGGAAAGTCACTTGCTTCAACAGAAGAAATGCCAGAAACAAAGCTGTGCAAGCCTGCCAGCAGAGGCCACTTTGTCCCTCTCCCAAAGGGTCTGGAAGGCTGCTAAGGGTTCAGAACAGTGCAGACATCACATGCACAGGTGCAAGTTTTGTGCCCACAGAAAGGCAGACACAGCCTCTGGGGTTCTCCGGGTTCTCAGTCCAGAGGCCGCCACACGCACTGACCCCCTGAGAGGGCACAAGCAAGCACTATACACCCACAGCGGACCATACAAAGGAAATAACCTGATTCTCCTGAGAGTTTCTTACTCTGGCAATACATACTTTGTCAAATGAATTAGATTCCTTAATAATCATTACTCTAATCCAAGCCCATCAGCAAACACTTCTTTGCAAACAAGTATGTGATTAATTCAGACAACACCTTTTTGACTCAAAGATTTTAAAGTGTCTGGCTGAGGTGAACACTCAGGGAAAAAATAATATCAGTTCCAAAAGAAAATTCATGCACAGTTCAGTTTACAATATTGTAATAAGACTCTGCAGCATAAATTCCAGCACACTGGACAGAAAAGCTATTTGTGTAGCATGTGGGGACATAAATAAAAGCCAAGTACTTAGACTGTCCTCACAAATAGGAAATTTTCTTCTGTGGATCTGCGTGCCTTGACATGTATTCCAGGAAAGTTGAGTCACGTGACCAATGCTGTGACTTGAAGGTCTTCATCAATATCGACTCTCATTCTCATTATTTGGTTACTCAATAACGAGCAGTAATAATACTGTCACAAGCAACACAATGACAGAATTAAGGGAATGTACCAGCCTTCAGTCAGTTCTCAGTCACTATGAGCTTTGTCGCTGTCTTTAACTTTTCTGGTAGTAGGACTCATAACCTGCCAATATTTGATTCTACTCCAGCCAGTGGGTGTGGCTGGCTCCTCTTCACACCTCCTATGCTCCTCTTAGCCACTCTCTGTGGTGTCTGTGGCAGAAGTTCCTCCAAAGAACAGCATCTGCCACTGAACCTTCATAATTTTCTTTTGTTTCTAGAAAACATGAACCGACACCACATTGGAACATGGAATTTGGGGTGACAGCAGCATAGATTCAGCTGCTCCTAGGCGATGGTCACTGCTACCTGGGCACGGTAAGCTGCTTCTCACCCCCTCTGGGGTGAGGGGTGCTCTTGGGCACTGATGGTTGTATTTGGTTTCGAGCTCTCGCCACCTCGCCAACACACCATTGTCTGATGGGAAGCGCCCTCTCTCTGGACCTCCACTCTGCCCCACCACCACCCGGGGTCCTCGCTAGACCAGTCTTTAAACTGTGTCTGCAGTCTCTTTTCTTTTTTCCTAGAAAGTGTCTTTGTTCCACTTCTGACTGGCTGTTACAGAGACATGTTTTAGCCAGGAGGAGTCATGGGTTCCGACGCCTAGTCTACGACCTCCTCCTGAGTCTCTACGTGAAGCTAAGGCCCCTCAGCCTCCATAAATAACGCTCCCTGGTCCAGTCAGCTTTGATGAGGCTCTTGAGGTGGTGAGAACCATGAGCTGAAATAGACCCACGGACTCCTTTCTGAGGCCCCACGAAACAAGACGTTATTATCCCTATGTCAGTACGAATTCATCCTTACGCCTGTAAGAACAGCAAGCTTGCAGGGTTACTCTGCTCTGTGTGGGAGGGGCTGCTATTTTTTGCTTAGTAACAAAGAGCAGGAAGCACAGGTAGGAATGGTTTGTGAGCAGTAGTATGTGTGAAAATGAGAGAACCAAGCAAGACAGCAGGCAAAGGCATATTGCCGTCAGTCTGCTCCAAGGGACCACAAGGGTGCCACCACAGCACCCTCAGACTACTGCACAGCCAAAACCACCAGTCAGCTCACTGGGCTGGCGGTGGAAGGAGCACTGCATCAGAGGGAAGAGGAAAGGCCTGACTCAGCCATCCATATCAGCACAAGTTCTGTGCTTCACACCCTAGTTAATTTATCTGTGAAATGGTCACAGCAATACCTCAGTAAGCTACTCACCTTTCCTTCCTTCCTTCCTTCCTTCCTTCCTTCCTTCCTTCCTTCCTTCCTTCCTTCCTTCCTTCCTTCCTTTTCTCCCTTTCTTCATTTCTGTTCCAAGAATCAAAAGCTTCCAAAGAAGAAGCTACAAACTAGTTACAGACATATCAAAACATAGGCTCATTTCTTTAAAGAGTTTGGGCATAAATGGGTAAAGAGATCACAAGCTCTACAGTACAGCAGCACCTGCATTTTAAAAAAAGCATATAAAAACTACCTTACTCAAGGACACACATGTACAAAAACATGGTCAAACACACATGTGGGGGCAGCAATGGTAGGGAGGGAAGAGCTGAAGGAAAGGCCAGGGATCACCCTCGAGGTAATCCTCAGTAAGCCACAGAGAGGCTGTCCCCAGGCAGCGAGCTGCCCACAGCACCCCATGAGCACCCTGCTAGAATAATGACCAAATGATGATGACGAAGATGACAAAATCAGCAGCTGTCTTCATTTCTAGAGCCCCAGGAGGAAAACCTCCCATAAGTGTTTGCTGGACAGCGGTCATGGTTCAAGCATCAAGGCTCCACTTGAACATTACCCCATCTGTCATCACTCTCAATCTAGGCAAAAAGCCTACGGTGCCCAGTGGGCAGGTCTGGGGACTTCTTGGTTCCAAGACCGGGGGCTTAGCTGAGGAACATTCAGGAAGCTCTGTGAGGTAAGGAATCCACCGTGACCGCGACGTTCTGTATGTTTGAAGATTGAGATGTTCTAGAAACTGCCTGACAACTGAGCAGTTACTCACCTGTCATTTGCTGAGGTCTGGGGAACCCAGCTCAGCTATAGGTGAAAGTAAACACAGTCTACCTCCGACTGTTCAGCAGTTCTGAGAGTCTCTGGTCTGCGCTTGGATGGTTGGTAGAAAGTGAACCAAGTGCAAGTCTAAAAGTTCTAGTCCCAAGCCCCCTTCAGAGCAGAGCACTCCAGGACTCTGTTTCACAAGAGTCTCAGCTTCCTGCTTTCCTTGACGTCCAGCTGAAGGCAGCTTTGTAGTTTTGTGGTGATCTCACTCCGTACAACTTTGCTTCTAGATTCAAGGGCAACCCAGATCAAAAGTTAATGTGGGCACTGGCCATTCTAAAATCTTGCTCCCACCCTGCTTTTTCTGGCACTGGAGAAACGGAGCCTGGTGGACGGACAGCACCACTCTCCCGAGCCATGAGCACTAAGAACATGGCACACGGGGAAACAGCAGCATCCCTCCTCCCTTCTAAAGGCCCAGGAATTCATAGCCAGACCAGTGTTCCTAGTCTTCGGTCTCTCTTCCCTGGCTCGTCCTCTTCATCTGTCCTCTGTCTGTCTGCCAAGACTGGTGTGGCCTGGCCCATCAGCGGCACCCCACCCCTCTCCATCACTCCAGGCTGCCGCTCTGCCCCCTCCCCCCCTACACTCATGGGGCTCTGCAGAGGCACAGAGATCTGAAGTGCACGCACTGATCTTTGTTCCCTAACCATCTGCCCTGTATCATGATCCGACCGTGGGCAGGTGTCCAGAGGAACATTCTTTGCCCCACCCCACTGACTCTCTGGGGAATCTCTGGGATCCAGGGTGATGGCCTCAGCTACCCAAGCTGCACCCAGTGTTACAGGTGCTGGTTTCCTGACACTACAGAGTCTGTCTCTGTGTGCCCAGAATGTGGGCCCAGCCCCCCTGGAAATCCAAGGAGGGTGCTGGCTGTGTGTCACAGAAGACAATCAGCAGGCCCTTCATCCTTCCTGCTCTCTAACGACTGGTCCTGATGGATAGCCTTCTGAGCCTCCCGCAGCTGGTTCACACAGTTTCTACACACCACATAGGAGCCACCTGCCAATGGCCAGGATGATTTCAGGGAGCCCTAAAAAGTCACAGGCCTCCAGGACTGGCCACCTCCTGGCCAGCTGTCAGAGGAAAGATCTGCACAGTGTGGGAAGCTGGAGACAGCCTTCTCTCTGGCCCTATGTGCCGGCATCCCAGTATCTTCCCTGCTTTTCAGAAATGCCACGATTTACCAGGCTGACAATGCTGACTTCTTCCCCAGGGGAGCAAGGTGTCTCCTGTCATTATGCCTGGCAGAGCCCCGCCACCTCTGGGTACAGCCCCAGCCAAGCCCCATCTGTGTGGTGGTAGCAAGTGGCTACAGATATTGCTGCCTCCCTTGCCAGGCCCTGGCATGGAGAAGAGGTGGCACAGCTGCTGGGCTTCCTGGCCAGCTGCTCAAGCTCTAATTGAAATGTGTCCGCAGAGGGTCACGGCAGAGACCCGAAGCCCCTGGCACATCTGCTCTGCCTGGACACAAAGCTGGTTTCAAAGCATGAGGCCTGGGAAACCCTGCTACAACAATCTGGTTCGTGGTTATTTAACCAGAGCCCAGCTCGGTGGGCACCAGAGCAGCTTGCCCTTTAAGCCAGGAAAAGCGTATGGTCTCTGCACTAGAACATTTATTTCCCTACATCCCCAGAGACACAGCATCTGCAGAGCAGTGTCACGATCTTCTACCCTCTGAGGCCTTTGTGTGGCTGCAGAGGGCCGCTAGTGAACTCAGTACTTCTTTGCATCACATATCAGCTTTTTCATATCCCCTCTGTCTCTCTGTGGTGTGCTGTGTTTGTGTGTGCATGTGTCTTGAACACCATGAACACAGCAACTTGAGGACAGAAGCGCTTTTCTGACCTACCTTTCCCTATCACTGCCCATCACTGAAGGAATTCACCGCAGGAACTCCAGCATGGCAGGAACCTGGAGGCAGGAGCTGAGGCAGAGGCCATGGAGGGTGCTGCTTACTGGTTTGCTCCCCATGGCTTGCTCGGCCTGCTTCTTACAAAACCCAGGACCACGAATCTCTGGGCCCTCACCCATTAACCACTAATTTTAAGGATGCCCCACAGCTAGACCTTATGGGGCCATTTCCTTTCAGAGGACTAGCTTTGTGAAGCAGACAAGACCAGCCAGCACACATGCATGCGGAGGCCAGAAGCTGACATTGGCTGACTCCCTTAGTGAGTCTCCATGTTATTCTGAGAGACAGGTTCCCCCAAGGGTCTCCACTGACCCTGGAGCTTGCTGAGTTGTCTGGGCCAGCTAGCCAGCCCATGGCAGGAATCCTACCGTTTCTACCCACACCCACCCCTGGCACTGAGATTACGGCAGAGTCTGCAGTTTTACTGGGGTGGGGGAGGTCTAACTCAAGTTCTAGTGTTTGCATGACAAGTCCTTGGCTCATTCCTTAGCTCCCCTCACACCTTCTTCCTTGAGGCATTTAACGTCCTCAGAGGTTGTAAAGGGAAATCCTCGTTCTAGAGCACATCATGCTCTGAACGTCAGCACCCACATCCCTCAGGTCTCATTCATGTACCCTTTACTCCATGTCCCAGCTGCCGTGCAAGTGCCGCTTGCTCGGAGCCAGTGCCTGTGGCTTTAGTGAAGCCACCCTTGGCACGAGCACTGCCCAGCCAGCAGTACACCAACCAGAACTTCCATAAGAAAGACTGCTGGTACGGGGCTTGCAGGCACAGTTCCGCCTCTGCCCTCCAGAGACACTCTCAGGAACCCGGTTCTCCATCTCTTGCTCTGTCTCCTCTCCTCATGGATGAGTTTCTTCAAGCAATTTCTGAATAATTATTTGCCAGGGGAGGGCCCTCATCAGTCCACTTAACAACATCAGGCCAATAAAAAATGTACACAGGTATCATGAGTGCTGTTTCGGTTGTTACTGAACACCTTGCAAAGCCTGGGATCAGCAGGTCCCTGGGCTGGAGTCCAGGTGTGAGTTCTGAAGAATCTCCCCCAACCCATGGTTTTGATTTTTTCATTTTAACATTTTTCTTGGTGGAGGAGAGAGGAATAAAAGAATTTATTCTAGGGCTTGACATACAGGATCAGCCAAAAGCAGCAACCTGTCAGTTGACCAGGCCCAGACAGAGGACTCAGAAACAGAAGCAGAGGCAGAAGTTTCTATGTCAACTGTTACATAGAATCTTGAGAAGGCCCGAGCACCAGCAGCGTCATGCTCCTCTGTGCTTCCTGCCACATCACAATGTGTCAGCCCCAGAGGGCAGCCGCTATCAGAGGACCACGACAGTGCCCGGGGAATGGCGGCCTTCTTGTGGTGAAAGCGCAGTGAGCTCAGTCTGCACAACCTTGCCACTTCCAAACAGGCTTGTATTTCACCAGCAACAAAATGCGACTCACCCTACCCCACTGGCCCCAAGGAACTAAGCGACAAGAGAGAAGAGCCACATTACTCCAGGAAGACGTGGTGGCAGCCTCTAATTACTGATGCACCACTAAGCAAGGTTTTGCCAACAACTAAATGAGGGTGTGCACTCACAAAATGAGGGCATGGGGAAAACTGACTGCCTGGCACATTCGTCTGTGACACGACACAATTCAGAAAGGCAATCTCTCTCTAGAAGCAAAGGAGAATGGCTCCTTTCTAAAGTCCACATTTAAATGCCATATTGTTTCCTATCCAATTATCTCAGCGCTCTGCAAACAGAGGAGAGCTCGTGCTGTGTGCTCATCTTAGGGCACCTACCATCTGCTTAATTAATAGCATGCAGACTCTTCTATTTGTATTTCAGGTGAGCAGAGCAAAAAAGAAAAATCTCCTGTATTTATAAGGAGTATGACTTCCTCCCAAGGAAACAAAACTATTTCTGCTGGCATTTACGTGTAAAGCCTTCAGAGCGTTGAGCAGATTCCCGTTCCCTCTTCCCTCCCTCGGCTCAAGCAATGTCTGCTGTGCTGCTACACTGCAGCTCAATGCCATCTATGTTACAGGCCTACCCTAGTCCTGTTCCCAGGACCTCTAATGTGCCTTAGAACAGACATGTATGTGTGTGCAGGTACACACGTATGTTCAGGTACGTATGTACTTGTGTGTGGAAGCCAAAGGTACATCTTGGGAGTTCTTTTCAGGAGTCATCCACTTACTTATTTTGGAGAAACGGCCTTTCACTGGCCTGTAGCTCACCGAGGAGACTAGGCTGCTGTCCGGTGAGCCACAGGGAAGTGTTTCTGTCCCCCATCCTGAGCTCTGAAATGACGAGTGTGCTCCACCATCTCTAGGAGTTCAGGACTAATCCAGATCGGCATGCTTGTGAGCAAGTGCTTTACACATGAAGTCTGTCCTTAGCCCTGAATCTGAACTTCAGTATTAGAACCAATGAAATAAAACTCAAGGATTTTCACAAATGTGCTCAACCTCCATGCTATGTGAATGGTCAAAGCTCTGTGTATGAATTCAAGCCAGAGCTGTACAGGAAGAACAGTGATGGGTGGGGGAGACAGTCTGACCAGTGAGGAGTGTGAGCCCAGTGCTGAGGGCCTGGAGACACGTAGAGGCCCGAAGCACTGGCCAACCAGTAGCCCACCCAGTGAGCTCCAGGTTCTGGGAGCCCGGTCTTTCAACAGGGAGAACTCTGGGGAGGACAAAGGAAAGACACCTCCTAGCAAATGTGGGCCTCCACACTCGTGTACCCCTCCCCAAAGCCAACAAACAGAACAAAAACCCACCAAGATTCTAGGAAAAAGACTCCTTCTCCCAAATGCAAATATTATGCAAATATTTCATATTTAGCTGTCATTGTTCCACTCAGAAAGGCCTCCTTGAGGCCACAGGCCTGCAACTCTGAGCTATACATTCTGTGCCCTCAGTGTCTCTGAGCACCCTGGCCCCCCGTGTCGCCTACCTGCAGTGGTGTTCCTTCGTGCTCCGAGTGACCTGGACGGGATCCCTGGAAAGGCACATTCCAGAACAAGCAGGCCAAGACCTCAGGCATCTTAGGGAGGTATATTCTAATCCCTCAGGCCTGAAAACTGCTATCTTATTTTTAATATTAATAAAGTCCAATTATAATAATCTAAAAGCCAGTGGTGTGGATAATCCAATGAAGGAACTCATCCAAAACTCGTTTCATCTACTTGTGTGAAAACAGGGACCAACTTTTCTGTGGCACATTTTTGCTTGATTATGCTTTACTTGGATCTCTATTAAAGTTTGTTTACTTTGCCTGAGCACACAGCCACATGGGTCCAGCTATGAGAGGCAAGGACGTGAAAATCCAGACATTTTCCAGGGAAGACATAGGGAGACAACAAAGACCACAGCAAGAACAGATACCCTAAGTTTGCATTTATCTCCGAGGCACCTAATACCCAGCCGTGCAAATGGTTTCCTGGTGGCCGGGACCCAGGCATGAGGCAAGGCTGGTGATGCTAACAGGTCCTCGTGCTGTGTGCTCCTCCTCACCCAGCCTTCTTCCTGTTCCTAAGTGTTGAGTATTCCTTGTATCACCAAGTGAACCTACCTGCAGAAATGTGGCTCTTCTCCTGACACTTCAAGATGGACTAACTGTCCTTCCCCTAAGAAGACAGGGGTCTGGACACAGCTGTGCCTCCCTCCAGATCACAGGAAGGGCTGTCTCTGAGGACTGCCCTGGAGCAGCACTCTCCTGACTGAGGAAAGTGCCCCTCAGCTCCAGCTGCTCTCTAGTGGCTCCTTTCTCTCCTGGTTTCCTCCCTGCCTCCCTACTTCCTCTGCTCTCTTCCCCAAGCTGTGCTTGAAGCGTATTTGCTGTTGAAACTGGATTAGTGAACCACACTACCTTTCTCTTTGTCCACCATTATGTGGGAATTATTGCATGAATTCATTCACTCGCTCACTCACATTATTACTAAAAGAAACATATTTTAGGCCACAGAAATAATTAAAAAAATAAGTAGATTAGACGTCACTAATTTCCACAATTGTATTCAGTGCTGAATTTTATTCACCCAGATTTTCAGTTTCGACTTCCAATTTTATCCTGTATTATTTGGCTTGGAAACAAGCCAAAGATGAGAGTTTTTTATGAACTCTGATGTATCATAGTTCTCTGTCTCTCCATTCATAACACTCGCCATTTAGAAGGTCAAGGCAAACACATTAGGAGGGGTGGTTTGTAAGATCTCTTCCTGATAAAGTAAATATGGGCATGATGCTCCATAAGAAGACAGACATCCCCACCCTCACCGCTGCCACCCCCAGGAAAGTATTCCAAGCTTAGGGAGAACTCCAGGAAGGGTAGACGGGGACGCCAGAGCTGGGGGAGAAAGCAAGGCTGGGAACTGGACAGAGCTGGGGACTTGTCGGAAGACAAGCTGACTTGGCATGCACCCTTCCCACTGGGGGAGCAAAAAGAGATCCACCATTTAACACACAAACTGGGCTTCTCTTTACTGAACACTAAGCCAACTTCTGGAGGGGACCCCACCATCACAAACCTTCCAAGTATATGCATTGCTCCACATGGCACAGAACAGGTAGATTCAAAACCCGATGGGCATTCAAATCAAACTTCTCAACCCAGCAGGCACTAGGCATCAACCTCTAATGGGACTCCTGGGAAGCAGGTGCCCACCTCTGCCCCCTTGCCAGCCCCTGCAGCCAGCAAGGGAGCGCCAGGAAGCTGGGCCTCTGTTGCTCTTGGGGCGTCCAGCAGAAGGAGACCCCTGCAGACTCTGCCAGCTTCCTTCTCAACCTTCTCCCACACCACCTCCTACAAAACCCACTGCAGGATCTTCTTGCTCCCAACCCTTCCTCAGAAACCCCAAGAAGTCCTTCCCTAACCACAGACTCATGACCTGCCAATCCCCAAAGCCACTTCCAAGATGCCTTGAAAGGTGGAAGGGGTGGGGAGGAGTTCGGGGCAAGAGAGAAGACAGCTGGGTTTGTCTTTGCCTGAGAGGAGAAAAAAAGCAACCAAAGCTTTTCCATTTCCCCTTGTACCTGCTGATATGCATCATTTATTTGGTGACAAATCTTCAAATGCTCATTGATTACATTAAAGCCACAATAACCCAATCCAGACAATTGTTTTGCTGTGTTTTTGAACTTCCCATGTGCTCAGCCACCAACAGCTGAACAAGAACAGGTAACAAGATCTCCCCGAAGATCTAAAACTATGAAGGAGCACGAGGGCGGAAGAGCCAGCACCTAGTTGGGAGTTCACCGGGTCCCCACGGAGAAAAGGGCAGCTGCCTGGTGCATGGCAGCTTGGCATCAATGCAGGATTTCTGGATAGCTGCCAAAGGTAAGGTTAAAAAGCAATATTACAAGGCTTCTGTGATGACAGCCTACTGGGAGACATTTGTTGGAAATTGCTTTGCCTATCATTTAGTCAGCAAAAACAGCCCACAGTACTAGTTACGCAGGAGCTCTGTTGAGTGTGCATCTATAAATGATTCAAATTGTGAGCGCACAAAGCCCCCATACAGGTACACATAATCACCATAAAAGCCTGGGCCTCAGCCCTGCTCCTTCACACTGATAGGCCACATAAATTTCCCCTTCATGCTGCCAAATAAGTGGCATAATTATAAAGTACATTCTGAGTTTTAAATCCAACTTTTCCTGAAAATGAAATCAGAATGACTTTTTTAAGCACCAAGCAATAAACTTTTGGACAGCTGCATTGTGAGGAGCCGCCTCTCAGGAGCACAGCCTGAGCACATGTTACCAGCACCTTTTCTTTCAGTCTTCGAGAAGGGGTAAGGCAGGCGCTGCCAGGGGGGTGGAGATCTTAACCACACCATCTCTTCCAGACTCTAAACACCTGAAAACATTTTCAAGTGAGTTAAGGCACGTGACAAGAGAACGGAGGGCCAGGCAGTCCAGCCATGAGAGCTGGCGTGAACTAAGCCCTTTGCTTTCAGAAAAGGGAAGGGGAGAGCTTACAACTGCCGGATCCTGGAGAGGTCTTTCTTTCACTTTCTTCTGTAATACCTGAGGAGTAACTGTCTTTCTCAGCACCTTGGAACTCTCTGCTTACCTTGACAAGGACCTTCTTGCTCAAAAGTATCTCCCCTGGAGCACACTCACTCATGCCTTACTCCCGAGAGACAGCAATCATCTGAGTGCACGTGCCAACAGATGTGACAGTGAGGTCTGCGGCCTGTGAAAGGGCATCTGCAGGCCTCTGCTCAGCCGGTGCCTCAGGCCCACAGGGGTTAGGGCTGCATTTGTTGAAGGGCTTGTTGATCTGGCTCACAGTTCAAGGGCTGGGAAGCCTGGGTACACGAGGAAGCTGGGTGCGCTGCATCCTTAGTCTGGACCTCACGCTCTCCTTGACCACTTGGTGACGTCACCCACATGTGGACCTGGCCTTCCTTCCTGAGTTAACCCCTCTGAAAACACTCAAGGGAGTTACCTCCAAACCCCATCATCAACATGATTGGAGCCTCCTGGTGGGTGATGGGTGAATGGATGGTCCATAGCTGTCACATGGCTTTGCTTGCAGACTGTGAATGGAGAATGTAAATAAGCCATCTTTTGTCCCTTTGCCTGACGAAGAAGCCTGTCTTTCATGGTGGACCAACTCCAGTCCATCTGGCCAGGCAGCACTCTGACTGCATCAGAGTGATGTCAGACATCAGAAAGCATAGGCATATGCGTGAGTGTGAGCTAGGCCCTCCATAGGGCGTGTGAAGAGACCACACAGTCAGTCTGGTTGCTCAGCAGCTACGGATGTCATGGAAAATGAGAGTAAGAAACGCTTTCTATGAGCCTTAAAAGCCCCAAGAAACTGACACTGTCCAGAAGAATGCTAGAAAACAAGTTTGTGCACACGTGTTTCCTCTCCCACCGGGCAAGAGAAGGCACAAACAGCTGTCACCTCGGAAGTCCCTACCTCCCTGGCCACGATGGGAAAGCATATCCGTGAGGTTCATTTCCAGAAGTTACTAAAGTGGCTGGCAAGATGGAAGCCAAGGAGATTTGGGATTACAAAATAAACACAGATTTCTTTTTATTATTGAGGCATTTTAAAAGCAATTATGCTGTTGCAGTCATAACAGCCACTCGTACAAACAGCAGGTTGAAGAAGCACAAAAGAGCCTGCTGCTGCTACACCCACTTCAGGGCTATCAGAGTCTGGGGGGGGGGAGGCAAAAGAAAGTATGCTTAAGACTGTGGGGCTTTTCCACAGAGTCTTAAAAATCTATTAACATATTCTTTACCATTCAAAGGAAAATAGAGCCAAGCCCATTTGGGGGAGATGAAGGGGAAACAATTTCATAGAAGGGGCAAAAGAGAGGATTTTATCCCAAGGTCCCAAAGCCACAGAAATGTCACCTCCCCGCTGATCACATCTGTTTTGTATTTTCTGATATGGCCAGCCAAGAAGGACTTGTCTCCTAAAAGACACAAATACCATTTTTATTGGGAAAAGTCTGGCCAGTGACCCAAGAGGACAGTGACAGTCAGGGTGACACACCGCCTCTCTGCCCACCCCAACCTGGGGCGTGCGCCAGCTTTTAGGTCATCCTGCTCTCCCCATTTCCCAGTCCCCAAGTGGAGAGTCAACAACCTGCAGAAAGAAGGCTTATTATAAAACCTTAAATGAAGAGCTAAAGCTTGACCAGGGTTTCTGAGAGTTTGCCGTCTCTCAAGCGTCTGTCTATGCACAAAATAGTTTTCAAATATTCCACTGGGCTTGTTTCACTATTTACAAACTGGGCCTCTTAGGTAAATCAATGTTGCCAAAGTTGACTGATAAATAAGAATAGAATCCCTGAAAACAACCCCTCGAATGCCACCAGACAGACAGCCAAGCAAGCAAAGCCACTTCCAGAGTCTGTCCAGACCCAGCTCACCTTGCTGGTTAGTGTTGACTCCTCCCTCTCACTGCAAAGGAGCCCAGCAAGTGTCTGTGCTTTCTGACACATCCTGAAGAACTCAAAAAGGCATTTGAAAACTTAGTCAAAGTCTCTGTATACTTTGTCCATATGTAGCTTAATCAAGCCTGATCAAGGGTCATGTTTGTGAAATGTAATCTTCCCGCTGAGGACTTCTTAGCCTACATCTGTGGACTCCAAGTATTCAATAATTAGAACACATCGCTACTGTGTGACTTCAATTCAAGAAGATGTTTGTGGTGGTTGTAGTTTGTCAACCCAAAGCCTCCTGACTAACCTTGCGGAGCTTTCAGTAACTGCTCACTACATGCCCATCTCATCATTCAGGCTTCCTCACTCCAACAGACCAACAGCCACTTCCAAATTTCATCTTTTGTTGAAGCTACTGACCAAAAGTCTGCCGAGGAAACACAGGAAAGCAGGCCGCCGGAGGAGACTCTGTCCCTGGTTCCTTCTGCACAGAGCCAGGTGGTACATATTTTCAGTTTGCCAGCCATACAGTCTTCGGTGGAGAGCATCCATCTTTGCTACTAAAGAAACAGCCATGAGCAATGGACGAATGAATGAGTGTGGCTGTGTTCCAGTAAAAGTTTATTTAAAAAGGGAGCAGGCAGCCTGCAGGCCAAGTTTACCTGCACAGGAAGTCATGGTTTGGTTTGCTTTCTCTTGTTCTGTTTTGTTTTCATGTCAAGCTTTCTCTCCCGTGTTCCTGATGGACTCCCGAACTCTAAACTGTCTCACTCATTTACTTCCAACTTTTCATTTTAGATAGTTCCACAGCCCAACTGAGTCACAAAGCACATTAGGCCAATTGCTAGTTTTGTGCCCTTTAGATAGGCTTTTTGTATTTGATTAACGTTTTTGTAGAGGGCTACTGAGCGCTGTGTCAGGGAAGGCTGAGAGGAAGCCACGATGAGGCATCTGGAACCCTGACTCCTCACCACTCAGTGTAGGCTCAAGCTCGCAAGCCCCTTCAGTGAAAGCTCAGCTCTCCTCAGCTAACCATGCCACCTTGACTGACTGGATCTGGTGAGTAGGTGGCAACGTAGGAGACACCGTGGGTGAAAAGTGCAAGTGCAGAGGCGAATGCCGTAAGCATTTTACCATCCCACCGAATACAAACCGTCCAGGTGGCTCTCCAAGGGTCAAATGTGACAGACCTAGGGTCACACACAGAGCGCCAGTCTACTGTGATGGGACTGTTCTGCTTTGTAGCCGCAACTTCCCTAGAGTCTAGGGAAACTACACTTTAGTAAATGGAAAACACCAAAGAGTGTAGGCTTTGCCATCAAGAACCTATGGCATTATGGAGCCAGCGATACACAAAAGCTAGGACACAGAACAAGAAGCATACTGCAACACTGATGTGTGCCTTCAAAGCAGTAACAGCATTCCAGATTCTGTAGCCACATCTTTTTTATAATAGTCTTCACTGTACAGCTATAAGCCATCTACACATGTAGCCACCTAGCCATCCATCAGACAATTCATTCGCCGTCTGTGGCTCCATCTGTAAAGTTTGTAAGCAGAGCTCAGCCCCTAAAGTCCATCCTTTAGAGAAGCCAGGAGCGGTGCCACACAGCATGAGCCCAGCACCAGGAGGCAGAGATCAGCAGATCCCTGGAGCTCACTGACCAGCCAGCCTTGCCAACTTGGCGAGTACCAGGCCAGAGAGAAACACTGCCTAAAAACCAAAGCAGACAGAGCTTACAGCAGAGCTTGCAGAATAACGCGAGGGTGGCTCCTGCTACACACACGCCCACAAGTTCAGATTCATCCAGGTACCCATAATGATGTGCCGTGTCCCAGGCCTTAGAGGTGAGATGCTAAGCCTGTCCCGAAGCAGTGTCACAGGGCCACAGTCTTCTGCACCCCAAGGTGAAGCTTTCTTCTTGTTTGAACTATGTCCTCCCTTGTGATCTGCTCATGATAGTTAGCAAAATGAACTCTGAATGAGCTCTGGGTCCTTCTCAAAAGCCTCAGTGAAGCACAACACACACTAGGAGGGGACCTGGACATCCAGAACAGCTTTTAAGGCTGCCACAGAGTGGTAAGGAAACCGGTCTTCAGCTGCCCCGCTGTGCCCTCTCCCTGTCTTAGGGGCTGCGGGAGAGCCTGGGCCTTAGTGCCAACTCCGCTAAGTGTGTGACATTAAACACATTAATAGACCTTCATGGTGTCTGTCTCAGTTACCGCGTCCATCAATGGACAGGTTCGCAATGAGCACCTACTATGTGCTTGGCCTTCCGGGTGGTGAGCTAGTCTCTGGCAACATAGCTCTCCCTTGCATCCATGTAGTGAAGATTTTAGCTGAAGAGACAGGCAGGAACCTTTCAGACAGCATGGATGGCTGTGCTAGCCACGGGACTGCTGCATGGATTCAGGTTCTAGGGAGGAAACGTGGCATCACCCAGCTTCAGTGGAAATGCAACACGGATTCCTGCCTGTCTTCAGTCTTCCCTCTGCACCCTCTCTATGTCTCAGAAGAAACACCTTAGACCCATCTGATTTCTTCTCAAGTCTAGATGCCCTGGTCTGGAATGTCCTGTTCCTCCAACATCTGCATGCTGAAACCTAACTCATAGCATGACACTATTCTGAGGTGGGAGAGTTTGGGAAGTGACTAAGTCATGGTCATAACTCTCAGAGGTAGGGTCAGTGCCCCACAGACGCCCCAGCAAGGCCTTCCACCCTGTGCAAACTTAGCTAACTAGCCTGTCTATCAGAGACTGAGCACAGACACCACCTCAGCCACCACTTGGCTTTAGTCATCACATTTCCAGCCTCCAGAAAGGTCAGAAATTACTTTTCATAAGCCACTCAGTGTACGGCCTTTTCAGATTGCAGTTCAATTATATCGAGCCAACCCTACTTCCGAACATTCTGAGCTTAAAGCGAATATTGGGTGTTGGGGGAGCGGAACTAGTCAAGTGATAACAAAAAAAGTTTAAAACGAGAATGTCCAGGGAAGCAACTCTGAAGAATTCCCTATCTAAATAAACTGCTGGAGGCGGCTTCTAGGGCCGAGTAAACGTCGCAGCAGGTCCAAGGAGCCCAAGGTAGTCACTGAGCAAGGTGAGGGGGTGGGGCTCTCCAGCAAAGGCTGTGGCGCAGCAGGTGGCTGTGGCCAGAGACTGTGAGCTGGTGTGAGAACTGGATGAAGCTGAGGGTCCCCAGAGGCAGGCCTGCATTAGCTCCCACACACAAAGGCCAGGAGGCTGCATTTGAATTCCATCACCATGGAGAGTGGGTGGTCCCAGACCAGGAAGCAGAAAGCCACAGCGGGCCTCCGGGCCCAGAGAACATTAATTTATAGGCCTCTCCCCCCACACAGGTGTTTCCTGATACAGGATATTAACTCTCAGCCCCTGGCGGTCCCTAACCTCACGCTGGCCTGAAAGGTTTCCTCGGGTTTGGATAAGCCTCAGATAAGCTGAACTTTCGCAAGCTTACGAGAGCAGCACCTGCAATCCTTCCGAGATTCGTTCGTCATGGACCTTAATCCACCTCAAATAAAACCCACCCGTGTGCGGCTGTTTAACAAGGAAGGAGAACAGCTCTGTCTGCTCCGAGAAGCCTCCTCTGTGTACTCGACACCCTTGGATTTGATTTCTGAGATTTACATTTTAATTCTTTAAGATATTCAGGAGATAGGTGGGAGGAGAGGACCACGGTGGAGACACAGCCAGCCGCCTGGCATGCACACGCCCTGGCCGTCTGCTCTGTTCTCCCTTATTAAAGCCACACTTCCCTCCACATCCTCGGGCACAGCTGCTACCTTCCTTCCAGAGTCCCTCTTGCTTTGCGTTGAACCTGCCTTTGAGCCTCCCCTCACTCCGCACTTCAGCCCAGTTTGTCAGCATCCGCCAAAGGCCCACCAGGATACTGTGACCCCAGGATACAGCCTTACAGAGCGTCAGTGTCTACAGGTGAACAGCAGCCAAGTGAACCGTACATCCCAAATGGCTGGTGTCCTCGGAAGATAGACACACGTGGACATGTGTGGTGCAGCCACAGGCCGGAGTTGATGGAGCACCTGGAGCTGGGAGGAAACAAAGACGGTCCTCCTTCTCTGGAGCCACCAGTGACATCATGTTCCTGATGCCACCAGCGAGACCGCAGGGCTGTCTCTGCAGCCGTCTCTCACACAGGCCCTGCCTGTGCCCGAGGGGCAAGGCTGCACACTCTGACTAGAATCCATCCGGCTTTCTTCCTCTCAGTATTTTACTATGAAGTGTTCAGGTATGGAGCAAAGCTGATGAATCTCCCGGTGTGCACCCCCCCTCCACCCTACGCTAGCTAACAGAGCGCTGCACTACCTGATTGGTCGAGTATTTCTCCATCTGTGCACTTCCCCCACCTGCGCTGCATGCTGCCCAGGGATTTCTTGTCTGTGTTCCAAGAAAATTTGCACACATCGGCCCTCTGCCCCCTCAGTGCTATAGTGGGCACATCATCCACATGGTTCATACCTGCTGTATTTTTATTCCGTCTAAGGTGAAATTTACAAAAGGCAAATACACAAGTCTTAAATGCGCCTTTTCTGAGTTTGGGCAGGTGCACACAACTGTTGAAGCCAAACCTAATGAAGACAGGGCACATCCCTGCCAGCCCCGATGGTCCTAATGAAGACAGGGCACATCCCTGCCAGCCCCGATGGTCCTAATGAAGACAGGGCACATCCCTGCCAGCCCCGACGGCCCTTCTTGCTTCTTCCAAGTGGGTCTCCACTCTGCGCCTCCACGATCAGCCAAGGGCCGAGTGTTCCCAGCATTCTTGTTCTTGAAGCTTCTTATAATGACCAACCAGAGCTGTTTTCTGGGAAGAAACTTTTTTTTTTTTTTTTTTGCTGTTACAATCTTTATTATTACATTTTCTAATACAGAGATCTCTAGTAAACCAGTTTGAGAAAAGTCATCAAAAATATTTTTTCCATCATATTTGCTTACCATGACTATACATATAAGAGCAAGTATCTCCATGAATTGATAAATATATATATGAATATTTTATAAAATACAATACACATTAACCTATATGTAAAGGTAAATACAAATTTATATGAAGTGTAATGTGTATATATAGATATTACATGTAGGTAAATGCATGCTTGAGTAGAAATTTCTTTTGAAAATTGTTAATACTACATCTGGCTACAATTATAATTTTGCTAAAAATAATTTAAAAAGAACAAGTTTTTCTCTTTTTTCTTTTTTTCTACTTTTTAAATTTTTATGTATTTGTTTGTTTGTTTTTTAATTTTATTTTATTAATTACACTTTTTTCACTTTGTATCCCCCCATAAGCTCCTCCCTCCTCCCCTCCCGATCCCATCCTCCCTCCCCCTTCTTTATGTATGCCCCTCTCCAAGTCCACTGATAGGGGAGGTCCTCCTCTCCTTCCTTCTGATCTTAGTCTATCAGATCACATCAGGAGTGGCTGCATTGTCATCTTCTGTGGCCTGGTAAGACTGCTCTCCCTCAGGGGGAGGTGATCAAAGAGCAGGCCAATCAGATTATGTCAGAGGCAGTCCCTCTTCCCATTACTATGTAACCCACTTGGACACTAAACTGCCATGGGCTACATCTGTGCAGGGGTTCTAGGTTATCTCCATTCCTGGTACTTGGTTGGAGTATGAGTCTCTGGGAAGACCCCTGTGTTCAAATTTTCTGGTTCTGTTGCTCTCCTTGTGGGGTTCCTGTCCTCTCTAGATCTTACTATTTCCCACTTCTTACATAAGATTCCATGCACTCTGCCCAACAGTTGGCCATAAGTCTCAGCATCTGCTTTGATAGTCTGCAGGGCAGAGCCTTTCAGAGGCCCTCTGTGGCAGGAAGAAGAAAAAAAATGGGAAGAAACTCTTTCGTGAGGTATTTTGTTTTTTAATCTCTCTCTCTCTCTCTCTCTCTCTCTCTCTCTCTCTCTCTCTCTCAATCTCTGTGTGGGGGGGGAGGGCACTGGAGGTCAGAAGAGGGCATCCCCGCACTGGAGTTTCAGGCAGGTGTGAACCTTCCAATGTTTGTGCTAGGAACCAAACTCCAGTCTCTTCCAAGAACAGCAAGCACTCTTCAGTGTTCAGCCATCTCGCTAGCCCTACAATTTCTTATTGTTGTTGTTCATTTGTTTTGTTTTGAGACAAGGTCTAACTGTGTAGCCCAGACTGTCCTTAGACTTGCAATCCTCCAGCCTCAAAATCTCAAATGCTGGGAAAGGTCACTAAATATTTGATAAAGATTCCACCTTAATGACTGACCAGGCTTCCAAAGACCCTGCTCCCAGTACCACAGGTTCAGAGGATGACATGAACTTTGGAGAAACACAGACATTCAGTCCGTAGCTGGTGTCCTGCAGATGGGAGCTGAGTTAAGAGATGTGAAGAGCTCTTGCTGACAAGAGCCTCTGAGAAAATAAGCAGGACAGTCATTTCCTGCTGCCTGACAGCCACATGGGACAGTGAACACCTTTCTCTGCTCGAAATCTCCAGTGGTGGGGGCAGGGCTCTAAATTCTGCCACCCAGATTTGAGAAGAACCGGGGAAATCACAGCTCGGGGTATCTACAATATCAAACGCCTTATTAATGGATTGGAATTCTATCAGCCTGGGAACAGAAGACTCCCTGTACTAACCAAGAACGCAGCGTAGCTCACTGGTAACTGCTGAGCAACAAAAGCTGTAATAAAATGAGGAATAAAAAATAGGGAATTCAATAACCAATACTATTCATTTAGGAGACAAAAATCTTCAATCATACTGGGATTATTCAGGGACACGAGAAAACAAAGAGGCTTTTCAACAGTAAACAAACTGTGAACATTCCATAACTATCTTCAATAACTGTCCCCATCTGATCCCAGAATCGGTCAGGTTCATTACCCTAGCAACATCCCATAAACACAATACCATGCATGTCTTGCTCCCTCTCTGTTCGGAGTCTCTGCTCCTATGCCCCTCCCACCTGTGCTGGACCTGCTCTCACTCTCCCAGCCGGCCCTCCTCTGCCCTTTGGAACCTCTTCCGAGTCTTCACACTTGCAGGCTCCCTTGGGCCATATTCCCGGGCCTATGAACACATTTGAATCAACTTGGAAATGCTTCTCAAAACATGACCTCAGTTACAAACAAAGAATGTGTGAGCTGGCTGCTTCTGTGTCAGCCTGACACCAGCTAGAGCCACTTGGGAAGGGGAGCCTCAACTGAGAAGATGCCTCCTCGAGACTGCCCTGTAGGCAAGCCTGTGAGGCATTTTCTGACTTTATGATTTATGTGGAGGTCCCCATATCACTGTGGGTGCTAGAAGACAGCAGGCTGAGCAAGGCATGAAGAACAAACCAGTAAGCCACACTCCCCTAGGGCCTCTGCATCAGCCCCTACCTCCAGGTTCCTGCCTTGCATCCCTCCTGCCCTGACATCCCTGAATGACAGACTACAAGCTGTCACTGAAACAAACTCTTTCATTCCCAAGTTGTTTTTGATCATGGTCATTATCACAGCAAATAGAAACCCTAAGTCAGACTGTGTGCTGCAGCAACTCTGAGGCCTGGAGTGATCTCTCGGCTCCCACGAGGCCACACTGAGGCCATCCTGACACTGGGACACAGACAGCCAAGCCCAGCCCTTGACCGCTGGAGTGGAGAGTGGCAGGTGTACTGGAGCCGCCACAGGGAATCAGGAGGCAGGTCACACCTGTCCGCCAGCTGGCTGCAGCTGTCACAGCGTCTCCAAGTCAGAACACTCCTCCCACAGGGGTGCTCCCATGGGCACCGGGGAAGGCCGGCAGAGAGGAGAAGTGGGGGCTGTCCCCTAACATGCCATGGGGGAAACTGGTGGCTGGGACCAGAACAAAAACATAAATATTAGTTTGGTGCAAAATAATTTTTGTGTTTGCATTATTAAAAATTACAATTTAATCCTGGAATATATCCTTGATAAATGAGGCTTTGTTACATGCATCATTTAAGTGCACACTTCTGGCTTTATGTTCTTTAATAATGACTTATTATTTGCTGTTTATTTTCTATTTATTTTATGCTATGGGGAAAAAGCTAGGCAAAAAGCAAACTGAACTATTTTTTTATTCAAGTCAAGGATAGGTCATAGAGCTACAGAGATACCTCTCCAAATTCAAAGGCATTTGCCCAGGAACTGCTAATGAGCATGCAGAACGACAGTTCTGCAGAACATGGGAACGTGGCAGCGAACGGTGGAAGGCGCTGGAAGCTGACAACGGCCCGCGGAGAGCATCAGCGAGGCTGACACACGCGAAGGTGCCAAGGAGCCCGGCCCGGGCCACTCGGTGTTTGTTTGGCACTTGACGCTCATCAGTAAGTGAATGTTCTCCTGAGCTGACCAAAAGCCAAAGCTAAAAAGGTCACTTTTGAACTGCTGTCTCCTTTCGTCCTATGCAGCAACAACAAATCATTTCTGATCAGCTTGTGCCACACAACCCAGATGTGACACATGACAAAGAACAATGACCAGCTCACTGGCCATGGTTGTGTTTGGCTGCTGTCGGTCTGAGGCCTGGAGGAAACCACCATATCTGAGCTGTATGCTCAGCAGAACAGTAAGATGTGCCACACATGGCCACACTTGCCACTGGCATTGCTGGCAGAAAGGGCCCAATTCTTCTCCATGACGAAGCCTAACTAGACTTCACACAACCAGTGCTTCACACGTTGAAGGCTTTGGGTTACAAAGTCTGAATTCCACGATGTTCACCTTCAGATTTTCCAACCATCACTTCCTCAAACATCTTGACAACTTGCTGCAAGGAAAATACTTGAACAACCAAAATTAAGCAGAAAATGCTTTCCAAAAGTTGTTCAAACCCCAAAGCATGGAGTTTTATATTACAGGATAAAAAACTTACTGTTCATTAGCAAAACTGTTCCGAATGTGATGGTTTCTTTTTAATTAATAAAAGAGTGTCGGAGTCTAATTATAGCGATTTAAAATTCTCTGCCTGATGACACAGGCCTTTAATCCCAGCACCCGGGAGAGGGGGCAGACAGGTCTCTCTGAGTTTGAGACTGGTCCAGATAGTGAGCTCCAGGCCAGCCAAGGCTACACAGCGATATCCTATCTCAAAAAGGCAGACTTGTAATTCACAGCCCCAAATGGCAACGCCTTTAGCATTAACATCATGTATGTAGCAACTCACCTGCCTAACACAGACCCTCATCATCCACCTGGAGAATGAGCTGCAAGTCTTAAAGGGTGGCTCTGTACTTGTTGTCTAAAGATAAATCCACCCAAGGAGGGCACGGGGATGTGAGCTGTCAACATAGAGAATGCTATAAACAGACCAGCTGCTTTGTCCCTGACTCACCCAAGATAAAGTGAGCAAAAGGACAAATGCCCCATTCAGAGGCAGGTTTCCAAGCAACCAGCCTCCAGTCCAGCCTCGGCAAGCCCATCGTTTGCTTCCAAGCTAGCTGCTGGAGGAGCCAGGAAAGCAGGCCTGGGTCAGGTGTGGAGGCAGAAGGGGAGCCTTGAACCTGCCCTTCCCTGCTTGTACAGTCATGTGGTAGACGATTGCTCCTTCCGTACGGATTGGGACAAGAAAGGGTAGAAGACATCGGAGTCAGACAGCCTGGGCCCATGTCCGGCCCACGGGAACCTCCAACACAGCAAGGACAGGATGCCAGCAATATCTTGGTGGTAATGGACTGCACTGGAGACGTGCTCAATTTAACAGGGACACTTGGCTAACTCAGAGATTTTCAGAGGTCTGTGTGTGTGTGTGTGTGTGTGTGTGTGCGCGCGCGCACACACACATACACACAGACACAGACACTTGAGCCATCAGCTAAATTGAGGGCATATGAGGGCATAAACAAAATGATACTCCACTAGTAACAAGCAAAATTGTACCAGATTTTAGTTTTCAGAACCATTTTCCCATCAGAGCACCATGAAGAAACAGCTGGGAGGCTGGGCTGGGAAGGAAGCCCAGAACATCTTTTGGTGCCACACACAATATAGCATAAGAATACAAAATATATATGTTCTTGATTCCTAATTTGTCAAGGAGTTTCCAGTAGCCCAAACTGGAGCAAACTGAACAAGGAAATTAACAGTACAGTGATAATACAGAGTTTGAAATAAATACCCATGAGTTCACATTAATTGGTATTATGAATTATTATAAGCATTTTATCCTAGTAAATACACATAAAGTTATGAATGGATTATTAAATAAGGAGAATGTCTCACAGGAAAGAGCAATCCATGCATGAGGTGAAGTGTAACTGACTCCTTGGCGTGGGTTTTGTGGAGAATCTTTCCAGGGTAACAGCATGAAAGAGAAAAGCAACCTTACAGATGAGGAATTTGACAATTATCATTTCAGTCAAGTGACCAAGACCCATATCGATGGTCGTAAATCATGTCTATGGTGATGGTGGTGATGGTATGTCACACAACGGGATGGAAAGGTCACACTGCTTCTGTGCAAATATCCATAGTTCTGGTCTAATCATAACAAAACAGGTGGAGAGATGGCGCTCGGGTTACAGCACCTGCCGCCATGCCCGATGGCCTGAGTTCAATCCCTAGGACCTACAGGATGGAAGGAGAGGATCGATCCTACAAGATGTCCTCCCATCCCCAGGTGGGCACTGTGGCACTCGCACACCACACACAAGCGGTAACACTCTGAACATAACCACGAGTCAGCAGCAGGCAGCCACGCACAGCAGCACAGTCTGGCAGCCTCTGCACCAGGGCAGCAAGGCAGAAGCCTGAGGGGCGCCTGGAAACCATGGTGTGACCTCATCACAAGAGCGACAGCCCCGGCCAGACCCCAGCAGAGGCAATCCCACAGGCCATTTGGGGAGTATTCCATGAAACCATGGAGCATTTATAAATAAAGAAAAGCTGAGAAACTGCCTGCCCTCATCTGAATGTCTGACCCCTTGAAAGCCACAGCAGACACAACCCCGAGGACGGTGGTAAGCAGATGGGAAGTCAAGATTAAGGCGCCGCCAGGCTTGGCATCTGCTGAGGATAAGGTCTGACACGGTCCCTGCTTCTAGCTGTGTCCCCACACAAAAAAGAATAAAGTAAGTCTCTGAAGCCCCATTCTAAGGGCCTGTAACCTCAGTCAGTGGGTGGAGCCTCATGACCCGGTCGCCCTCTAATGCCACCCACTACCAATCATGGGAGGAGCTGAGCACAGAGCACGTCGGAACACTCTGCTACCCTCATTTCTGTTTATAACTTGGGCGTTTCTGTAAAGCAGACCATCAATTACAGACTCAGGCCCACCTTACCCATCGCCAGTTACGCAACTCTCACAAGGACAACTCCACCCTGCATTGCTTTTCTCCTCTGTGAGATCAGATACCAACTATCACCACTTCAGAACGTTTGAGTGAGTCAACAGAGAACAGTGTGCCACGGACCAGACCAAAGCTTGGACTACAAAAATCACCCGCACCAGCATTATTACCACTGCCTTCTTGTTGGCTTTCTTCTTTTTTTATTTGTTCATTTCACATCCCAACCCCAACCCCACTCCCTCCTCTCCTTCCAGTTCCACCATCCCACCCACGTTCCCCACACCACCCCCCGGGTACCAACCCACCCTGGCACATCCAGTCTCCTCAGGACTAAACTCATCCTCTTTCACTGAGCTAAGACAAGGCAGCCCTGCCAGGGAAACGGGACCCAGAGGGAGGCAACAGAGGCCAAGTCAGAGGCAGCCCACACTCACATGAAGCCGACGGGTTGCCTGGTCCTCGGGTCGGTCCCAATGGCTTCTTCTGAGGCAAGGTCTCTTCATAATGTCCACACCAAGCTTATCTCAAATCTGACATCCTCTTGCCTCATGGACTAGGGTTACAGGTGTGTGCCACGACACCCAACTCTTCAATAAAAATTTAAAGGACAAACTGCTATTTTTGGTACTATCCTGAAAAAAGGATCAACATTTCCACCTTTACAGGCTTGGCAATTTGAAACACAGGGTAGTGGTGAAAGAGACTACAGGCCTACCCCAAACCTCGTCCTCCTTCCACAGTGGACACAGGACAAATGCACTGAAGGGAGAGACCCAGAACAAAGTCACCTAGAGGGAGAGGACAGTCCTGCACATCCCACATATAGAATCATAAAGTGACATAGAGAATGTGATTGTTTACACATGGTTATGGTTTTACACACACACACACACACACACACACACACACACACACACTGAATCTGTGTAAAATTAAATGCTAATGTTTACCTTGTGCTGGGAAGATGCATTTCCTACATGGCACAGAATATTAATTCTCTGCCTATTAATTACAGGCAGAGTAAGGACATGCATGCCTCCACAGTGAACACCAGCAGAAAGGGCAGTGTGGCCAGGGAACCAAACAGTTCCCACCAGGGTTAGTACTCACCCTCACTTACACATCAACAATCATGTGAACATCTTAGCACATTTGCCTAAAAATGATAATAGATTTAATTCATCCACCCAAGTCCCAGACTGATAAGAAGAACAGTATTTCATAATGGAAGGCGTTATCAGAGGAGCTATAACTCGTGGCTACGGGGCCAAAGCTTCCCTCCTAATCAACGGCTTGCTGAAGTGGCTGGGGAACACGAGATCCGGCCACAGGGTTAGAGCAGTGAGTTCTCAGTATGAGGAAGAGCTCGTTATAAATGACCGTGGTCTCCTGTTGCTGCAAGCCCACCCCAGCGATTAGCAAGCTTGGCTTAGCTGCCACACACCAAACTATGATTTATTGTTCTCTTCAAATTAATAAAAGCGTCGTCATCCACTGTGAACCCCAGTGTGCATGGCGAAGAGCTGATGTTTCTAACTGGCCGCCCTGCGCTCCTGACGCCAGCTCTCTAACCCCAGTGTGGAGCCCACCCAGGCCCTGCAGATAACAGGCAAAACCCTTACGGAGAGATGTTCACACTCAACCCCACAGACAACCTAAGACTGTTGGCGTGAAGGCAGCAGGGCAGGCTCCCCAAATCCTTGCATTTTACAGATGCAAGGCTATGTTTCCCAATGTGCAGAGAAAGTAACCCCCAGCGGGAGCAGACCGGAGTTCCCGGGGGACCAGCCACCCACAGAGACCAGAGGCTCCTCGCACAGACCCGGTTTACCTCACTTGTCTAAGCTTTATATGAAAGCTTAACAACTGAAGCCCTGCACATTCCCAGAGCTCTGGCTTCTCTTGAAAACCCTCTGTTCAGGGACACCCAGATTCTCCTGTGGTTTTTATCTGGTCTGGGGCCAGGTCCTTAGGTGCACAACCCTCTTCCCATACAGCCAGGGGCATAGGAGCACTGCCTCAAACTCAGTCAAAGTGTGTGTGTGTGTGTGCATATACATGTGTACATTATATATACATGAATATACATATGTATGCATGTATGTGTGTATGCATGTATGTATAGATGTGTGTGGATACCTTACTTTTAATTTGTTTTCTTTTAGTGGTCTGTAGGTGTGTGGGTCTATACATATCAGTGCAGGCACCCCAGGAAGCCAGAGGAAGGTGTCAGACCTCCTGGAGCGGAGTTACAAGCAGCTGTAAGCTGCTGCTGTGGCTGCTGGGACTCAAACTTGGGTCTTCTGAGAGCTGTGTGTACTCCTAACTGCTGAGCCATCCCTGCAGACTGTTTTCAGACTGGTGGTTGTTTCCAGGACACTCTGGAGAACTCCAAACCTGCAGGTGCATGAGACCTTATTTAAAACAAACAGAAGTTGCACACAACTCCCTTCACTTTAAGTAGTCTTTAGGTGACCTTTAACACCTAAAAGTGGAAGTGCTTTGCAAACAGCCATTGGGTATGCATAATTCAGGCTGAAATGACAAGAAAAATACCTAGAGCCAAATGTAATCTTAAGTATCAGGGGAAAAGCTTCACAACATACAAGTTACACACACACACATACACACACAGGTATATACATGTGCACTGGACAAAGGTGGCTTTGTAACCTGGACAGAACGTGGTTCTGCAGCCTAGGTGAGCAGAGACTCACTGCAGGGCAAGAGCAGGGCCCGGTGGGCATGCAGCTTCAGTCTAGTTTTCATACACAGCATACTGTTCTTCTGCACTGACCTGCTCAACAGCCAGAGGGCTGTTTTAGATGTAAATAGGATTTGAGCCAACTGAAAAGCTCTTTACAGCTTCCTCTGCCCAAGGCCCTGTCCCCACTCTTGCCCCAGTCTCCTTGCACACTTCCTTTTTTCTACAGTGACCAGGTCCTGCCATGCCTGCTGCCCCTGGAGCCCAGGACACAGGGCTCCTTAGCAAGTCCTTCCCCTCCATTCTCCAGACCTCACTCCATTGCTCCCATCCCTCCCTGACCACACTACATAAAGTGCCCCTCCTAGGCTCCAAAGTATCGGACCCTGGACCCTGGACCCTGGACCCTGGACCCACTCTAAACTGCCTTATCTTCTTGCTTCCTTGGCTACCAACTACCCTGCATGCCAGACTGTGAAGCTCATGAAAATGAGAAGTTGCTGTTTTGCTCACTCCCCAATCATCAAGCCCTAGAAGTCCCTGACGTCTATCCACAGCTACAGAATAAACACGCAACAGAGGAACCAGCCCTCCCTCAGCACAAGTCCAGCTTTGGGTGGAGACTGGATCGAGGGGGGCTTTGCTTCTGGCCTTGGGTTGTGAAGGGGCCTCAGTACAAAGAGAATTAACTCAATGGCTAAACCTAGAGCCTGCGCCCACATGTACTTACAAATGCCCCACAGAGCAACAGTGTTCTAATGTTAAAGTGGCTCACCAGGTTTCTGTCCGATATTTGAATCAAGGTTGCATCTATGGATGAGTGCATTTTCAAAAGGTGCTTCAGCAGCTTCAAATGAAGCCTGCAGGCGTGTGCAGGTGTGCCTACAAGTGCCTGTAGGCCTGTCCACCATTACCAAACGATCGGCATGAAAGAGCTTTAAGAGGGCACATGAGTGTGCACACAGTGTCTCAGGACATGTTTGAAGAGACGCTAGGCGCGAGCTGCCAGGGGCTCACGAGCTCTGTGAACAGGAAGTGTGCGCTGTGGCCCTGTGGCCCGTCGTGGCCCACTGACCAGCTTCAGCCCCCATGCCTGAGCACAATGGCAGTAGCATTTCTAGAAGAAAGCACCAGAACAAGTACCAAGATGGCACTGGAGCAAGAGAGAAGCTCACGTGCACCAACATGCCCTGCACACGCTGTGGGAGAGACCCAGCAGTAGCTGCCACACTGTCGCCTCCCGTAACAAGATTGATCTGCAGTGAGATAAAAGATAACGTAATCCAGAGGAAGTAACTCGGATTTCCTGAGAATGTCCGCTCCCCCTGCCTGCTACCATGCACAGCAGCACACAGGAGGCACACGGGCACACAGGCCTCCCTCCTGCTGCCAAAGCACACCTGCAAAGCATTGTCTCTTCCTCCTTGGCCAAGCCACAGGATACGTTCCTGAAGGCAGAGCCAAAGTCAGCGGCCACCATGACACGGGGCTCAGAAAAGGACCCGAGTGCATACATTCGCCTGCAAACACTAGATTTCTGCTGCTTCTTTCAGCCACAACTTATGCCTCCTGGGTTTCAGGTTGTAACAATCATGTTTCCAGAGTCTGTGTAAAGGATGCAGAATGCTTTGGCTTGGTTTCCTGTGTTTGTTACCATTATTTGGAAGATTGTTTTACAGGCAGAGACACTGGCAGAGGGTAGGTATCAGCTGTGTAAGCCCTTAGCTATCATTTCTGAGGCATCTCAAAAGGGTCCTCTGAAAACAGAGCAGTGTCTGTAATCAACAACAGTTCCATTATCCCAATAATATTATTTATGTGTGTGCTTAAAATAAAAATGTTTTATAAATTGTAGAACCTCAACAACAAATGCAATTTCAAAATTCTGGTATTTAGGGTAAAAAATATTCACTACATAAAGTATGGATAAAAAGTTTATAAATTTCATGAAAGCTGAAAAATATTAAAAATCAATAAGTAGAAATTAGGTATACTGAATCTGGTATATACACTTAGGAGTACACTTTTTATTGAGAATGTCGTAATTCATGTAATGTCATCAAATCCTCATTTCCTCCCCTCAGACTTCTCTCCTGTTCCCCCTACTACTTTTCTCTCCCCCACCTCCTCCCTATGGGCTCTTACTGCTGCCTGCATGTCCGCTGGTACAGGACCATCTACTTGAACATGGCTTGAGAGTCACGACTAGAGGGTCAGCAGAGAATAAACGGCAGCTCTAAACGGCACAACTGCACCACACCCTTACCCACAGCTCAGGGATCGTTGGGAGAGCGGGCAGAAAGGCTTCAAGACCCAGAGGTAGCACTGCCTGCATCGGAACAGTACTTGCAGGACAGTGCAGTTGCCCTGATGAAATCCAAACAGCTATGGCTGCACAAGACCTGTGCAAGACCAAGCCAGCCCAAACCCCAGCACGCAGAGAGGGGCTCATGAAATCCCCCTTAGCTGAGCAGCTGTGGGCACCTGATAGCAATGGAGAGGAGACGGCATTCCTCGGCAATGCAGACCCTAGTCTGTTTTAAGAATGCGGCCGCATGAGGCAGCAGAAAGCTACCGGCCATGGGACTCCTCTTTCAGATGCTATTAAGTCTCAATAGCCAGTGATTTGTAGATGATTATAACTTTTACTGTGTGTATCATTGCAACTGACAGGCAAATCCCATCAATCAAATAGCATGACTGATGAAAAAAGGACACAAATTTGACATCAGCAGTCTGCCAGGCATTCTTTATATCAATTATAGCACTCAGGAAGGCTCACCTCGGCACAGACAAAGGCAGGCGGACACAAGGCTCCCCTCTTCCCGCCACCAATCGCCTTCAAACACACGTTCCCAGCCCAAGCCTTTGTGTTCTGAGGAGAGAGATGCCATTTGGATCTGGGTGGTGTTTACATTGCAGTTCACATAAGGGGGGGATGGTCTACTTCCCAAGTGTCTCACTGAACCCCCACTCTGTCCAGGACGAGAACTCACTGCAGCAATGGCCACTGACAGCAGCGCGCTCGTTACGCCAACAGCCATGACACCTTTTCAATTTTGCTCATCCCTTAGTCTCTAGTCAAATGGAACTTATTGCTTATAGCTTGTTGCAATTTCATGAATTATTTATGAAAGTGGTCTACGACGCCAGACTCTTAAAAGGCAACACCACAGAACCCTCATCGTTACCCACAAGCTGGCTTCTATCAGAGAGCAGATATTCTCCGTAACACGAGCTGCATGTTTGGGGTGAAATAGTAGTTGTGAAAAAAAGACCGAGCTTTTAAGAATATCTGGGAGATATTTATGGAATGCCTGGGTGTATTTTTAAATCTTTACTGTAAACCAGCTTTGGGCTCCAGAAATATACAGCAGACAAATTTCTCAGCTTGAATACAAACAACTAGAGTCTTCCACTGTTACACAAGCTGGACAGAAAGGCAATTCCCCACCATGTGCACCTAGAAGGTTCCAGCCAGGTCATGAGCCCGGAGTTCCCTTGTTCAAAGAGCTACAAGGCTACACACAGCAGGGACTGAAACCCAGCGGAAAATGTGGGTTTCAGCTATGCATAGTGAGGACTAGAACCCAGCCAGAGACACCAGCGAGCAAACGCTTGGGCTTCTGCTCGCCCAAGCACCCAGCCTGGGGTTGCTCAGCAGAGGACACCACTCGCTATCACACACTCAGCTACAGGAGCTGAGGGAAGGGGAGGTACAAAGCGGCAAGCCAGCCTGCTCTGCCACACCCCCATGACCACGTGTTTGCTCAGCAAAGAAACTGCTGCTGGGGCTGGCTTAGGGAGCCCGCTGAGCACAGGAGCCTCCGATTCAGGAGTCTCAAAGGACAAACACCCCCAGAGATGCCTGTTCCTCCCAAGCCTATGGCATCCCTGTCCTCCTCCCCACAAGTTCCCACATGCAGACAAGGTTCAGAGGAAGAAGCAGAGGCACAGAGAGACTAATGGCACTTCCGGCCATTAGTCAAAGGGTCAGGAATTTCCAAAGACACATTCACAGAGAAGCCGGCTTTCCCCCACCAAACAGCAAAGCCAATAGAAGAGCAACAGAATGCAGTGACACTTACCTTGCTGGAAGACATCTGAGGCCAGGAGGGGAAATGCAAGAGGGAAGGGGAGAGAAAGAGAGGAGAATGTTAGTGGTGGCAAAGAAGGATGTGTGACAAGCAGCTCACACATGCTGGCTTGGCTAACTGCTCCCTACACAGCACACCCTGCGCACGAAGCGCAGCTGTGGGTGAGACCACGTAGGTGTAAATGGCGGCCAGCGCTCACGAACTCTGCAGCAGAGCACAGAGAATGTGACTGCACAGGTTGATCACGCCAGGCCCTAACTCTCAAGGCCTCACCGTGCTTGGCACATGACACGCAGGACAAAGGTGGCTACTGCCGCCACAGCATCACCACCACAACAGCTCAGGAAACAGGCCTGGCAGTGTTCTTATTTTATAGAGAAACGGCGTCTCCGGGAGGATCGGGGACCCAGTCAGGCGCACCAGGGTGGCACAGCACAGGCTCAGGCTGAACCCAAGCCTGCACGACCCTGCAGCCAGCAAGCTCTGAAGAGCTGCCTGATTATTTAAGACAACAGTGCCTCACAAAAGCATCAATGGAGAGGGTCTGTGAATCCAGGGTCACCCTTAAATCACACAAACAAAACACCTATACACTCCCTAAACCGGGAGCCCCGGTGGGTAAGAACACCATGCCTCCACAGTAAACCCTCCCACCAATGTCCGCTAGAAAGATGGAGGCGCATCCATGCATCTGCTCCAGCAAACGCCTGAGAGACTGCTGTATGCCAGGTTACCAGCAGCCACGACACCACCAACAAAAGACCTACAAACACACGGTCACCAGTGTCCTCCCGGCACAACTTCCAATGCCAAGTGTATTTTGACCTTTGAGTCCAGCACACATGGCCAGTAAATCCCCATTTTTCTTCTAACTGTGGCCTCTTTGCTCAACAGTGCAGATGAAAACCAGTCACAACAGGGTGCTCATTGTCACGGCTACACAGGATTCCACTGTTAATATGCTACCTTTTGGTTCTCCTTCCTGATGCTGCTGCATCTTCAACTCATCTCGGCGCTGAGCCGTTAGGACACAAGGTAACTGCTCTCCTCCATGTCTTTCACTGACCACAGGTACACGCAGAAAGCGCCTTTTCTTCTCTCCTACGTACAAGGGAGCTTGCCTCCCACTCATCTCCGAGGTTTGGCATCTTCAGGAATCAGGGAGCAGTGAAACACCATCACCCAGATGGAAGCTAGCACCTGCTAGGGCTGTCTGCAGGGCTATGAAAAGAAGCTTCTAGAAGGCAGTTTGACAGCATACACAGTAATGCCCAATCTGCATCCCTGACAAATGTCACCTATGGGTTTTAATCCAACCAAACTCCTAAAGATATAAAAGCAATCTAGAGAGAGGGTCATTAGCGGATTACTTACACTGAGAAAACTGGGGACGCTGCCAGCGGTCAGCAGACAATCCATGGAATGCACCTGTGCGTGGCTCGTTGTGCAGCGGTCAAATGGCTAAGGAGGACTGGTTAGGAGGACCAGGTAAGGCCCTCATCGCATAAGCCTGAGAACCTGCCTTTGAGCCTCGGAATGCAAGTAAAGGTGAGAGGAAAGAAATGACTCCTCAAATGTGTCCTCTGGCCTCCATGGCATGCTGGCACCCCCTGCCCCAACACACACACACACACACACACAGTTGTTTTTAAATGGTTAAAGACTTTTGCTAACCTAAAGGAAAATGCCGGCAAGGTGCGCATGTAAGCCGGGGCACATTTATGTGTCTGTCTGCCTGTGCAGAGCTGCACTGACAGAGGGCTGCAACAATGGCCACAGCTTCAGCGGATGGAATTCGGGGTTTTACTCTTACGCAGATTTCACATATTCATTTAACCCTTAACAATGATGTACACCTTATATTTATAATCTTCATTTAAAACTAAATTGATTTTCATTTAAAATCCAAGTAAGGATCCAGGCACAGTGGCACACGCCTGTAATTCCAGTACTCTGGGAGGCAGAGGCAGGTGGATCTCTGTGAGTTTGAGGCCAACCTGATAGTCAAAGTGAGTCCAGGACAGCCAAGGCTACATAGAGAGACCCTGTCTCAAAAAACAAAACACAAAAACAAAACAGAATAGATAAAAACCAAATAAAAACTGCATTGTCAGCATCAAATTTATGTTACCATCACCAGAAATACCATCTCCTGTGGGGTCACGAAGAGCCAAGGGCCATGAGCGATACAGACATTCTTCCGGTGCATTACAGATCAGGAGACTTGAGGGTGCAGACTTCATCCCCCACCACATACACTTTTATGAATTAAACCTTTTCCTGACAATTTCACACCCATACACAGTGCAAACAAATTGCTCTCACTCCCCCTCTCCTCTCTCTCATCAATCCCTCCTCTTCCCTCCATGTCCCCTTTGAGAGTAGCCATGCCCAGCAGTACACAGGCTCTCCCAAGCACACTAGGCCAGTCGCTCTGGCCTGGCTGAGAACCACAAGTTCCCAATTCCCAGACAGTGAGAGACTTCTCCTCGAAAGCCACATAGGGGGAGAACAGGCCACACCCACGGCAGGATGGGGACTGTGGTTTCCTCAGCTCCTGGTGTCAGTGCCGTCTTCACCAGTCATCCAGCCCCAGACTGAAGACATGTTTTCCTGTTACTACGTCCTAAGTAATGCATTACCGTAGCTCCCGATTCTGCACTTGCTGCACTGGGGTTTAGCAGCAATCGAGAGGTGACCTAACCTATGGAGAAGGCGTTTACACAGTTTATGAGCACACGCTGTGCTGTTTGGGTAGGGGCCCTCCACAACCTGTGGGTCCCAGCAGCGCACACCTCTCCCCCACGGCGGTACAGAGTCCTCTGGCCCAACAGTGAGATGCTGCTGTCCAGGGACTGAGGAGAGGGCTGTGGGTAGCTCCTGAAATAGTTCACTCCCCCTGCGCTTGCTTCCCAGACCCCACACTTTGAACACTTACTCTCCGGCCTGCCTGCAGTCCTGACAGGACCCTCCCACTCAGCCTTCAAATGTCACAGGCCCTGTGAGGCGTGCAGACAGGGACCCAGCGTCTCCACCTTGCTCCCCCTGCGCTGCAGTTATAGCTCAACCATAGCTGGTTATCTATGTAGACTGGGAGCTCCTGGAGAGAAGGACAGTGGACCTTAAATTCCTACCCAGGTCTGGACAGCTGGGCAGTGTCACACTGAGAGGGAGGGGAAGGGGCTCCCTATCTGACCACGCCCTTACTGTACAGATAAGGAAACTGAGTCTAGGATAAAGGAAAGCTTTCCTAAAGCCACACCCAGAGTTCAAAGCTGAGCCAGGACTGCATGAGACTCTTCTAACCTTAAAGTTCAAATGCTCATCGTGATTATTAGCAAAGAACAAATTAGACATTTGTCATTCCCTTTTAATGAATACAGACAAAAACCTTCACCCTTGACAACATCAGGAAAATGAGATTAGTCTCCTAAATACAGATCCAGTCCCGACATCTGCCCAGAATCCTCAACCTCCTCTCCACGGTTCTGACAAGGAGCGCTTCTTCTGAAACTTACAACTGACTTAAATTGGAAAGCATTAGCAGGGCGTGGGGAAGGTAAGTCAGGCCTGACTTCCTGGCCTTCTTCCTGTCAATCCTACTGCGTGTTTCAGATCTGTGCAGACCAGTGTGTACAGAATGCTATTCCAGCTTTCCAGGCACAAACTCTTCTGACATTCACGTGGCTATTTTTGGTGGCTGTTTCAAAAACTTTTTCAGGCATATTTTCATTTTCACTTTTTATTTAGTGTAAATTTGCATAAACACTACACATGCCCTGTCTTGTAACTTACACTCTAAATCCATGTCTTCAGGGGTCTACGGTTTACATCATCCCATTCTTAGCAGCATTTCCTTTCCATTCTCTGTAATAATGCTCATTCATCTTTTAAAATTTCCTGTTACCAGATGGAAATAGCCACCCAAGCTCAAGCTGGAGTAGTTTGTAGATGGGATCGCAAAAATAAACAAGAGGAGAGCGACAGCTTCCATGTGGTTTAGCCACATTACACCCCAACACACACACACACACACACACACACACACACACACACACTCATGTGCACACTCATGCGCACACACACGCACACACACACACACTTTCCCAGAATAATGGAGGTTACAATATATTAGCCCCCCGAGTTTACCAAACCATTCTGTGCTTCAGTGTTTGTGAGCAGGACCTCCATCTCCAGAGCCATCAGCTTTGCCACTTCTCAAGTTCAAAGCACCCAGAAAGGGAGTGTGAGGTCTTGGTTTCCATCTAACCAACCACAGAGAATTAGTGAGGAGATGGCCTGGCCCCTCTGAGCTCCCATTCCTTGCTTCAGCCCGGGAGGACTCTAATACACTCCACAGTACTCAGAAGGTGAACTTCACTGAGACATTTAGGCCAAGAAAAGCCGCCCTGAGGGTAAGACACTGAGGTACTTCCCACCCTCACAAGATTCACACATCCTGGGCAGGGAGCTGCCGCTGACCACCAGCCCAGCCACAATTAGGCTGAGCCCAGAGGACACCAGGGACACTGGTGCCGAGGAAAGAGCTCCTTCAGACAAAGCTCCACTCAGACTCACTTCCCAAGGGAGGAAACCTCAACCCCCATCACTCACGTGAACAAAGAAAGCCTGTTCCCCAGCCCCTGGCCCCAGCCCCTGGAGCCCTTCTGGTCCTGGAGACAGATGAAAGGCCATGTGTGAGCTGGCCATTCGGACGTGGGAAGAAAACAAGAAGGAATGGCCCCAGATCTGCCTTTCTTAACCTGATGAAGACCAAGGATGTGTGCCCCTCCCCCACTGCTGTGGAGGGATTCAAACGGAGCTCTTTAATGCATGCAGTCCCCAGAGACTGGGGCCATAAAAAGACTCGATTATTTATTATTATTAATAAGTTATGGCAATTAGGCTGGATGATTCCTAAACGTGTCTGATGATTTTCTTGAGTACTGCTCAACTACATGGCTGGTGTTTACCTCTTTTAAAAATGATTTAACTGCACTCTGGGTGAGCCCGTGTCTTGCGCCTGAGTTAATAATTAGCAGCACACGAGCTGTGCGGGTTAAGAGACTGGCTGTCCTTTATTTATCTATTGCTTTGTTTTACGGGGATGGCAGTCTTACTGCCCGTTCAGTCTGCTAGGAATAATTTACTATTTCAGTCTGCAGTCCCAGATTGCAGGTAGAGAAACCTCACCATGATTGCAATATCACACTTACCCAACTCACCACAGCATTCACGATCTGCCACAGAGAGCGCATGCACAACTTGGGAGCCTGGGGGAGGCGACCTTTCCACTTCCCAAACAATGCAATCACGCCCCTCTCAGTTCCTTTCTTTTCCAGGCTAAATTATATATGAGGGCAGCTTAGTTTCTTGAAAATGCACGCACTTAGCTCCCATTTAAGAAGTCTCACCTAGGGAGACAGCTGTCTTACCCGTTCTCTTGTGGTTTGAGCTACAGAGAGAAAATCCTTTTTCAAGTCAGGGGTTTTTACAGTAAAGCACTATAAATTTTGCTTGCACCCAACTAAACAGAACTGGGAGGGACCCAGCGAGCAACTGGAGTGAAAGCTGCTTCCTTGATAGGAGTACTATTTGCCATTAACCAAAGTCACATTCGGTACCAATGGAGCCATTCCCATCATGGACTCCGCAAGCCCAGCCAGCCCCATCCACGGTCCAGAGCTCACCAGAATCCAGCTCACTCAGGCCAATCAGAACAAATGAAATGAATTTTCTTCTGCATTGAACAGTTGGGCCCACTCATGCCTCCTCTGAGGACCACCTCTGTTTTTATTCATCATCTGATACTTTATTTCAAAATGTGTTTGTTACCTTTGCTTGTTATACACTTGTAAGTGTTGGTATGTGCACGTGTGTGTGCAGTTTCGAAGTGCACACGTCTGAGCCTGAACATGTGCTTACATTCAGAGGGGGGCAGAGATCACTGTCCAATGGCTTTCTTTCATCTCTTTCTACCCTTTTTAGAGACAGAGTCTCACTGAGTCAGCGAGGCTGGCCGGCCAGGGGGCCACCTCCACCCAGGGCTACAGGTGGCCACATCGGTACCTGCCTGGTTTTATATCTATGTCCTGGGGACCCAAACACAGGTCTCCTGCTTCCAGAGCAAGCACGTGACCAGCTGCACCACTGTCCCAGCCCCCACTTCCATCTGACGCTGACAAACTCAAGTCCAGCTCTGTCTCATCTGTGTGCTCCTCCCGAAAGAGATGGGACGGCACATCGCCCTGACGGCAGCCGCTGCAGACCTCCCACCAGGCAGAGCCAGGATCTGCACTCTGCCCTGTCCGTGAAGCAGAGGGACAGCCCCTTCACTTGTCATAGGACTCAGGGGAACCAGGCTTAGCACCTCAGTCAGCACACACGAAGATAGGAAGGCCGAGCCCTGGCTGAACCACTGTCCTATCCAGCCCCAGCTGGCTGCTAAATCCTTTCACTCTTGGGTTCCTCATCTGCAAGGACAATAAAACCTATCTTTCTTTCAGAATTCCCATGAGCACAATCAGGCTCTTCCATATGTAAAAATTTTGGCACTTGGAAGTTGGTCCGTGGTATGTATTTCACAAGTGGAGTCACTGTCATCACCATAATAAACAGAACAGAGCAAGATGAAAAACTGATGTCCAAAAGTCAAAACAGGTCCTGCATCTGACCGTGTGGTCTTGGACTAATTTTACAGCCTTGGTCTTCTCTGAACAGCAACATTCTATAACGATGTCCTCAACCCCAAGAGCCAGCCAAAAGGACTCCATGCCAAAGCAACAGCTGACTTTGCTGAACCCTCATCAACTGCCATGCACACTAAAGTAACGCGCGTGAATGAAAAACGTCCGGGCTAAGTAAGGTCTTCTATACGCTACAGCCCCATTGCTCAAGGTGTTGTATCCTCATTGACTACTTGCTTGAAACCTGTGACAAGCGAAGTTCTGTAGAAAGAGCACAACCAAGATTTACTGTCCTGTCACCCTCCAGCTACATGCTGGTAAGAAACGCCAAAGGGATTCGCAAACATTATCTCAGGAATATTACCTCATGAATGACTTATTGGAGCATTGAGATGCGGGACTCCATGCTATCCAACCTGCAGATGCCAGTGTAGGAATGAGCAGATCGCGAGACCTGAGAATCCCAGGGCCTGGCCCTTCTGTCCAGTACCCTTTGGCCTCACCTACCTCTTCCGGTCCTATCATTCCTGAAGGTCCCCATTAAAGAGGCTCCCCATGGAAAGAACTTTCTATTGACTAAAGGTCAGAGAGGTAGAGGTCCCTTGGGACAGCTGAAAGAATTCGCCTGAGAAGACAGTTTCAGTACTTGGTTAAACATGGGAAAGTTTGAACATAACAGCCTTAAGCCCTTCCTGCCCGGCTGCAGGTCTGTCACCTGGAGCCCCGCCAAGGCCATGCCCTCCTCTGGAGGCTCCCCCTTGGTGGCACCACACGGGCTGTCATTAGCTTTAAGTGTCTCCAAAGCCAGACTACTCAGGCAGCTCCATGCCACACAGCCAGTACCCACAAGGCTCCCATTGCTGCCTGGCACACACAGACAGTGAACAGAGCCCTGGCAAAAGCTTCCGTGAGTATCTCGAAGGGTGTGGATGCCCCAAACTAACCCCCATCCTTTGGCGCTGAAAGACCTTTTGTCTCCTTCTTCTTTTGCTCGTCTTGTTTCAGCTATAGGTCCAAGAAAGTTCTGTCATGTTCCTCTCTTGCACTTACCTCAGCTTTTGTCATGTTAAAAATTAAGACCCATACTTTGCCTGTCACTGGGCTGTTGTCTGAAAGCACTGTGCACTCAGTAAATGCCTTTTATTTGTAGATAAGAAAGAAACACAAAATGGAAAAAAAAATTCCAACAACAACCCTGAAGTATCTTCCAGTCACATTTTTTAGGGCATGTACTGCCAGCATCAATCTCCAACCCTGCACTTGTAACCCATCAGCCTCCACTTGGGCAGGCAGTGCAAAGGACAGCCAGTAAACGTCCCTAACATTTTATGACACTCCATCCCTAGTGTATCTCACTCCTGCCACTGAGGTATAAAGCTCTTAACTACTGAAAGAACATAAAAAAATAGATTTAGGAATAATACTTTTTATGATTGCATTCTGTATACCGTGAAAGTTATGTCCAAGTCTACCGGTGCTTTACGGGGCCCATAAAGCGGAACGGTGTGGCTTGCCGGCCTAACCAGGTATTACACCGCGTTGAGGATATTTTCAAATTGAATTACTTTCTGAGTAATTACAATAAGGCTAATCTAGGCTTAATGAATTCATGTACAAATAATTTAGACTTTGTTATTAAAACCCCTATGACATGAAACTGTTTTAGAGCAAACCTCTCTGGCAGTCAGTGGTTTTCTTTGGGAAGAAGAGCACACTTGACTTTCTCCGAATTCTTCCAAGCCTGCTCAGGACTCTATGAAGCTATGCTAACACCTAAACATAGGAGGAGGCTGAACACCGACATCAGTCTGGTTTCCCTAAACTGATGTAACTGAGGATTAAGTCAGGAAGTAGTTTTCCTAAATATCTGCAAATGCCAAGAGCTGAGGCGGTACCTTACACTGCAGCAGAAATGCCACTATGCTGATCGGCTACAGAAATGCTATGCTCTGATTGGCTGCAGTGGAAATGCCACTGTGCTGATTGGCTGCAGCAGAAATGACGCTGTGCTGATTGGCTGCAGCAGAAATGACGCTATGCTGATTGGCTACAGAAATGATGCTATGCTCTGATTGGCTGCAGCAGAAATGACACTATGCTGATTGGCTACAGAAATGATGCTATGCTCTGATTGGCTGCAGCAGAACACTAAGGTTGGATTGGCAAGGACATGAGACTAGGATTAATAGACATGACTAGTGGACAATAAGCTTTATAGTCTCAAAAGTCTCCAAAGCCGGGATGGACCCATCTGTCCCTGCCCCCTCCCCCCGTTGCCCCCAGGAGAAAGCCACTGCACCCCCTGGGGCTCTTTTCTCTGTCTGCAAAATGGTGTGCTCAGTGCAGGCTGAGGTCCCTTCCAGTTCTAAAACATGGTGGTTTTATGCTAAAATTACACACATTACCCCAAATGGGCTCTTGTTGTGAATAGCTTATTCATCATCTTATCTAAGCTAAATTACATTCAGAGGGAAAGAATCACTGCAATTCACACACATCCACAAACACATCCGTAATATAGGCTATGATTCTGAATTTATCCCAAGACATTATCTCCACAGTAAGGTATTCTGCCCATTACAGCTGAATTATAAGCCATCCGAAACCTATAAGACTACCGTGGCTCATAACCTCAATCTCCGATCCCCAACACCCACCAACATACTCTTCCTGAGGCGTCCTCCTTTGTCTCTGCTTTCAAGTCAACTAAGTTCACCACAGACGCATTCCTCAGACAGGCCTGAGAGACCCAGGTTTTAATCAGCCTCCTAAATTCAGAGTAGGCATTTACAAACATCCAGAAGAATAAATCTGTTTCCCTGAGAGGCAATCATTACCAGGATGGACAACTTTAAAGCAACCAGGACAATGGCCATCATCATTATCTTGATGGCTTGGCACAAACTGCCATCAGGAGAGCTCCCAGGAGCCAGAGACAATTAAAGTGGGAGGTCTGAGAAGCTGCCCCTAACAGGAAACCCTGCTGATGGCCACGAACAGGTCCAAAGCCTCACTGAGGACTGGACACATACGCTCTAGGCTGGCCTCCATCTCCAGACAGGAGAGGCTCCAGCCCAGCTCTGCTCTTCATCACCTGGATAAACCTGAGCAAAGACCTGAAGCTCCAAGGGTGCTGTAAAGGGGATTCGGTAAGAAAATATCCACTCTAGGGCCAGGAAGTTGTGTGCCCCCACAGCTGAAGAGGTGGCTCCTGCAGCAAAGTATTTGCTGTTATGAGCATGAAAACCGGAGTTCACACAGCCAGCACCCACGTGAGAGGCTCAGTGCAGCAGTGCGGACCTAACCCGAGGCTGGGGACACAGAGACAGACTGATCCCACAGGCTGAGCAGCCATTCCAGCTGACTCAGCCCTGGGTTCAGCAAGAGATCCTGTCTCAACAAACACGGTGGAGAAGGGCTGAGGAGGACACCGAGTGTCACTTACAGCCTGCACACACACACACACAAAGAGAAAACATAGTTTCTAATTTCCAGAACAGGCAGCACGCCAAGACCTCTCACTAGGCCCCCCTGTGATGGTGCTCCAGGTCCCAGGAACACACCTGCCTCCTGAGCACTCGGATACACCCGCCACATTCATTCTCTGTCTGTCTAAGCTAAGAACGCAAGGTCAGGGATACGCTCACCTCGCGCACCGCAGCTTATGTCAATGTTGAGAGCAGTCTGTTTCCAGAGCTCTCCACGCACCTGGTGCCGTTCTAAGTTCTTTACACAGACCAGCGGAGTTCTCCCAATCACTCTACAAGAGAGCTCTTCTGAGCTTGTTTTATGGAAGTGCAAACACAGCCCCACCAGGGTAAACTGAAGTTGTCAAAGGTGGGGGAAGGAAGCCCGCCCGCCAGGACTCATGCTGAAGCAGTCTGATTTCAGAGGCCAGGGCTGCACACTTTGCTGCAGTGTCTTTTCTGAACCCAGCAATAGAAGGAAGGGCGCGCAAGAACATCCATTTGTGCGTTCTCCAGCATCTCAGAAATGGCACAAATGACCAGCACGTTTAGCATGGCATCATCCATGTCTCTAGACACACACACATTTGTCATGTTTCTCTGCAACACTGTACGTGAATTTGGGGTCCAATTGCAGAAACGCCTCAATACACACTCCCCTTTCTAACTTTAAAATCTCTTTAAATTTATCTACTTTGATAGTTTAATGGCAAAGGCTAGTGTCATGCAGAGAAAGGGGCATGAGCTGGAAGAAAAGTTGACAGTTCCACATCAGAGTAAAGAAGGGAGACCACCTGTGATGGGGTCTGGGATTTCCTTCTCTGTACACCCCAGCAGGGCTCATGAAAAGGGAGGTGCTCAGGGTGGAGCATAGAAGAGCGCCCTGTGAGAGGTGCCAGGTGCCTGCCGTGCGCAGGTGAGCTCTGGCATGGAAGGGCTTGAACGGATCTGCCCTGGGAAGGGCAACCGGCGCCCCTAAGCCTCCCATCGCCTCTGTAGACTGGCCAGGGCTGTTGTGATGACTGGAGATCAGTCTTCCAAGCACAGATCAACAGACGGTGCTTCACACACAGAGGCAGGAGTGTCTACGGCAGCAGGCTCAGAGGCCTGGGAGCTAATCAGCCTCTCACCGGCGTCTCAGGTCACAGCTGTGTCCAGAGCGAATGCGGGGCTGAGCTCTTCTTTAACAAAATGGGCATTTTATAGAGGGAAGAATAAGCAAAGAGCTCACGATACTTCACCACTCCCATCTGCAGCTGCAAATGGAGCACAACCTGAGTGTGCATCCTTGGGCGGCCAGGGCGGCAAGCACTCCCCGCAGCTCGCGCCCTCTCACCTTGGTCTATGCTCCTCGAAACCTGGGAGCTGTTATTCACCAGCCACACACAAATCAAAAAGCATAAATGTCATTTTCACGATGGATTTGTGCAGCTGGCTTGCCGGAGCTCCCTGAAGAAAGAATTCTAACGTATCACAAAGCCTAAAATGTTTAAATCATGCTTTATATATAGCGTTTTCAGCATGGTGGTTGGCACATAGGTCCCCTGGCCAAGGCAGGCAGCACTAAGAAGCCACTTGGAAACAGAAGGGAGTTCATCAGACAATCAAGACTTCTGGCACCTCGACCTTCAACCTCTCAGCCTCCAAAATCTATGAGAAAATACACCTCTCTCTTGTCATGAATTACCTGGCATGCTAGTTGGTTTTTGTCACTCTGATACAAACCTTGCCCAGGAGGAGGGAATCTCAAATAAGGAACTGTCTGCTGAATCAGCCTGCGGGCACCTCTGTGGGCGTTTCTTCACTGTTGATTGATGTGGGCGGGTCCAACCTAAGGTGACTGGAGCCATCCTGGTGGCCCAGGCTGTGTAGGGAAAGCAGCTGAGCACACCAGGGCAAGAACGCCTGGAAAGCAGCATTCCTCCGTGGTCTCTGCCCTGAGTTCCCACCCTGGCTTCCCTTGATGGTGACTATAATCCTCAAGACAAGATAAACCTTTTCCTTCCCAAAGCTGCTCTAGGTCATGGTGCTTGCCCCAACAATGGAGACTAGGACTAACCCCGGATCCAGCATTTTCTTCCAATAGCACAAATGGAATACAACACATGGCCGTATTTTAAAACGACATGGTAACAAGGGTTTGTAGTTATTTGAACACTGCTGATGAGAGTACAAAATGTTAGAGTCATTGGAAAATAGTCTAGAAGGTTCTCAAACAGCAAAACAGATAGAATTTTCCACATGACCCAAGAATTCCAGTCCTGGGTATACGCGCAGCGACATGACTATATGATCTGGAAGATGGATTCCCAGATGAGATGCCTGTGGCACACACGTGAGAGCCAGAGTTTGGGTCCTCCAACCCCACAGAAAAGTACTTCACCAGGGGCACATGGATGGCTAGACTATGCCACAGAGAACACTGAGCTCAAGAAGAGACTCTGTCTCCATAAACAAGGTTCTGAGTGACCAAGGGAGACACCTGACATGAACTTCGGGCCTCCACACTCACGCATATATGTGCAACCACACACGTGCAAACAAACACACATACCATACTCACAAACACATGCAAAAGCGTGAAAATGCACCCACACAAAACCTTGTACACAAATGTTCACTTCAGCATACTTTCTAACAACCAAAATGGCCAAGCCATTCACTGATCAGGTTAGCAACACAGAGCATGTTCGTACAGTGGAATGCCAGTCGGCAGTAAATGAAGTACTAACATGGCTAGAACATGGATGGTCCCTGAAGACATGATGCTAAGCGAAGGACGCCAGTCACTTAGGACCACACAGCATGAATACAGGAATAAACGAGACATTAGTCCATTTATATCAAATTCCACACAGATAAACCCACAGACGGAAGAGAGGTTAATGGTGTCGTGGGCCAGAAGACATGCAGGGAAAGGGAGAAGGGAACCACTTCCACTGGGCCCCTTTCCAGACAGTGAGCACAGTCGACAGCAGACTGCACCTCTATGAGCAGGCAAAGCCCCTGTGAACTGCGTGCTTCCAAGGGAGGTGAGAGGCTGCGAATCATGTCCAATAAGGCTGCCCAAGAAACTGAGTTCATTTCTAATTTCCTGCAGCCACAAACTCTGCCTCTCCAAACTCGCAACCCGCCAGCAATGAACCATTCAAAGAAACAGACACAGGAGCCATGCCCAAATGAAACTCTACAATCTAGAGAGATACTATCTCTCCGAGGGCCACAGCCTGGAACTGTCCAATATGGCATCCTCCAAACGCACGTGACCCCTGAGCAAGAGCAAAGAAAGTTCGCACAATGACACGCTTTCAGTGAAGAGATTTCAGGGCCTTTCCCAGGGGGGAGGGGAAGGGATATGTAATAGCTCATTGGTAATTGCTTATATTCAATTATATCCTGAAATATGTTCAATGATTCCGGCTAAACGTCTGCATTAAAGTTAATTTCACCTGTGCTTCTTCAGTCTTTAAAGTACATGTACACATGGCTTACACTATACTGGATGCTGCCGGCCTCTTACTGATCGTTAAAGTACTTGACGATCTAGTATTTATTTATAATAAAGGAATAAGTCATTGAAACTCTCCTGATCCCCAGTGTTTTAGAGGATTATTTTATTCAGACTTCTAAATGGTAATTAACTTTGAAGTCCACTCAGCAGTTATAAAATGCCTGCTGCTCTGTAATTACGGAGGCACAAACACTTCCTTGTCTGCTCCCCACAGCCAAGCGCTTCCCTGAACTAGGGTGGAAGATGTTAGCCAAGGCCTTTAAAATATTGGCATGCCCTAGTCCACAAAGCACGAATGTTCCCCAAATAAGACAGGCCCAGGAAACTTTGCCTGAACTCTTTAACATTCATGATCAAAGGGTCGCCTTTGTATAAACGATTAAAGCTCATGGATGAGATGACAGACCTCTATTCATAGAGAGGAAGCTGCTTCTCAAAGGCATTTCATCTAGAAGAGCGGCACATGTCATCTGTAAGGACCCCTCAACTCATCCCATATGTATGAACCGTGCAATGTTTAGGGGGCTTTTTGCTTCCTTACAGTACTCTTTGATCCACAAGTCCAAGGCAAAGAGAACATGCCAAGGCAGTGAGTCAGTGGCAGGCTATTAACAGTGGCCCTGCTCAAATATTACTTAAAACTGCACTCAAAAGTGAAAGATAGAGGGTCCTAGAGACTGAGATACCATCATGGCATCAGAACCAGATCCTACCATCCTCTCCAGGACAACATCTCATTCATGTAGCCCAGGTTACCTCCAACTCTCTATGTCACAGGTGATGATGGCCTTGAACTTTTGATCTTCCTGTTGTTGCATATCGTGTAACAATTCCCTCTGAACCAAAATATTCCATCCCAGAGGAAAGCTCCAGAGTCAGAAAATAAACAACTCACATGTCTCAGAAGTCCCTAAAACTTACCAGATTCACAGATTGCTTTTTTTCCAAAGCTATCTAAGTAGCCAAAATGTCTAAGGAAAGAAAAAAGACCCTGTGAAGCTCTTTGAGTGCCTGAAGGCAGTGGGAGAAATCCAGGGTTCTGGATTTCACAAGTCAACAATTCTGGGGTGAGCTTTGGGAAACGCAGCTACCTTTAAGTCATTCATATTTCTGTAAGTCACCCTAAACGCCTCCCTGGCTCACCACCCTGGACTCTGGTGGTGTGGATACGCTGGTCTGTTACCAGGTCCCCTACCTTTGCTCATCTCCTCCTGGAGTGACAGCATAAGACAACCCAATCCAGTGTGTGCAGATCACAGGCATGGGTTAGATACAGCCTTGGAGTCTAAGCTTGGTGTCTGTCGAGCACTCTACCAGCTGAGCTACACCGCAAGCCCCTGGCTCTGCTTCTGTATTTTTCCAGTGCCCAAAGGCCTGTGTCAATGCCACTGTCGCTCCAGCTCTTTGGAGATATGGGAGAAGATACAGAGGTACAACCATGTGGCCAAAAACAGTGGTGAGTGACACAGCCCTGCCTGACAACTCATGCCCTTGACAGGCGCACACAAACCCCACCGCCTGCTGTGCACCACCAAGGGAGCAGAAGTAAGAGAGATGCTTCTTATAGATACAAGAACCAGAATCCTACCACTTCATGCAAGACTCGCTTCTATCCCGAACAGACTTGTATTCAGAATCCCCGGACAACAAAGTCTTAATTGCCTGCACTCAGAGCACTGGGGAAAGAGAGCAAATATTACTGGGATCTTAATGTCTTGTACACAAGCAGTGGGTCCAGGAGGGAGAGAGACTCAATCCCATCTCCTGCTCCATTAGGCCATTTCCTCTAGCGCTCAGAAACTGGAGTGCACAAGCACCACACCTGTTGGAGCACCCTGGACAGGCCACCCGCTAAGCTCAAGCTGGGTGCAGGCAAGGATGAGCTTACCTCCAGCCTCTGCTTCCCAGAATGCTCCTCTCAGCCCTGGGGCCTGGGTGGTGAGCGAAGCATGCTATAAAGAACAAAAACCATTTCTGGAGCTGGTTTGTGGCTTGAAATGTCTTAAAATTACAGATGTTGTTACGAAATGTACCTTTCACTTTGAAAGATCTGGCTGTAACGTGGCTATTTCTAGATGGACCTTTTCAGGCCTGATAATCAAAGCCTTCATTTTCCACTCTCCTCCCACCGCTCCCATTATCTAGGCATGGTAGTCAGCAAGCAGCTGGCTGTCTTAGAATGCCCTGGGTGGTGCGGGTTGGTATGATGAGAACACTTCTGCTGGACACCAAAAATCTGGAGTCCCCTGATAAAGAGATTTGACTGTGTCTTATCATCTCCAAGGGAGGCACTCCTGGGAGGCCGGCCAGAATAGACAGCTCCACAGGACAGTGCTGGGCCCAACCCTTTCTGTCTCTGGCTACAGTAAACAGAGTAAGGGATTCCAAAGGCGCATGTGGGCTGGGGATGTGGCGAGTGCCCGCCATCTGCAAGGCCGAGCTCAGCCTTTCCTTGCTTGCCTTCTCCCACCCACCGCCCCCGCCCCTGCCCCAAACCTTCCCATTTGCAAGACTTGATCTTATGGGGCCAAGATGTTGCAAGTTAAGTTAAAGATGCTACAACCAGAAGACCATCCTGGATTTTCCAGGTGGCCACTGCCATGGTTGATACTGACAATGTGACAGGATCTGGGGCAATCAAAGAGATACACTTCTGGGCAGTCCTGCAAGCAGAGTTCTAGAGTGTGTGAAATGCAGTGGGAGGGCCTAACCCTAAATGTAGGCGGAACCATTCATTCCATGCCTGGGGCAGGGCTCCCTGGAAGGCCTACAGAAGAAATTCCTCTAGCTGCTTCCTGACTCTGGGTGCCATGACGAGCTGCTCTGTTACCATGGTGGGCTGTGCCCTCAAACTGTGAGTCAAAATGAATTCTTCTTTCCCCAAATTACTGCTGTCAGGTATTTTATCATAGCAATGAGAATAAACAATAGTCACCTTAACTATGTGAATGCACAACAGTCCTGACTTCTCCTAAACAGTCAAGATGGTAGAAGAAACATTGGGGAAAAGCTGTTTCTGACTGTGAAGTTGGAGAAGGGAGGCCACAAAGTCAAAAAACAAAACAAAACAAAACAAAGAAAAAAGAGGCTTTGAAAATCTCTTGCTCTCTGCTGCTCTTTTGGGCATTGTTGTGGTGTAGTTTGACTAACACATGTATCAAACACGGAATCCGCCTGTCCTGTGTCCGCCAGATAGAGCACAGGCCTCCTGCTGACACCTCACTGAAATTCATGGTGGCCTTGTAGCCTACGGATGCTGGGTAACACGATGCAGCCACAGGAAATCCATACAGCAGCTATGTGAGACTCCACGTGGACTGACCCAGCAATGGAGCCAAGCAGCCAGCGCAGTCACTCAGGAAAATAAACACTAGAGTGAGTCACAAGGTCATGTGGGCGGCATTCCTCCTGGGTGGGAACACGAGGCCACAGGTCTGTGGAGAGTCTGCTTCCCTAGTTTCCATGCTGCTCTGGAAAGCCTCCACTATCCGCTGAATTTCACACTTAGGTGTGTAAGGCACACATCTCACTTAGGTGTGCCAATGAGGCCACTATGGAGGGATTTGACAGCTGCACACATGTGGGTGGCTGGGCACCTGGGGGAACAGGAGTGACTGGTGTGAATGATAGTTCACCAGCCTCCAGCTGGTGGTCCTCAGTTAGTGACACTCTCGGGAGGAGGTATGTCACAGGAGGCTGCCATTTTGAATTCACTCTGTTTCATGTTTGTGGTTCAAGATTCGAGTGCTGGGCTCCTGCACCCGGCCCTCACTCACTATTGCAGACTTGAACTCTCAGAACTGTAAGCCCAAATGAAACTCTTTCATCTGCAAGTTGTTTGCGTCATGGTGCTTTGTCACAACAGACAAGTGACTACTATAAAGAGTAAGGAGAAGGAATCTCACTGACCCACGCTCACCTGGTTCCTGAGAGGAAGTGAGCAGCTTCCTGTGTCCTGCCTCTCCTCAGGCAAAAGCAATGGTGTCTGAAACTGAGCCAAAATAAAGCTTCCACTAAGCTGGTCTTTGTAGCGTCTGTCACAGCAATGGCAGCTGACTAATATACACATACTAAACAAACATATATTGTTCAGTGATGCTGGATGTTTGGGGGAATGGGTAAGCACCTGTCCTTTTCTTTTCTCCTTTAGATACAAGTTTATCTTTTAAAACAAGACTTAATTTTATTGTACACTGGCGAGTGCTGTGTCTGCCTGCAGAGCCATGTACCAGAGTCCAGAAGAAGATGCTTAGTCCCTTGACCTGAAGCTACAGATGGCTGTGAGGTGCATGAGGGCTCTGGGAGCTGAGCCCATGGCCTTTGCAGGAGCAGCCAGTGCTTGGAGCCACTGAGCCCAGCGACAGCCTCCCTTACCTGACGTAACTGTCATAGTGAAGGTTTTCCAGCGCTAGGCGTCCCCACCCACAATGCTTACCAGGGGGCCCCTGGGCTCTTCTCTGAGCTGTCCATAACTGTGTCTTTTGCTCTGGAATCTTTTCTCAATGCCCTTCTGTTTCAGTTCAGAACTGCAGTCTGAGCTGCTGTTAAACTTCCAGGGGCAGCCTCTAAAGGTAGCAGGGAACTGAACTCTCAGATTCAGGTTCAGGAGCCTTCTGAGTTGAGCTATCCAAGCCAAGCTCTGGACGGTGTATGGCCTCTCTGTACTGGGCCAAGCTGTGCTCCTGAGAGTCAGCATGTGCCATGCCAACTTTCCGGGTCAGGGTTTCATCGCATCGACCCACACGGCATCACCAAATGGACATGAGACTGAGGACTTCCTCAGCTAAGTGTGGCTCCTCCTGACGCCCTGCAGCGCAGGCGGCACCTGCACCTGCCTCCCGTGCCACCCTCACACACGTTCTCCACTGTAATTTTCAACTCCTGCTAAGGGACAGCAGCAATTCACATCCCAGATCTAGGGAACCGGAGACTAACTGCTTGCTCAAGGTCACAGCCAAAGCACAAACAGGTCTCTCTCATGGGCTGAAGCCACGTTCTCCTAACTCGGCGGGGCGGGGTGGCTGTCAGCAGAACGCATGACGGCTGTCCTTTCCCTATTTCAACTCGAGCCCCCCTCACAGCACGGGCAAAAGCTTTTGGTATAAACAAGCTCTTTCTGGCCTAGAAATATTTACGGAGTGACCATCACAAAGGTGCTGTTCACATAAACAGACCAGAGCCTTCATTCCTCACTGAGGGAAGTAGATGCCTGTGTGTGACACACACTCGCATGCACACACGCGCGCGCACACATGCACACAGGCACCGTGCACACACAAGCACCATGCACAAACAGACACACACACGCAGATACACACAAGCACCACACACAGAAGGGGAGAATGGAGGAGGGAGAGAGACAGGAAGGGCAAGGAGAGGGAACTCCAGAAAGAGACCCTCCACAGGCTCACGGTGGAGCAGCTCCTCCCAGCTCTCTGCTTCCTGGTTCCCAGGCAGAAGGCTGCAGCACGCCTGCTGCCCTGCCTTCCCCGCCACACTGCTGGGAGCTCTCTGAACCTGTGAGCCCCAGCACACCTGTCCTCTAAGCAGTTTCTGCCAGTACATATGTTCTTCCCCATCAAGTGTGTGTGTGTGTGTGTGTGTGTGTGTGTGTGTGTCTGTGTGTGTTGTGCATGTCTCCCTATCTCTCTCATGCACACACCTTGCCTTAGCGTAAGAAAGGGACAAACGCTTTATCACAGCCACGGGTCAGCACGGTGCTACAGAAATGAGTTGGAGCTGCAGCAGGCAGAGACAGTGGAGGAACACTGGGGAAAGGGAAAGAGCAGCACAGACCGTCTCTGCTGGGCAGGGCGTCGCTGTGTTCGAGGCCAGAGAGACGGAGAGAAAGCTGCAGAGTGCAGGGCCACTGCACATGACAGACCAGCAAAGACTTTCCGGTGATGTGCAGGACTATCTGGACTTGACTTTCTAACACCCAGGTGGGCGTGGTGGCACACCTTTGACCTCAGCACTCAGAGGCAGTGGCAGGTGGATCGCTGAGAGTTCCAGGCCAGCCTGGTTTGCAAAGCAAGTCCAGGACAGCCAGGGCTACACTGAGAAACCCTGTCTCGAAAAATCAAAAACACAACAAAAACAACAAAAAAGAAAAATTTATTGAATGAGATGCACAAAAACTTTCTAGCTGGAAAGTAAAACAGAACAGTTGAGCTGAAAGCTGATTCTTAAAAGTGTGAGCTCAGAGAAGGGCAGAAGGGCCCTTGGGAAAGGTCCCCACCAAGCTCAGGATGTGTCTCTTGACGCCACTCAAGAGCCAGCCAGGTCTGACGGACAGCCTGCACTTCCGAGTCCCAGAATTTTCACTGGTTCTGTGACATGAATTCAGTCAGACTCTGTGAGCCTTGGCTTCTTCATACCTTAAATGATAATATGGTTGAGTCGCAGCAATCTCTACTACGTCATGTCTCAAGGTCATAGATTCACTATAAACTCATGTCATTTACGGTATGGAGATAAGTCTTCCTCTGATGACTTGGGTTCCCTGTGGTTTCAGATTATATAGTTGATAGAACGCATCTGTTTAGTGTCTGTGTTAGATAAATGCCGGGCACAGCTCTCCCAGTGACACTGAGTAGACAATACTTTCCTCTCCTGCTTTTGATAAGTATTCCCTCTTTCTCCTTTCCCTAATTCTAGACCATTGTTTTTCATCTTACCTGAAAACATCTGCCAGCCTTTTCCCAACTCACCTGCTTAGTGAAGAAAAATAATCTGCTGTAATGCACCCGCCAATCTGAATCCTAACTACTGTATAAAAGCTAATGCCCTGTGACAGGCATTACTTAAGAATCCCACATCTACATCAACACCAGCACACAGGCGTACGGAAGACTAATTCCACCGAGTTGTGATTCTACCACACCTCCTCCGCAGACAGGACGGATTAGGAAAATCTCAGGAAATGGGCCTGTCCATTTTGTGGCCTCAAGTGGAGAGAAGAAAGAAAAGAGGATTAATGCTGGTGTTCCCTCCTTCCAGAACTATCTGCCCTCTTCTCTCCAGCAAGCTCCTACCTGCAAGAGTTCCAGGGAAAGAGGAGGACTCCCCTTGAGGCCACACAATCCCAGCCAGGGTGGCTAGGCTCCAGGCTGTACTAAAATAAACAAGTTAAAAATTAAACACTCCATGATGTTCAGAAATAACTTGAACAAAAAGCGCCGGCTGCTCCATCTTCCTAGAGGGTACCACGGGGCAAGGGGCTGGCACACCTCCAGAAGCGTGTCTGCTGGCCTTTGGATGATTTAAGGAGATGAGTTCTTTACTGTTCTGACTTCCCTTTAACTATGCCCCATCTCGATGAACCCACTTATTATCAAAGCACTGTGTTGAAAATTTCATAGCTCAAGTAAAACTAAGTTCTCTGCCATTTTTCAAACCTTTGAGATATTTAAATGATTCTTAATTAAAAAAGAAAACAAAACAAAACAATCTATGTTTAATGGTAAAGGAATTCCCTATTTTTGTAAAATGTTGTCCACAACAGTAAGCTTTTATAGGGTAATTAAACAGTACATTCAGTGTAGATATGAAGAAACAGAGAACTGCAATTATTTCCACAGCTCTTTCTGGGTTTGCTGAAGTGGAACATATTTTAATCACTAACCTTCCTCGCAGGTGTTAAAAAGGGATCAGGGGGCTCTGTGTGGCCAGAGCTTCAAAGCCTCAGCTCTTCCCAGGATCTCCTCTCAGTGCTGGCAGTGGGAAGCCCCACCTCCCAGGAGCCCCTGGGCCATCACCGTTGGGAAGCCCTGAGCTGAACCCTTCAGGAGAGCTACCAGCATCTCTGACCTTTAATTAAAGAGGATTTGTTAGTTCAAGTGAAAGATTTTTTTTCTGAGACAGGGTTTATCTGTGTAGCCCTGGCCGTCCTGGAACTTGCTCTGTAGACCTGGCCTGGAATTCAGAGATCAGCCTGCCTCTCCCTCCTGAACCCAGGGTCAAAGGCATGTGCCACCACTGCCCATCAAGACTTAAGTTCTTCTAAGTTAACACCTAAGTCAAGATTCTAACCACCTTCAGATCAGATCTGTCCTATTAGAAAACATGATTGTGTGTGTGTTTATGTGGCTGTATGTATGTATGTGTGCCTGCGTGTGTATGTGCGTGTGTTTTTGCACCTGAGGGTCTGTTTGTGTGTGTGTGTGTGTGTGTGTGTGTGTGCACGCGCATACACACCTGGCATCGATACAGGCACCTATCCCTCAGGCATTCATGAGGAGGAGCACATGTGAGGCAGGCATCAACTTTAGGTGTCTTCCTCTGTTGCTGAAGACCTCTCACTGGGCCTGGAGCCAGGATTCAGCCGGGCTGGTGGTTAGCTCAGGGACCCACCTGTGCCTGTAGCACCTGCCCCAGGAACAGGATCACAGACACGGCCTACCGTGCCCAACTTTTACTGTAGTGTTGGGGATCTGAACTCAGGTGATGAGCACTGGCCGATATAGCCATGTTCCCAACCCGGCACATTAGAAGAGACAGACTCTCTGCCTGAGGTATTCCCCAAGACGAAGGCCCAACAGCTTAGCTACTCAGTGCTTCCTCCACACACAATCCGGGCAAACGCTGGCTAACATGACCAGGTCCCACCCAGATGCCAGGCACCTCGGTTTAAGTGTCCCCAGATCACCGCTCTCTCCTAGGACACCCACCCCTTAGACCAGGAGCCTATCTAGTCCCCTTGCTGCCTGCTCACCGCCTCACTCGGGGCTGTCACTCACCAGCTGCTCTCTGTCCGCAGCTTCACCTCCTGCCTGGCCACCTGTTCTGCCAGCTTCCTTTCTCAGGCCAGAGCCCTCTCAGTCCACTGCCTGGTTTCTTTTAACAAGCACATTTGATTTCTCCTCTCCCCCAATATTAATTATGCATAAAGAGCCAATACAACAAAAAGCACAGAGGTTTGTGTGGGAGGGGGATCTTCTCCTTAGACCACAGCAAATGTGGCTTTGAGGAAGAATCAGCCATTTGCCGTAACTGTCATCCCTTCCCACGGAAGCCAGGAACAGCAGCTGCCTACCGAGATGGCAGGGCGTGTGGCTTCTCCGTCTCTTTCCTTGGCTCTTGGAAGAAAGAACATCTTTACTAGCCCCTTTGGGGGAGAAGGCAGCCCCTCTCTCCCCACTGTGATGGACACTGGCGCTTATGCTGAGCGGGAATGCAGACAGGCCACTGGAGATTTTCTCCCTGCTTCTTCAGGACAGTGCTGACAATCACTTGCCCTTGCATTCCCTCCAGGGAAGAGATTTCATCTGTGGGAACCCATTCTTCCCTGGTTGGTTCTGATCAGATCTGCTCGTGGCTGGACAGCTTCTCAGAGACTCACTAATATGAAGAGAAGGGCTTAAGTGGGCTTGGGAACCAGAACCTGATATCCTGGGCTGTAACAGTGAGTCTCGCCTGGCACAGTCCCTCCTGAAGCCCCCATGTGTAAGTCCACGATGCCTGGAAAGAGCCGTGACTCCAAAAGTTCCATTCATTTAACTCGGTTTAGAAAAATATACTTAAAAATGAAAACGAAAAACAAAAGAAGTCTTTGTTGACATAAACCAACTGTTTTGTTAGTCTCCTCCAAGACTGAAACATCCCATCCTTCAGGGGCGTTCCTTGTAAACAACTCACAGTAGTTTCAGGAAGTCCCTGAAACTGACAAGATTCACTAGGCCCCTTCCCTGCTGGGAGGAAATCTGCAAAGACGACTCAGACCAGACCAGATGTCTGGAAGACATCTGTTGCCATGGTAAACCCCCATGACCAGGACAAATGTAGAAAAAAAGATTTTAACTGGGCTCTGGATAGTTAAGACTCCAGCGAAGAAGGGCAGCATGGTACTGAGGAGCAGACCTGACAACATTTTCAAAGCAAAAAGCAGTGTTCAAAGCAAAAAGCAGTGACATCAACCACACTACGTGGATAAGCCCATGAACACCAAAGCCTGCCCCCAGGGATGCACTTCCTCCAGCAAAGCCACAATCCCAAACCTTCCCCAACAGTGATGAGTGCTCAAATACCTGAGCCGTGGGGGACATGTGAATTCAAACCACTCTGCAAACATACACAATGATATACCTGGGGCTTCTGCCTAGATCACAGGGCTAGAGCCTTTCCTACACCACAACCTGGAGAGAGCTGGAAAACAGTACTTAAACACTGGAACTCGGTGACCAAAGTCGCTCATGGAAGCCATGAGCTTCCGACGTTATGGTATGCAGAGACTGAGCCTCTGGGAGCTAAGTAGGTTTGGATGACGTCACCAGGGTAGGTCTCCTATGATGTAAGCAAAGCAGACGGTTTCCCTCTCGTTCCCTCATCCCACACAAAGACGTCACGTGAGCATCTCACAAAATGGCAGCCGCCTACAAGTCCAGGGCAGGGTGGAATCACACCTGCTCTGCCAGCACCTTGTCCGACCTCAGCCTTCGGAGTCCAGAGACACATTTCCTTCTCTGAAGCCATCCACTCCAGTGTTAAGACACTGGACCCACTCTACTGTTAAGACAGCTTGAGCAGGCCAATAAATAGCTGATCTCTGGCCCAGAGGAGGGTCCCAGGATATGAGTAATCAAAATCACAGTGTGTATGTAGCCTTTCCTTGTTTTTGTTAGGAGGCTGTGACCAGCGGGCTGTGAGTGTGGGTGCCCCCTAGTGCCGACCAAGTAAAACACTCAAATAACCTGAGGCTAAGGTGGTGGCAGGGCTGCTCCCTACTGGAAGGGACCCAATGATACCTTCTCTTGTACAAAGGAAGAAACATGTATCCCTTTTGTGTTTATAAGGTGACAGCGACAGAATGAAATCCCTGGGAAGAAAGGCCATAACCCTCTAGGACAGGGGTGATATGAGATAAAGACGATCCAGCAAAATGACTTGTAAAAGCAAGCAACAGATGAATCCCCTGTGAGGGAGGACGGAGAGCTCACGTTTAGGAAAGTTGAAGATGAAAAGTCCTAAGGTGCCTCTGTGAGGGCCCTCTCCTGTGCCCTCCATCAGAACTGAGGTACAACCTTGCCTGGCTCTTAAGTGCAGCCTTCCTCTCTCTGAAACAGTGGGCACATCTCGCTACCCTCTGTCTGCAGCTAAACAGGAAACCCTTAATCTCTGGGAAGCAACTTTGTTTCAACACTGCAGCAGTAACAGCCTCGCTGAAGAGCCTCAGAGTACCTTTAGACCCAGTCACTGCAGAAACGACTGAGGAGTTTATCCCCACGAGGAACTGACAGAATGGGTTGTTTATAATGTGAGGCCACATATAATTAACACACGGAAAGGCACAATGGAGTTTCCCCTCACTGTGCCCCACTGCTGACCAGGCTGCCCTTCAACTCTGTCATCAGCGCTTGTCCTGGTGTCTTAGTATCCTCGTAAGCTTTGGTGTGTACGCCAGCCTCCGCACTAGTTTCTCTGCCCTTTGAAATGCTTAGCTGTCCTGGAGATCTTGGCCGAGGCAGCATACATCTTACCGCGGTACAGAACTCCCCTCCACCGCTGGCCCAGTGAGCATTTAAACACATGTCTACGAATGGATCTATGAACCTCTGTGTCGTATTTCACAGGTGAGGAAACCAAGGCTGAGGAAGTCACATGACTTGTCTGAGGTCAGAAGCCCTATGTCTGATTGTGACTAGAGCTGAAGTTGGTTTGGTTTCCACCGGAGCTCTTAAGCAATCTGCCATATTTACCGTCTGGCACAAAGTATTCAGTAAATACTCTAACTGATTAATAAACCAACAAACCAGTCAAGATAACTAGATCAAAATAAACAAAGCAAGAGGAATGTCTTCCCTTTCCATCATCTTTTTCCACTGTAATCGCTCCTTTCTGTTCCTCTTGGGGCACTTGCCCCATCCTCATGACCACTTACTCCCAAGTAAGCCCTGGGTTACTCCACGATGACCCTGAATTTTCTGGCCCTGACAAGGACAGGACGGAACTAGGGAGATGGACTCCTTTGGGAACACCTGTGCTATCTCCCCAGTGAACAGGCTGCATCTGAGGGGCCTGCTTATCGGACGGGCCAGCCTTTGCTCTCCTCTCCAGGGCTCACAGTACTGGTTGCCCCACAAGCAGACATCCTGAGAACCTTCAGCTCCTTCCAAATGTGCCAGAAAGCTGACACTAGAGCCTTGTTTTTACAGTGCTTTACATTAGGCTCAGTCCTCCAATAAATTTAACACCAGAATTATACACAACACGGAGAGCATGGAGGCCTGCCTGCCCCCTTCCCCAGCTCCTCTGGGAGCAGCTGCTGGAGCAGGGCTGTATATGCCGACAGGAAACCCTCGTCTTTCCTCATGGAGGGGTCCCAGGGAAGACACAGCAATGTGACCTCCCTGTGACCTCCCGATGGATCAAAAAGACTTACTCCATCTTGTGAGTGTCAGAAGAAGACAGCAAACTCCTCCATCTGCCTCTAGCCCCCAGCACGCCTTCCTGAGGACTACACCAATGACCCAGGGCACACGTGTGTCTTCATTCATACACACACCACCTACAGCCCACATCTCTATGACCGGGTCAGGCTCATACAGAACTCCTGGAGAGGCCGGGATTAACAGAACAGCCTACCAACTTTTCCCCTCCTCCATGATCGATCATAAGAGATATTTATTTAACAAGGGCTCAGAATTACGACTTAATTGGCTGTAATCTGCTCAATGAAGGAATAATGTCCTCTGCCATTATTCTAATCTGGTCCATTTAATCTAAAAATCCATGGGACATTACAGATTTTTCTGAGGCAGAGCATTTGAATCTCTTTCTCCACATTTACGTTTCAACTATTGACATATATAACAAATGGCCATTTCTAAGGCTGAGATAGAAAAAAGGAAAAAGAAAAGGGAAATCTATAATTTTCACCCATGCTGAATGTCAGCACTAACTATAAAACCAGATTTGCTGTTCTTCTCCAGTGAGGCCCCAGAGCGCCTGTGTCTGCTTTTCTACTCCCTCCACTGGGATCAGACTGAAATATACAGACTGGAAATGCCATTACTTTATTTGACTTGTGTATGTATGTAGATATGCACGTCAGTGGTACGTGTGCACATATGTGGGCTGAGACCAGAGAATGCCAGTGTGCTGCGCTAGTGCTCTTGACTTTATTCCCTTGAGGCAAGATTTCTCTCAGGGTGGCACCCCTCAAAGCCAGTGAGCCTTCTGATACCGCAACAGCTTGCAGCGTGTGAGTGCGTGAGTATGCCTGTGTGCCTGTGTGTGTTAAGGTATGTGGATGCTGGGATTTGAACTAAGGTCTTCACGCTTGCACACTCTTACCTAGCCATCTCCCCAGGCCCTAGAGTGCAGATCTCAAAGCAGGTGTATTATCACCTGTGTCCAGTTATTTTAGCAACAGAAAGGAAAATGCCATTTATGGGGGAAAGAGAGAGGGATAGAGAGAGAAAGGAAGAGGGAAGGGAGGAAGGGAAGCATGCTCACTGGCTCATTGCATTTGTGGGTTTCCATTAAAATGTTCATGTTTATGGTCCCTCCTACCTTGTCAAAAAAAATCTTTTTGGCGCCATAAAGCTTCATACTTCTCAAGTTTCAGAGTCAAAATGCACATCACAACAGAGCCATTTCTCCTCGTTTTTGTTTTATAATTATTACAATACAATTCTAGTGGGGTTTTGCTGGATATATATCAGAGGCAAAAATCTTCTTGAAGTAAATCATTTTAAACTCTCTTCCCTTACACCATGCTGGTAGTGCCCTGTCTGAAGGTCTTTGGGGAAAATGAATAATGGGAAGTTTGTTATTGATCTCATGCAGAGGCAGTGGATCTAATGAGTTATTGTTATTTTACCCCGAGCAAATATTATGAGGTCCAAAATAATAACATTCAATTAAAGAAAGCCAGCCTGATAGGATAGACGATAAAAACGTAATGTAACAATGAAGTCTTTTCAGGACTTTCTAAATGCTAATTTAGCTTGTCATACATTTAGAGTGAAATTCTTTGCAGAATGTAGTTTCCCATGCCACCATAATAATTAAAGTGATTATTTATCTTGTGATAGACAAGCATCATCCCCAACAAAAGGAGGTTGCTGCTCTTCATTAAAAGATAATTTATACTTTAGATTCCTTTTTAAGTGTAGCAATAACAACAGAAGCCGGTAGCTGATATCCAGGTCCCCCAGGATTTACCCGACTTTTTGAAGAGTTCACTCTGAGCAAAAGTATGAAAGTGGTTTTGAATGTGCTGCCCAGCAGAGCCCTGTTCAACAGCTCGGCGAGGCCGCAGCTCAGTGCCTCTCAATCGCAAGGTCACTGCGTGCTCTGCAGAGCTCAGCTGGGCCCAAGACCCTGCGGCATGCCACAGAGGGGACAAAGGATGCCAACCAGCATGTGCCCTTGCCGGCTCTCCCCGTGGTGTGCTGTAAAACCTGGGGAGGCCCTGCCACCAGCATGCTGCTTCTGGTCCATCAGGCTGCCACGAAAACCTGACTTAAGTGCCTGAACAAAGCCCTCATGGTCAGTCCCCACACTGACCTAATGTGCAGCCCTACTGCTCCCACACCACGCGTTCAGGGGCTCCTCTTCGCCCTCCCCACAGCGAGGAGGACCTGGCCCTCTTGATACACAGTGAGAACGAAGGCAGAAGCGCTGGCAGCAGGGAGCACCTTCTTTCTCAACACCATCACAAAAGCCTCATTTACAAAGACGCATTTTTCAGGGGTGATGGCTTCCTTCAAGGCTTCGAATCCCAGCAGTTTCCCCAAGCCAAGGACGATAAGAGTAAGTGGGAGCCAGAGAGATGTCTTAGTCAGTGCGTGAAGAGCTTGCACCACATGAAAACTAGCTGTGGTGGTGGTGTGTGCTTGTCCTCAGCCCCCTGGGGAACAGGCAGGTGGATCCTGGCGTTCTCTGGCCAGTAGAGACAAAATGCAAGCTCCAGTGAGAGACCCTGTCTCAAAGACCACAGTGGAGAACAAAAGAGGAAATCGCCAGTTGTTACACACACAGGCAAGTGCAAACAAAAAAACACTTGTGCACACACACACACATCAAATGAATCCTTTAGACCACTTGCCCTTTGGGGACATCTCATGTAACGTGTGTAGAGCACATACTGAAGGCCTCCTTCAGGTATGTGGAAAGTCACCAGAAAAGAACATGTCCTGCAGCGTCCCATCGTATTTGCCCCACTCACATCTTCACGCCTTACACTTTTCAAAGCCCTTACCCTACACTGCATGCAGAAAGGGCAGACACAGCCTTGGTGCTTGGCATACAGCCGACACTCAGCCACGTATCTGCAGACTGAAAAACAAAGACAAGAAAAACCTTCTCAAGAGCATGTGAGGCTCACTCATGTCAGGGAATTCAGGACAAACCCATGAGGAGGCATGATGAAGATGACCCAGTTAACCGATAGTGAACCTGAGGTCAGGGAGGCTCTGGTGACCGGGGGAGGCGGTGGAGCAAGGATCTAGATGCAAGCTGAATCTTCTGCCCTCAGCCATGTACTAAGAGTCTTAACAGACTGATGAAACAGTCCTCACAAACAAGGCCCAGTGGATGGTTTAAAATTTCCCAACTCAGGAGATTTCTGAAGTGTGTGGCTTTGCAAAAACAATACTCCCACACTTTGGAGTGACTACGACCTCTGCCAGAAGAATCCAAAGCACTTGTGAAACCAACACCAGGAGTAGAAAACCAATGCACACCTTTCCAAGAACCTGTCACCAAGACTTCATGGTCCCCAGGCTTCATCCAACCATCTCGTGAGCATTTCGAATTGCCTGGAAGAGACCAGGAAAACAGGGGCCCTGGAGAACCAATGTCTGTCAAAACAAATCTGCGCTGTGTAATTTTGCTGTTTCATTGTGATGGGAAAACACGAGCCCTCGCAAGCCTCCAGCTGAGGGCCCGCATTCTCTGGACCACATCTGCATCTTCAGCTGATCCAAGTGGCAGCTCAATGGGTATTAATACTCCGCACCACATGACGCAGATGAGCTTGGGAATGGAATTAGAATGTGTTGGCTGAGGTTCCACTTTGGCACTGAACAGAGGCTCATCAGAAACAGGTACCATCTGGAATTGAGGGGATAGTCAGATTGGATATGTCTCTCCTCACATGAAGCTGTTCGCCATGCTCTCTGTGATTTTACAGAGAGGGCGCAGGCGGGCACTGTTGCTGTGTAAGTGCAGGGTCGTCTGCACTGCTCATCCTGGAGACCAGCCAGAGGATCACTACATCTGTGCAGACATCCTCAAAGCTAAGGACACAGTGAGTATCTTGCTAACCAGCCTGGACAGCACAGAAGAGCCAGGCATCCGAAACATAGGAAGCACGCCATTCCCAAGCAAGAATCAGTATCAGGAGCCAGGCAGGCAGCTCCGTCAGCAGAGCCAGACAAGCTTGAGGACACGAGTTCAATTCCCAGCACAGCACTTAACGACCCAGCACAGCAGCATGCATCTGCAGTCCCAGCCCTGGGGAGATGGAGACAGGCAGAGCCAGCCAAACTAGCCAAGTCAGTGAGCTCCAGATCCACCAGAGCCGACCTCAAATACCAAGGTCAAAACTGATGCTGGCCTCCAGCCTCCATACCACACATGGGCACCTCAGACACGTGAAGCCTCCTACAGAAACACACACGCACAGAGTTAGAAGCTTGAAAATGGTTATTTTCAAGAGAGGAGTTTCTAAAGTTGTCAGTCACAGGACAGCTGTGTTTATACACTGAATGAAGTGGAAAACTCGTGCAATTACCCAGATGCTTTTCATCAAAACATTCCTGTAACTAAAATCTCCAGGACACTGAAGATATCACATGAAAGATTCTTACATTTGGGGCTTGGGTTTCCAGACAATTCTCCTCTCCAGACCTCTGTAGGTCCAAGCCTGGCCTGTGCCCTGGCAGCCGGAAGCCAGCCATTTGCAGATGCTCTTGTTTAGGGATGTGACAAGCACAAGCAGATGTCCCTCCGCACACCAGACCCGGGGCTGAAGTTGTAGAAGCTCATTTTGAATCTGTGACTGTACTGGGACTATTCCTTTCCAACCCAAGCCCCTGTAAGCAGCCACTTAAGCGGGAAATGTCAATTGCCCCAAACTAATCAAATCAAGTAAAATGTTTTACTAATGGCGCCCTGATTTGATTTTGTAAGACGGACTCTGAAAACAGGTTTTTGATAATTAGAACTGGACCCTCAGAAAACTGGCTTCTACCCGTGCAGGAAACACACGCGTAAGAGCTGCCCTTCGTTCTGACGTGCGTCATTACACTTGCTGTGTTACTAGTGTGTCCTCTGACGGCACACTTGATGTCACAGGCTAACTTTGTGGGGTTGGTCCTCTTCTCCCACCATGTGGCTCAGGTCCCCAGGCTTTCAGCAAGCCCCGCTGAGCCCTCTCACAGCCCCTACTGTATATTTTTGAAAATACACACTATCATGCATCAGTTCTCATCGGCTCCGCAGAATGGCCATCGCAGTCAAACGCATTAACTTAACCAGCTAACGTTTCCTTAAGGCAACTAGGAAAACTACCTTCTGCCTCAACAACTCCCTTTCACCTTTGTCTTTACTGTACCCCCTGAAATAAACCTCCCGTACTATCTTCCGTGGCCTTTAAAGTCTTACTGCACGTCTGCTCCCACACCTCTGAGGCACTAGCTTTGGGACTATTCTCCAGCTCCACAATCTGCTCAAATGTTCAGCGCAAAGGAGAAACACAGAACGCCATTAACTCAGATCCAACCCCAAAGTACAAATTCATTTTAATTAAAGATATTTGATAAGCGCCCAAGCTGAAAGAAACGGGGTGGCAGGGGGAGGGCACCAGAAAAAGACCTATCTTTAGCAGAGAAATTAAAAATCACACGAAGAATTCAATAACCCAGACAGGTTTCTGGAAACCTCCTATTTATGCATGGTGGGTAAAGGGTTAAAATATAGTGCTTGTCATCTGGGACAGAATGGTAACCTGAAATGATACAGGTACACAGATACCAAAAATAAATAAATAAAAATAATCAGAAGCTAAGAAATACTACATTCTGGACATGCAGTTATTTGCAACCTAGCTGCACATTTAGAATGGCCTGGAAGTTTAAAAATAATTTCTTGCCAGCCTCTCTATAGATGACAGGGCATTAGAGATACCAGAAAATGCCAGCATGCAGCTCATCCCCAGAATAACAGTGCCAAGGCCTAGTGAGAGCAGCCATTATGGGACCTTCATGAAGGAACTCTTGCCAAGCTCCTAGCATGCACCCAGAAGCCCAGGAGACCTCTGCTGGGTGACCCAGGACCAAGGTACAGAAAGAGACAGAAATCCTGAAGAGTGTGCCTAAGGATGCCGCTGCACAGAATGACGAACAAGTGCCCCTGAGGACACACAGCAAGTCTAGATTAACTCTGACAGCTGCCTTTAAGATTAGTCTGATGGGGAAAGGATAGGAGCTCCACAAAGACCAAATATATCTGGGCACAGGGTCTTTTCTGAAACTGACATTCAACCAAGGACCATGTATGGATATAACCTAGAACCTCCGCTCAGATGTAGCCTGTGGTAGCTCAGTAACCAATTGGTTTCCCAAAGTGAGGGGAACAAGGACTATTTCTAACAGGAACTCAATGAAGATACCTGATAAAACAGGATCAGATGAATGGGGGGAGGTCCCCCCCTATCAGTGGACTTGGAAAGGGGCACAGTGGTGATGAGGGAGGGAGGGAGGGACTGGGAGGGAATGAGGGTTCGGGGCACGGCTGGGATACAGAATTAATAAAATGTAACTGATAAAAATAAAAAAAAAAGATTCTGTATTGGACTCCCACGGAAGGCCGCTGTCACCAAGGACAAATGGGAAACAGAACAGCAGAACCCAGGCCAGCGACTGTGACAACAGCACAACCTGAAAGGCTCTAAAATAACTTAGGCCAGTGAGACACAAACAGGTATCTCCAAAGGAGCGAAGCTGGAGCTGGGGAGGTAACTCGGCACGCACCTACCCATAAAGCTGAAGACCCGAGCTCAGCGCCTGCGTCCCTAAGAAAGGAGAAAACTGGCCCTGGAAACCTGTCCTCTACCTTCCACACATACATGCCCCCCCATACACATGCACACATACACACACACACACACACACACACACACACACACACGTAATTTGTATCTTATAAAAATAATAGTTTATGAATTTAAAACTTAAATATATACTAATTAAAATAAACAATCAATAGATGGTTTCAATAGAGCATACAATTAAGCAGGAAGCTAGACTTGAACACGTGTAAACAAAAGGTACATCAGAGAAACAAAGACTGGAAAACAAGTCTGAATGGATGAAACACAGAAGGAAGAATACGTGGTTTACGAGGAAGACAGCTGGGAGAATGGGAAGCATTAGGAGGGAAATTAAGCAGAAAATCTGAAGCTGAAATGAAGATGTATTCCCATTGGGAAAAAAGCATTGCACAACACCAAATGGGAGAAGCTGAAAGCAACGCTTGAGGCAGAGGACAGCTCAGTGGGTGAAATGCTTGTCAGACAACTGTGAGGATCTAAGTTTGAATCCTAGATCCTGTGTTAAAAGCCAAATGCAGCAGCCAACGTGGAGACAGGAGGATGCATGGAAGCTCATGGGTCAGCTGGCCTGGCCCACACAGCAGTGGCCAGAGAACGCCTCAGACAAAGTAGAAGGCAAGGTCCTCTGATTACCTCAGACATCTGTGGCACAGGCTCACACACCCACACACAAACGCAGTAACAAAAACAAATCCAAGTCTAAATATCAGTGAAACACAAACAAGTATAAATGGTCAACAGAGAGCAAGAAAATACGATTATAGCTTAAAGAAACAATACTTAGATTGACAGCAGACTCTCGTAAAAATGCTGAGATGGTTTCACAGTGACACGAAATCTACTCTCACACATCAGTGTGAGCTGCTGGAGGACCCTTAGGAGACTGAAGGATCCCTGGGCTGTCTCTGTCCATCATGTCCACTATCTGGAACTCTCCAACCTGACCAGGAGGATTCGGAGAGGCAAGGTGCCGGCTGCACCCTTCGTCTCGTGAAGCCCAGCCTTCACTGTCTGATGCCCTGTGCGGAGAGCAGTGGCAAAGCACATTACGTACCCAAATTCAGAGAAAATGACCTCCAAACTTGAATGCTCTACCTAAAGAAATTAATATCCAAGAACAAAGGGCAAACCCATGCTTTTGCAACATGCCCCGGGCATGTGAACAGACGAAAGCATCAAGAACTACAACCTGGTTAAAAACTGGTAAAAGAAATGTGAAGACATCTCACACAGAGGAGAAGAAACGAGCAGACCAGAAGATGTTCAATCTCATACAGTGACACAAAGCACAACCTGGAGACCCTACTCTGTACACCCAAGAACGGCAAGCTCCAAGAACATGGCAACACCAAACGCTGGTGTAGATGCCCAACAACAATCAGTCATGGCGGCTGCAGGACGGAGGAGCAGCACACTCGGAAGACAGTCGCCAACCGCTGGATTAAAGGACAACGGGGCACTCACATACCAGGCACCTACCCAAGTGAGTGAGACATCTGAGTCTGTAGCACAAAGGTTATAGGGCCCAGGATGGCTTTCTGGTTGGAGTTAAGTCCTTCTCCACAGGAGAAAGCCACAGCCATACTGCAGAGCTGGCTGAGAACCCTGGGTGGGAGCTTGTAGGGCTCAGCTGCTGTCACCCTGCTGAACGTACGGCGAATCAAACTGCCCTCTACATCTGTCTCCACAACCCCAGATTAGTGCAGCTGGGCCTCTGCAGTGGATGTGGCTCACGCAGAAACTCAAACGGTCAAAGTGCAGCGAAGCAGTGTCAATGGACCTCGGCCAGCAAGCCTATGCCATAGCCCCTTCCCAAGACTCAGGGACCATCAGAGAAAGCAGGTGAAAGACGGCAAGGGCCAGAGGTGCGGGAATCGGAGTGCCTTCTGGATGGCAGGGAGGCTGCACCCACGACTCACAGCAACTGTGACTGCCTGCTCAAGCCCGCCACAGCACGCGCTCAGGAGCCCACACCCCTAACCGAGGAGCTTTAAAATGAAGTCTGCTTGCTTCAAGATTTACTTATTTTTATTTTATGTGGATGAGCCCTGCATGTTTCTGTACCCTGTGCGTGCAGTGCCCTTCAAGGTCAGGTGTGGTCCCTGGTATGCCACCCTCATTTCAGTGGTGGAACCCAAACCCATGCATACATGGGCAGCACAACCTGGACTAAGAGTAATTAAGAAAAAAAAAAAAGACTATGACGCTGGCAGAGGGTGGAGAGGTAAAGGGTAGATCTGGGAAGAATTAGAGGGAGAAATAAGGGTGAATAGGATCAGGATACCCTTTATAAACTTCTCAAAGAATTAATTAAAATATTATATAAAAATTAGGCCTGACCCCAAATTTTGAGCAAAAATAGTTATAGCTTTATTCATGATCTGCCAGCATTGAAGGCAGCTAAAACTTGAGCCAAGACATCTATCAACAAGGGAATGGACAAACTTTCATGCTCCCTGTGGGGCAACAAAATTATTCAGCAACTGAAAGTGAACCAACATTTAAAAGAAACATTAAAAAAAAAAGTGCTATGTGAAAGAAACCAGCCTGTAAGGCAGCACAATTGCAGTCAAACTATGAAGACAAAACAAGTTCCTAGCGAGGAGGAGAAGGGAGAGACTTTCAGCGCCATGACACTGTTCCGTGATGATGGAGTACACACTCACGGTGCTGGCCTACAACCCCAGCAAGGCCAGGAAGACTGAAAATCGGCAAGTTCAAGTCCAGCCTAAGTAACGCAGGGAGGCTGTTTCCAAATGTTTAAAAGATAAAAGTGATATACATTTGTCAAAACCAGGGAATAACACGATAAGGTCTTGACTGTAACAAAGTATCTCACTCCTGCAGAGTGTGGTGGGGTAGACAGGGCCCTCAGAGCTCTGCTCAAGTTTTCAGAAGATGTAAACTTTTTCCTAAAACAGAGTCAACAAAGTAGGAAAGGGTGATGGCAGTGGCTTCCGACATTAACACTTAGTAAAGACTGTTACAGTGTGCCAACAAAGGCTCCACTTAGGGCAGTAAGCAAAGACGCTGGTTGATAAACTAGGAAACTGAAGGATACAGCAAGTACTTAAAAGCAAAGCAGAACAAAACTAACTCTGAAGGACTTAAGAGGAAGGTGGAAACCTGTACCCTTTGTATGTGACTGGAGTTCTATCTCGTGGAGCATGGATTCCTCATAACCCGGTCAGTCATTCCACTTACAGGTAAAATACACATGCACATATTTACAGAGGGGTGGTCACAACAGTAACATGGTTGCAGCAACATTTGTCATTTCAGACACAAAGAAGCAACATAAATGCAAATCTTGGTAACACACAAAGAGAGACTGGACAAACACTAGCTCCACAACATCAGAATCTGGAGGGCCAGAGATTTGCATGGACAAAACGGCATGCTGCAGTGAACATGCCCAAATGTAATCTGAAGTTACACCCCCCAAATCAAGAACAAACCTTGCAAAAGATACTTCGGGGTGCACAGGTCAACAGTGCAAATACTCAAAGCCAACAGGGCCTCCTCCCTGGCTCCTCTCAACCTGCCCCAAAGTCCACCCGGCCCTGCTGCCTGGCCCCCTCCACACACACCCAACTCCCCCACCCGGCTGAGCCCCCAGGAGGTCTGCAGTATAGGCTGCTTCCTTCCTTGTCTGCTTGCAGTCAGATTTCCCTAAAGCAAGAACACAGTTATGCCGACGACCTCCCCCAAACCCTCCAATTCCTTCCGGAGCTTCTCATCACACTTGGACCTTCATGACCCCCAAGGCCCTGTAGCCAACTGATGGTTTCTCCAGGCTGTCCTGTTACCCTTTCTTTCTCACTGGTCTGTTCACACTCACTCAGACCACAAGAACCCCTTCCATTTGTGGGCCTGAGCCCTGGGTATATCTCCAGACTCAAAAGTTCTTTACCAAACCTCACAAGCTTGTGATTCTCCTTAAAACAGTCCCCACTGAGGCTGGAGAGATGTCAGCCATTAAGCACACCTGCAGTTCTTCCAATGGACCAAACTTTGGGCCCGGAACCCCACACACGTGGGGCAGTTACAACCACTTGCAACTCCAGCTCCAGGGCATCTAAAACCTGTGGTCTCCTTGGGCACCAGCACTCACAGCACACACCCACACCAGACACACTCCTACACATAATTAAAATACAATAAAGCTTTTGTTTTTGTTTTGTTTGTTTCCAGACCAGGTTTCTCTGTATATCCTTGGCTGTCCTAGACTTGCTTTGTAGACCAGGCTGGCCTTGAAATCACAGAGATCCGCCTGCCTCTGCCTCCTGAGTGCTGAGATTACAGGAGTGTGCCACCACGCCTGGCCAATAAAAACAAATTTTAAGAAAGAAAACAACAGCAGCACCCTGTTAGTCTATCCTGCCCCCTCCTCTCTGTGCTCACGGATGACGGGTGTCCCCCTAATCAGAATGTAGGCCCTGTGAGGCCAGCATGTGTCTGGCTGGGCAAAGGCTCTTCCTCAATCACTCAGTGCCACTGGAGGAATAACTCAACTGTTACCATGGTGACTGTTTCTTTAAGATGGTAAGAAAATGATCACATATGCTCACCATGGGTGGTAGATACTGGGAAGCTCTCACCTTATGTATATCTTACATAAGACCCTGAGCCTCGGGCTGTGAGGAAGCTACCCAGAGTTCCACAGCCTGAGTCCCTCCAGATCTGTGCTCCTGCACTTCTGCCAGAGAACCCTGATAGTTAGGGGAGAGGGAAGGAGAGGGAAG